>CM042145.1:31718098-31725598 GCA_023376005.1 Doryteuthis pealeii | reverse complement strand
AAAGTGCTCAATACAATATAGACCAAAAATTTATTTACCAATGGATATATATATATATATATATATATATATATATATATATATATATATTGCACGAACTTGATTGGAGTATTTTAATCTGACATATAAGTAAAATAAAGAAAATAAAAAAGGAACATATGCACGGAAATTATCACTGAAGTTTTGCAAGGAAACACATTAGCACCATTTCTATTTATAATCTAACTAGCATTACCAACTACGAACGTCATTAGATCTAATCTAGAAAAACGGCAAGAAGGAGATGATGTCCCACAGAAACTATTACAGATAGATACTCTGCCTATAATATAACTTTTCTCGCAAAAAAAACCTTTCCAAGATTAAAATCTGATGCATAGAGTAGAAAAGCCCGCAAGAGACATTGGCCTCTTCATGAACTCAAATGTCTGACCGCCCTGTCATCTGGGGTGTTAGAATGCACCGACTGCAGAGGGGTAAGACTTACCCAAATGCCTGTTGGCTGTGGTGGCGACCCGTGATGCTTAAGGACGGAGTCTTGGTGGAATGAGCAGTCCATGACCTGCAACACTTCACTTAGAACCTTACTTAGGCTAGACGGGCGGTCGTATCAATCGGCTGGTCACGTCAAGCCCTAGCACCTATATGATTGCCCCAACCCTATTGTCCTTATAGCAAGCTCCAATCCTTTTTATCATATGGGTGCTAGAAGGCGGTGGCTGAGGGTCTACATGTCATGGGAATGCGTTAAACTCTATCTAATGGTGAGGTTCCAGTTTTGGAGGTTTGGGGAATGTGGAGCACCCCTTCATCACCATTGCTCCCTGATCCACTGTGACCCGGAGTATTAGTACCTGTTAGGGTCCCATCTATGGCTTAAATAGAAAAATGCATTTATAAAAAAATTGTATTATGCATTAAGAATTGTTTATTTCACAACTTTGTCGGCATTAAATGACCCACTGAGGTTGATATGCCGTAAAACAAAACAAAACAAAACAAACAAACCATCAAATGTCTGAAATAATCAAATTCAAATCTTTGTAACTGCTGTTTTTGATCTGATTAGGCAATTTGTTTATCTGAAAATTCAGTTGGTTAATTGATTTACTTTTTTGAAAACTACTTTGACAGTAAGTTCGGGGAGAAATATTTCTCTTTTCCTCAAGCCCAAGGAATTTGGTGACACGAGCATGCTTTGAAAATATTTTAATAACGTTGTTCAATATTGAAATAATTAGGCCCTTGTGAAGGTTATTTCATTGTTTAGTGCTTTCCTGTCTGGGAATAATTGCGGCTTTTATTTTCTCAAACAGTTTTCTTGTGCTGACAATGGAGAAAAGAAACAACATGTAACAAGTGTTTTTTCTTTTTTTTGTAATCATTAACATTATCCCTCATTGGTTAATATATGTTAACACAGACATGAAATAAAGATTAATTTGATTTCTAAATTATCACGTGCCGCTTATTGTTTAATATGAAACTTACTTTAATATGAAACCTTCTTTCAAATAAAATTGACAGTCACAGGCATCTTTATAAATAAATAAAACAGGCGATCAGCTATGGATAGTTTGAAATGGGATCCTCCTAAACCCAATGAAAATGTCATTGGCCAGGCGCCTTCTCTTCTCTCTCTCTCTCTCTCTCTCTCTCTCTATAATATATATATATATATATATATATATATATATATTGAACTTTAGCAAACCACTTAACGAAAAACCAAGATTAGAATTACACAAGGGTGATGTCTTGAAGAAATCTTGGAAGCAGCATCCCACAAAAGAACAGCTGTTTGGCCTACTGCCTCCTATCACACAAACCCTAAGAGTAAGACAAACATATTGGGCACTGCTGGAGAAACACGGACGAATTATTAACTGATATTCCCCTGTTGGACACCTACGCATGAACACACCAGTGTAGAGCGACCAGCAAAAACATACATTAATCAGCTCTGCACGGATACTTGATGATGTGTGGAAGACCTGCCACGGGCGATGACAGATAGGGAGTCATGATGAGAGAGAGTGAGTGTGAATGTGTGTCTGTGTATCTTTGTGTGTATATGTCTGTCTGTGTGTGTGTATGTGTTGTGTGTGTGTGAGAGAGAGAGTGAGAGAGAGAGAGAGAGAGAGAGAGAGGGGGGGGAGAGAGGGGGGATACGTGTTGTAATACATAATAATGATGATATTTTGATCATTCAGAGAACTGGATTAAAAAAGTTATCGACAAATAAAAATACTATTACTTTCTTTTTTCTTTCAAACTTTACACACGCACACGCACACACACATACACACGCATATATACACATATACATATATATATATACATATATATATATACATATATATATATGAGAAGTAAACAAACAAACAATGTGTTTGATATGGCCTTAACCGACAATTTTGGGGAGAATATGTGCTTAATTGAAACAAATCGAGAATATAGAGATTGACTTTTTCTCGATTTGTTTAGCCTTACATTTGAACAGATATGCCCGCCTAATTCATTAATTATCAATTAATTAATTTTCAAAATTAGGTATGACTTCAATTAAGCACATATTCTCCCAAAAACATATATATATGTATATATACCAACTCCTCTGTATGAGTTGGATGTGACACTAGGTCAATTTTTAAGCTGAGTTTTAACAACTTTTTAAATTAAAATTGTCCATCTTCTATAATGGTACCCTAAGCAAGGCTAACGAGCTCGGTTTACCCTACTATTTATTGATAGCGATTTATTAGATGAATACTTTTCCCAATTTCATAGTTTTAAGGAGTCCGCCAGGCGTTTTAAAGTTTTTTTTTTTACATGCGTCAAAACAAACTGAAAAAAGGTCTGTTTTGAAGGCCTTTTCAAGTGTTTTGACGCTCGATTTTTACTATATGAATTTAAGCAAAATTTTAAAAGTTAACCAAATTTTAAACTTGCAAACTATCAGGCATCATTAGACCCGTTAGGGGCTTGATAAAAATACCAAATTCAATATTATTTTATTAATTTTCGATAGTGTTACACCGTTTTTTTTTGTTTTTTTTAATAGCTCGTTTGGAAGTAAAAACATGCGCCATATGAAATGCAAACACTCTCATCTAGGATTTGAACACGCATCACTGTGCCAATTTCCTACGGCGATAAGCATTAGACCATGTACCTTCAAACTTTATAGGCAAAATCAATTGCTTCAAGTATATTTCTTTCTTCCTCCCTTTCTTTCTTCCTTTCTTTCTTTATTCTTTCTTTCTTTCTTCTTCATTATGTTCATACGGGTCAAATAACATATATCACATTATGTCCTTATCTCTCTGTCGCCGCATACATATAATACCACACACAAACGCAGACACATACACACACACATACTTGTTATTTGCTGATATCTATCTTTCCAAGTACACACAAACACACACACACACATACACACACAAATATATATATATATATATATATATATATATATATATATATATATATATAAAAGATAGATATCAGCAAGTAACAGCCGGAAGAATATAAATAGACTTGTAAACAGAAATGTTCCTACTCTCACCGCCCACGAATCACTTCAGCAAGTCAAAGAACATGAAGTTTTTTTTTCTTTGTTAAGATCTGGTGTCCATCTCACCGGATGTCCATCTCCGCCACGATTTTAAGATATTAAGTGTTCGGTGATAAACAGTGTTAGAATTCAGTGACTTCCCTTCAGGAAATTATGTGGCTCCAAGCAAATCTCTTCCTTTTGTATCAATCGACAAGTTAAATGAAGTTAAGGCCCCCGATCACATCCTCGACTTTTTATTACGCTTAGATCAGAATTTTTTTTTTTGGGGGGGGGGGAGTTTTCTTCCTTAGTTATTTTAAAGCAATAAAAACTGATTTCTTGATATAATTCTATTTGAGTTATTCAATTGTGCTCGATGGATTGTTAGTAGATTCTCAAAATTTGAATTGATATCTGTGAGTGTTAGTCTTATGTTTCCTCACACAGTTTTAAAATAGACCAACCACCCTGTCGGCTGGAGCGTTAGAATGCACCGACTGTACCTCTGCAGAGGGGTAAGACTCCCCCAATGGGGCCACCTGTTGGCTGTGGGTGGCGACCCGTGATGCTTAAGGATAGAAGCCCAGGTGGATTAGTAGTTCATGACTTGCAATACTCCACTTTGGCCCTATCTTGAGCTAGACTTGCGGTCGGAGAGGTCCCCTCCGATCAATCGGCTGGTCACGTCAAGCCCTAGCACCTATATAATTTTCGCAACCCTATTGCCCTTATGGCAAAGCCCCAACCCTTTTATCATATGGGTGCTAGAAGGCGGTGGTTGCGGGTCTACATGTCCTGGGAATGACGTTAAACTCTATCTGAATGTGAGGTTCCAGTTTTGGAGGTTTGGGGAATGTGGAGCACCCCTTCCTCACCATTGCTCGCTGGTCCACTCTGACCCGGAGTGGCAGTACCTGTTAGGGTCTCATCTATGGGTTAAATAGAAAAATGTATTTATAAAAAATTGTATTATCCATTAAGAATTGATTTATTTCAAAACTTTATCAGCATTAAATGACCCACTGAGGTTGATATGCCGTAAAACAAACCAAACCAAAATAGACCAAGGGCTGAGTCCCCGTGGCGTAGTGGCTAACCAGTTGGACAGCGACATCGTAGTAAACGAGTTTGAACTCCAGTCGTACTATTACATACAGGGGACCTTGTGACACATCATACTCAGATGAACGGGTTGGGTAAAAACCTCGGCGTCCCATGATGGTGTAAATGTGAGGAAGCTAGTCTCGCTCATTGACTATTACTAAATAGCGAGTTCGGTCCTCGCTGGATGACCCATGATTGTGTCAAGTTACCCCAAACGAAAACAATTTGGGTAAATCCCTAAAAACTGTCTTTTTGTGGTTAATTGTTTTGTCAGTTTATTTTGTTCAATTATTAATTTCTCTTTCCATAATTAACGAATCATTTTTCCTATCCAGTATTTTTCTGAACGTTCTGAGGTCATGAATGGTATTTCTTTGTTTGATTTCTTTTGGTTTTATTTCTTATTTAATGGCATATCAAGCTTCGTGGGTTATTTGATTCCCCCTTTGTAGTAGAACAGTAGTGGAACTATCTAACTATGGATGGGGGGTTGTGCCTTTTCCAAGATTGTTACTCCGAAAGTGCACGTAATAGCGTGACTGGAGTTTGAAGTCGGTTACTACGATGTAGCCGTCCAGCACATTAGCCAATACGGCACAGGGAATACCTGCGGTCATACTGGGTTAGCAATAGTTTCTTCCTGACATAGCAGCAAGTATTAACGCGGACTTAAGATACAATATGCCAAAGAGAATTACTAATCCATCTGTGTAGATAAGGTATCTTTGTGTAGAACGACGGAGAGCTAATCGATACACACGTGAAAATCTAATTTATTAAAGAACACGCTTTAAAATGACGCCTTTCAAGTTTTACACATAGAAACAGAGTCGAAAGCGTTTCCCTTTGTTGGCAAGTGAGAACAAAAACGAATTTGCCTAAATATTCTACATAAAAGATCTAAAGAACTCTTTAAGGCTAACATTTTTTTCATGAAAATATAATTTTAAACCATATCTATAAACTTTAAAATATCACTTTAAACCATACCTATGAATTTTAAAAGTATCATTTTAAACCATTATCTATAAACTTCCAAAGTATCATTTTAAACCATGTCTATAAACTTTAAAAGCATAATTTTAAACCATGTCTATAAACTTTTAAAGTATCATTTTAAACCATATCTATAAACTTTTTTAACCATATCTATAAACTTTAAAGATATAATTTCAAACCATTATCTATAAACTTTAAAAAGCATCATTTTAAACCATATATATAAACTTAAAAAGCATCATTTTAAACCATATCTATAAACCTTAAAAGTATCATTTTAAACCATATCTATAAACCTTAAAAGTATAATTTTAAACCATGTCTATAAGGTTTAAAAGTATCATTTTAAACCATATCTATAAACTTTAATAGCATCATTTTAAACCATATCTATAAACTTTTTTATCCATATCTATAAACTTTAAAAATATAATTTCAAACCATTATCTATAAACTTAAAAGTATCATTTTAAACCATATCTATAAACTTTAAAAGGATCATTTTAAACCATATCTATAAACCTTAAAAGTATCATTTTAAACCATGTCTATAAGGTTTAAAAGTATCATTTTAAACCATATCTATAAACTTTAAAAGTATCATTTTTAACCATATCTATAAACTTAAAAAGTATCATTTTAAACCATGTCTATAAACTTCAAAATATCGCTTTAAACCATATCTATAAACCTTAAAAGTATCCTTTTAAACCATGTCTATAAGGTTTAAAAGTATAATTTTAAACCATATTTATAAACTTTAAAAGTATCATTTAAACCATATCTATAAACTTTAAAAGGATCATTTTAAACCATATCTATAAACCTTAAAAGTATCATTTTAAACCATATCTATAAACCTTAAAAGTATAATTTTAAACCATGTCTATAAAAAAGTATCATTTTAAACCATGTCTATAAACTTTAAAAGTATCATTTAAACCATGTCTATAAACTTTAAAAGTTCATTTTAAACCATATTTATAACTTTAAAAGTTCATTTTAAACCATATCTATAAACTTTAAAAGTATCATTTAAACCATATCTATAAACTTTAAAAGTATCATTTTAAACCATATCTATAAACTTTAAAAGTATCATTTTAAACCATATCTATAAACTTTAAAAGTATCATTTTAAACCAGTCTATAAACTTTTAAAAGTATCATTTTAAACCATATTATAAACTTTAAAAGTATCATTTTAAAACCATATCTATAAACTTTAAAAGTATCATTTTAAACCATATTTATAAACTTTAAAAGTATCATTTTAAACCATATTTATAAACCTTAAAAGTATCATTTTAAACCATATTTATAAACTTTAAAAGTATCATTTTAAACCATATCTATAAACCTTAAAAGTATCATTTTAAACCATATTTATAAACTTTAAAAGTATCATTTTAAACCATGTCTATAAACTTTAATAGCATCATTTTAAACCATATCTATAAACTTTTTTATCCATATCTATAAACTTTAAAAATATAATTTCAAACCATTATCTATAAACTTAAAAGTATCATTTTAAACCATATCTATAAACTTTAAAAGGATCATTTTAAACCATATCTATAAACCTTAAAAGTATCATTTTAAACCATGTCTATAAGGTTTAAAAGTATCATTTTAAACCATATCTATAAACTTTAAAAGTATCATTTTAAACCATATCTATAAACTTTAAAAGTATCATTTTAAACCATGTCTATAAACTTCAAAATATCGCTTAAACCATATCTATAAACCTTAAAAGTATCCTTTTAAACCATGTCTATAAGGTTTAAAAGTATAATTTTAAACCATATTTATAAACTTTAAAAGTATCA
>CM042145.1:31685598-31713098 GCA_023376005.1 Doryteuthis pealeii | reverse complement strand
AAGAAAAGTTAAAAGCTAAAAGCATAATTAATTTAATGGCTGACAGGATATTGCTTAGAGTTTTATTTTGATTCCACAGGAGGATCAAAAATGTTCACGAGAAGAAAGAGATTACCATTTAATTACAAACTGTTGTGATCACATCCATTAGGGATATGAATGGGACTATTTTTATGAATGAATAGGCTCTACAAAAACTTTATTGTTAGTTATTTGTATCTTAAGTATTTTCTTTTTTATTTTCTTTCTCTGTCCTTCTCCCATTAAGATTTTAACAATCCTTAAGGACTTGGCTGCTTACATGTATAATTGCCCTTTCTCTTTCTCTCTCGCTGTCTCTGTCTGTCTGTCTGTCTGTCTCTATCTATCTCTATCTCTGTTTGTTTCTTCTCTCTCTCTCTATCTCTCTCTCTCTCTCTCTCTCTCTGTATGTCTATCTCTCTCTCTCTCTCTCTCTCTCTATATATATATATATATATATATATATATATATATATATATATACATATATATATATATAAATAAGAATTTTCTGGTATGTACGTGTCGACCTATAACTCCGAAAAGAGATGGAATTCTGATTTGAAATCTCGCAGAAACATTAATGTGTTTCGAACTAAGAAACACACAAAATTTGTTTTTGATTTTCACTAATTAAGTAATATAATTTAATAATCAAACAAAAATCAACCAATTTCTAGAACTCTTCCCAGTAAGGAAAAATATAGTAAGGAAATATTGGGTCAAAAAGGAAATGAATTAGACTAATACATTTCACTTTAACTCAACAGGCTAGGTACTCGACATGCTATACAATTAAAAGAAGTTCATTACCAGTGGTTTCAAATAGCCGCTTATCCTAACGACAAGACTTTCTTTAAAATATGACAGCGAATTTTTATTCAGTTATATATAGGTACATATTTTGCGTTGAGCTGTTCTTGTTGTTGTCATCCGTGTAATCCCCATCCTATGGCATTCAACTGTGGTGCAAAGTAGTGTGCCGTTTGTCACTAGGCACGCACACACACACACGTGCGTGCGCGTAGGCACACATACGTATACATACGCCCGCATGTATACCCATAACAAATAAATATAGTGAACACTTTATTTTCCTTTCTATAATACAAAATACCTATATACATATACCAAACTTCATATATATATATATATATATATATATATATATATATATATATATATATATATATATTTTGTAATATATTTCTTTATATATTTTTATATTTTATACTTTATATATTATTTTTTTTTATCCTTACTCTATCCTTTTTCAGACTCATTCAGTAGTTTAAATCATAGTTAAATTTTGTCTGACTACCATCCCCTAAAAAATCAGACCTTGAAAAGTATCATTTTTCTCATTTGACTTCCTGTCGCCATGGTGACAGTCTTGCAATGTTAAAAAAATTTTTTTATTTTTTAAATATTTTTGAGAAGTAAATTTTTCAGTTATGCAATTCAAATTACCTTGATCTACCATCTGATGAGACGAAATTTTGGGGAGCTATATTAAATCAACTTAGATTTTGGTCGAAATAAATTTATTATGGAATTACGGTGTTGAGTTTTTCCTTCCTTTCTAAGATAAATATTGCTCTGTATGTAACCTAAAAAGTTTATTATACACTGAGCTCTTTTTAGTGATTTAAAGATTCACTGTATTTATACACACTGGATCATACAATAATAATACAGTGTATCTTAGAAATCACATATAGAATCATCCCTTACTACCAAGTTTTTATACCTCTCATATATATATATATATAATATATATATATATATATATATATATATATATATATATATGAATAAGAATAATGAAAAAACAAACGATGTTTACAACTGAAATAGGCTCATCAGAGAGAAAGTGTGCAAACCGTTCGGGGCCCAATTCTCTTGACGGGTTTAAAAAGCAACACTCGGCCATCCTCTACTAATAAAACCGTCAAGAGAATTGGGCCCCGAAACGGTTTGCACACTTTCTCTTCTGATGAGCCTATTTCAGTTGTAAACATCGTTTGTTTTTTCATTATATCTTATTCATACTGTCGGATTAATTTCCATTTTATTTTCATATATATATATATATATAATATTGTAGTGTTTGTTCCAAAAAGTAAGATAATTTTTCACAAGGCACAAACACACCAAAAAGTAGTTATCATTTAGCATTTTTATTATGTAAACAGTACAGAAAATTTAGAAATAAGGAAAAAATTCCTTAAATCAAGAGATGACATAAAATGAATTTCTTCATATGTCTACACTTCGAAATTAATTCATTTTTTGTTCAAAAAATTACTAGATTTAATGTATTCCAGAAAATATCATTTTCTTACAGAGACAATCTTCAGCTATTATTATCACATCTATTGACAGGAGCCTTTTTCACAATATACCGTTTTATTATGAAAGATTCAACATATGATATTTAATACATATTTTGATAATCTAGTATTATTAGTGTATTTCTGTGAGTGAAGCGGTTAACCTTTTAGATGTTACACTCAATCCATATAATGGTACATGAAAACCATATCGAAAAGTTGACGACAAACCGGTATCTATAAGTATTAAATCGGACCATCCATTAACGATAAAAACACATAACTCTTGCCACTAATTCCAACAGCAGAAATATATTTATAAAAGCCCAAAAAAATATGACCGAGCTCTAAATAATAACAGAGTAATAATAATAGATTGACTTATACGCAAAACAATATCTAAATCGAATCTAAACGCACGAGAAATAGAAATATATGATGGTTCAGCCTCCTCCTCATCACCTACGGCAAAAAATGTTAGAACAGATGTGATGAGACTTTTTTTTCAGTCGAAGGAAAACACTTAGACAAATCTGAAACACTTAGCAAATTATTTAATAAAAGAAAAATCTAAAATGTTTTATTGTTGCAGAGAGAATATAATGAAAATTGTCAGTAAACACAATATGAAAATTAAAGACATTTTTGTAAAATACAGAGGTACCTGCACTTTTAAATATACAGTAGAGACTGGGTCTATTTTTTGTTGGTATTTGATTACTTCTCTATCTTTTAAACCCACCAATAGTAATTCCTCCATTAAAGTGAGACGAGTCTCTTTCGAGTCGTTGTCGATTCCGTCTTCTTTGTGACGATGGTTGGTAGAGCATCCACGTAGGAACCAAAAGGACTTTAATTTTTACTTTATATATATATATATATATATATATATATATATATATAATTTACTGTTCAAGTTTTTTTTATAGTATGTTTGAAGCATTGTGTGTATGTGCAATTTACAATGCAATATGTGTTGAAAATTATATTTATTTAACTTTTTTTTTTTTTCAAAACTAAATATTTTCGGAAAGTAAAATTCCATCCTCAGAGTTATTGAAAGTACTAGGTGTTTATTTATAGTACTTATCCCACGGCGATATTGTAATCATATTTATATCATATTTAGTTTTGAAAAAAAAACAAAAGTTAAATAAGTATAATTTTCAACACATATTGCATTGTAAATTGCCTTCAAAAATATTTATATTACACATACACACAATGCTTCAAAGATACTATAAAAGAAAAACTTTATTTCACTATGCCAAGCAAGGCTATATTTATAGTAAAAATTAAAAGAATTTCGAACAATCTCCTTCAATAACTCTGAGGATGGAATTTTACTTTCCGAAAATATTTAGTTTTGAAAAAAACAAACAAAAGTTAAATAAATATAATTTTCAACACATATTGCATTGTAAATTGCCTTCAAAAATCTTTATATCATATATATATATATATATATATATATATATATATATATATATATAGGCTGTTATGTATTGCTAGACATGGACTCAACAGTTTTGTCCGACCATTAAAAACTAGTCAGCGTCTAGAAGACATACCAAGAGCGTCGGTCGATAGGGGCGCATGGCAAAAAACCTGAACTTTCCCGAGTTACTAACTGTACCTCAGTTGATTTTTTGCTTTGTGTTGAGAGGTAACATTTTAGGTATGAGTAAGCTTCAGATACGCTTATGCCAATAATTTCACTACTTATTACGCCAAAAATATCATTATAAGAAATAAACATTAAAACATATTATAAGACATAATTCATTACATTGTATTTATTATGTTTTTATACAGCACTGTGCTATTTTTCTTATTCAAAAATCTAACGAAAACATTAGGTTGTTATTTTTTTTTTGAGAGAGAGGGGGGTGCAGGAACGGATTAATGTCATTTCAATTTATTTCAATGGAGGAAATTGATTTGAAATACAAAGAAATTGAGTTACGAGTGGAACCAATAAAATTCGAATGTAAAGGTACCAATGTATATTGAATAAAAATGAATAAGTATATGTGCATATATATTCATTTAATGAACATTTTTTAAATTTGTAAATTAAACTCTCTTTCATTTTAAGTGAGCTTTCTTCTCGTCAGTTAAACTACTAACACAGCTCCACTGCATAATCCCATGTAACTAAATTTAATGCAAAATATATGTATGCATGCATGTGAGTATATATTTATTGGTACCATTATAGTATGTGGCCTACCTTTTGAATGTGGCCGACGAAATCATGTCTCTCTTATAGTATGTGGACTACTATAAAAACATATTATACGGTTATAATAATAACTAATAACCCTAACCCTAACCCTATTTCAGAATTTTAGAATATTTTAGAATTAAATAGATTTCTGATTCATGTAAATTATGGATAAATTCTTTTTTAATTATTCTTAATTACTATATACAGCTTATGACTGAATTGCATTTCTTGAAATTATATATATGTGAAAAATAATTAGTTTCAATAAATTGCCTACTACTTATATCTATAAATATACTCTTACAGAGGTAGGACAGATTCAAACCGGGGAGGCCATATATATATTTACCAACCCCTCCGCACGAGCAGGATGTGACACATGGTTAATTTCTTAAGCGGAGTTTAACAGGTTTGAATTCAGAGTTTTCCTTCTCCTAGACTGGTCACCTAGACATGGTTAAAGAGTCCAGTATGCCCTGCTATTTACCCATAGCTGGAGGGAGAATTGGATTCTTACCTTTCCCAGGGGTATTAGCGCCATATACTATAATAGAATCAAAAAGGTAGGCCACATTCTATAACGGCACCTGTTTATTTTTATGCGTAATTATAAATCTATTTAAATGCAAAGAGAAATGGGAATATTTTTATGTGATAAATGTTCTGACGAATTTCATCTTTCCTATTGAATTTATTAACTAATGTCTAAAATTGCTGAATGAAAATATGACTAATCCGATTGTTTGATGATTGAATTGCTATCAGCCAATTCCCATAGAATTTATTTTTAAAAAAAGAGTAAGGCAACTAAAAAATATAAAATAAAATAAAAGATCAAAGTTTAGTAATGACATACGTGACTCCTAACAAGAAATAATTACTTGATTGATTATTTACTCCAAATGAATAATGATTTCAACACAATGATCGATGTATTACCTTTATTTATAGGAATGATTAGTGGAGCACAAATCTGTGTGTGTTTCCACTGTACGTCAAAGCTCATTAGGTGACGTATTTTAACACAAAACAATTCATTTTCTAGAAAGTGAGAAAAGCTGATTTTCAGCAGGTGACAAGATTGTCAAAAGGAAATAGAGAAATATAAAATTATTGGTTTCTCGGAAATAAACGAAAATTCTTCAACTTAAGCTTTATCAATATATATATATATATATATATATAGACATGACTTTCCCTCCCCACAACGGTCAAAAGAAAGGATGGTAATATTTTCATTGAGAAAAATAAAGTTAAAATAAATTTAAAAAAATGTAAAATGAAAACTTTATTATGCATCTCATTTTATTTAATTCATAATCAATATTCACTGAATCAAATCTTTGTTTATTAAAACTGTGGTCAGCTTTTTCTTTATATATATATATATATATATATATATATATATATATATATAATATATATATATATATATTTACCAGGATGCGACACAAGGTCAATTTCTTAAGTGGGGTTTAACAGGTTTGAATTCATAGTTTTCCTTTTCCTAAAGTGGTTACCTAGCCATGGTTAAAGAGCCCAGTCTGCCCTGTTATTTACCCATAGCTGGAGGGAGAATTTGATTCATACCTTTCCCAAGGTTATTAGCGCTATGTGAAATGCAAACAGCTCCATCCAGGAATTGAAATCCATTTCCTGACTCTAACCATTAGACCACGTGCCTCCGAGCTTTATCAATATAAGTTAGGTGCAGTCCAGTTAAGGTGAAGATTATTTAGTATTTATAGTGAACCGATCCAGGGAGAGACAATTATGTTTGAATTCAAGTGTTGATTTTACCTTTAAGCTAAAAAGGTGAATGATGGGGAGGAGGATCTGTCAAAGTAGGTTTAACTAACGATCCCCTTTGTTGTGAATTCAGAGTTGTCCTTCTTCTGGGTCAGTTACCTAACCAAGGTTAAAGAACCCAGTCCGTCCTACTATTTACGCATAGCTGGAAGGAGAGAAAAACTAAGTGAAAGAAAAACAGCTGCATCGTGGATTTGAACTCGTCTTTCTGTGTACAGTCTTACGACAGTAACAATCACACCAAGCTCCTCCACAAATGAACTAGTAAAAATGTGTGTAGAATATTCGAAGCATTTCCTTAGTTATATTTTATTTTTTAAAAATATTCATTATTAGTTTTCTAATCAATTGAATATGCAAAATATATAATCTCAGCACATTGGATAATTAAAGAAAGAAACGGACCATATGACCTTTAGGCACCCCTTTTGCTTTACTGATTCATAAGTACATTTTTCATTTACACGGTCAACATCCGGTTGTTTGTTAGGGGTTAGGGGTAGGGGTAGGGGTTAGGGGTTAGTTTTATAATTTAAAAAACCTCTAAAAACTGTCTGTTAACAAACAACCGGATATTGACGGTGTAAATGAAAAAATGTACTTATGAATCAGCAAAGCAAAAGGGGTGCCTAAAGGTCATAAGGTCCAATAAAACAAATAGTGTATATGGTCTGTGCAAATATTTTTCTAAGAGGTACTACCACTCCGGGTCAGAGTGGACCAGGGAGCAATGGTGATGAAGGGGTGCTCCACATTCCCCAAACCTCCAAAACTGGAACCTCACCATCAGATAGAGTTTAACGTCATTCCCAGGACATGTAGACCCGCAGCCACCGCTTTCTAGCACCCATATGATAAAAAGGGGTTGTGGCTTGCCATAAGGGCAGTAGGGTTGGGAAAATCATATAGGTGCTAGGGCTTGACGTGACCAGCCGATTGATCGGAGGGGGCCTCTCCGACCGCCCGTCTAGCCCGTAATAAATAGGGGAAATACCCATGCGGCATAACAAACAAATAATAATTGAATGTAAAGAAAATATTTAACCCTTAGGCTTTGGATAATTAAAAAGAAAGATAATTCCACTGCTATAAATACTAATATTTCTACAACAACTACGAGTAATATTTCTCTAACTCAATAAGAATTCTGCCGAGTAAATAGAAAATCAGTGGAATTAGGGCAATGCAGAAAAAAATTGTCTATTTCATGATGTTGTTGAATACATTGCTGCAAGACATAGCAAGATGTCGTGACATGAAGAAGGAGTTCGAATCTAGCCTGAAGCTGTTTCTTTTTTCTTTTTTTTTTTAATTCCCATAATCAAATGCATAAAAATCCAGTTATAGATTGATTGAAAATATTTTTTATAAAATGTCTTCCAAATTCAAACAGCGAGAAATGCCAGCAAAATAATTTACATATGTTTTTGGAATTAGTTTTTCTTCTGCGCCGCTAGCCGAGACAAAATAATCACGTTGAATATCAACAAGGCCTTGAGATGTAATTTCTGCGTTCTCCTCTCATCCACCCCAGCAATCTACCAATCATTCTCATTTAAAAATATTGCCCTGTATAGATAAGTTAGAACGTAAAAGAGCTGAGTGAACATCTTTGGCCTTATCGGATCTTTCCGCTAGTAGAAGCAATTTGTCTGGCTTGGGCACCAGAAGACAAGATAATAGAATTGTCTATCAACTACGTTCGTCTGCAATTTTCGTCATAGATGTAAACGAGGTATTAGAATTCGAGCGAGAACGACAAAAATATGAATATATTTTTAAGAAAATGTAATACGAACGTAAAATAGCAAAACATTTTTCATCAGAAACACATCTTCGATTAGATATTCCCAAAATTCTTCAAGCACATATCTGTGTTTAGTAGAATATTGAAACCATAGCCGAGTTATTTCAGGTGAATTCCGTTGTTATTTCTATTCGTATATATATTTACCAACTCCTCCGCACGAGCAGGATACGACACAAGGTCAATTTCTTAAGCGGAATTCAACAGGTTTGAATTCAGAGTATTCCTTCTCCTAGACTGGTTACCTAGCCATGGTTAAAGAACTCAGTCTGCCCTGCTATTTACCCATAGCTGGAGGGAGAGTAGGATTCATACCTTTCCCAAGGGTATTAGCGCAAAGTGAAATGCAATTACCACGTCCAGGATTTGAACTCGGGGCGACGAGTCCATTTCCCATGACTTTAACCATTACACCACGCGCTTCCTATTTCTATTCGTATATGATTCAGATTTTGAAATGGTTTCTAGTTTTCACTCCGGATGTCCATAACTCACTTTTCATACTTTCGTATCACAGAAATTCTAGAATTGCCAAGTGAAGAATTCTGCCAGATTCTATCTGTGTCTTCAATAGGTTATATAAATTTTTCTCATACTCACGTACCGCACTCGATTAGCTTTGAGGCACTAGTTAACTAGCATCCCTATGCATGGTAACGGGCGACCTTGTGCCTCTTACGTCGAGGAGAGAGGCCATAGCTACTACAGGATGTTTTTAGTATAAACATGCTATTGATTAACAAGAATTGGTATTAATTGGGTTCGATATTGTAGCCTCTTGTATTTCCTATCCTCATCAAAATACCAACCAAGAAAAATAACCCTGGGTTTCGTGGACACATCATAAGAGCCAGCAATATATTGTAACTTTATTCAACATAGTAGATCGAACATAAGCCTCTGGCATGATTTGGAAATATTCAATTATCTGTGACATTAATCGAATTGTACTTCAACAAGGGCCGGTTTAGTTCAATCGGTAGAGCTATTCACTTAGGAACCACAAGGTCTGGGTTCAATACCAGCTCTCCCCCAATTCTGTGCATGTAGTAGCACAGCTTTGAGGTGGCGTTAGGTGTGTCGCTCCATCTCAGATGCAAAAACAATCTCACTAGCGCTAATGAAAATGGAATAGATTTCCTCGCTGTCCGACCGATGCCTACAAAAGGTCACATCACTGAGTTTACTTTTTATTTACTTCGACAATCGATATTGCGTATTTGTTACAATTTAATGATACCCAACTGAGAATTTTAGTTATCTATCAATATATTAGTTTGTATTCAGGATAGATAGATAGATAGATAGATAGATAGATAGAGACAGAGAGAGACACAGAGAGAGAGAGAATAGAAAAAAGAAGAGAGAAGACAGAATAGAGAAGACAGAATAGAGAAGACAGAATAGAGAGATAGAAAGAGATAGAGATAGAGAGATAGATAAATATATATATAGAGAGAGAGAGACAGACAGAGAGACAGAGAGAGTATATTATTATTTATTCTTTTACAAAAGCATTCTATTCTAAAAGTAGCCTTGCAAATCTAAAGAAAATCAAGTAAATTTCTTACTTCTTTGTTTAATGGCATTTCAGCATTCTTGTGTTATTTAATGCCGAAGCCGTCCTTGTAGAATACCAGTAGTGGTACTATTTTACCCATAGATGGGTGATGGTATGGTTGATACTTTTCGCAAGGGTATTTGTTCGAAAGTAAATGTAATAGTGCGACTGAAGTTCGAACTCGCTTACTACAATATCGCATTCCATCACGTTAGCTACTACGGCACAAAAACGACCCCAATAAATATCTGGAACAACGCTTATTTTATCAAGTCGTAAACACAAAAAGCGTTCCCGGAGAAAATCCGAACGCGAAAAAAATATAGAAATAGGTCTGGTGCAATACAATTTTCAAAGCGGAAATAGCCTCCTACTTTGAAAAACGACGGTCAAATTTCCGGGTTTCTCCCGGAATTGAACACTCACCTTTGGTGCTTGCATAAATGCCGAGATTTACTTAATCGAAGCCTAAAATGATAAATCTACCAATTGCAAAACATTTTCAAATACAGAGAATTTTACATATATAAATCCACTAGGAGAAATAACTGGTCAATGACCAGACTAAATGGATTTTAGAAACACCAGAGAGTGAGAGAGATAGGTGGAAAAGAGAAGAGAGGGGCTAAGAAGAAATTGATTTCGCAAATTTCTTATAAAAAATTGTTAAGAATTAGCGTATTACCGTGTTCGTTTATTTTAGGAATTGTTTTCTTGTTTACATTTAAAATATCATTTTTTTTAAATATAACCCTAAACTTGTGAGTGTTTTGAAACAAAATCTTATTGATTTGCACTTGTTTTGTTGTTTTTACTTATGAAGAAGTATACAGAGTTCCACAGACCAATTGATTTTTGATAATTGAAATATCAGAAAAATCAAATTACTAAATGATTTACTTTCGCTTATTATAAACATATTGAAGTGTATGTGCGATTTTAATGCTCAATGCCATCTTTTTCTGGATTATAACTCGACACGTACATAGAAAAACAGACGCAAATCCTTTATATGTATATAGACGTGTGTGTGTGTGTGTGTGTGTGTGTGTGTGTGTGTAGACTGAGAAAGAAGGAGATATATATATTTACCAACCCCTCCGCACGAGCAGGATGTCAATTTCTTAAGCGGAGTTCAACAGGTTTGAATTCAGAGTTTTCCTTCTCTAGACCGGTTGCCTAAGCAAGGTTAAAGAGCCCAGTCTGCCCTGCTATTTATCCATAGCTGGAGGGAGAGTAAGATTCATACCTTTCCCAAGGGTATTAGCGCTAAATGAAATGCAATTACCACATCCAGGATTTGAACTCGGGGCGACGAGTTCATTTCCCATGACTTTAACCATTACACCACGCGCTTCCTATAAGAAAGAAGGAGATATATGATTTCTGAGGGTCAACATTTTTATTTCTATTACATGGTATGCGGTTACATATCGATAAAATCCGATATATATATTGCATTATAAAGCTGTATAAAATCCACAGAATATTGATCCTAATCCTCAGATTATCCAGCGAAAAAAATGTGATCCACGATCCAGTATTCTAAGCGATGATGGAAGAGACATCCTTTCAACTTATTGACTTGACTCTCAACTTTTGACTTCGCCCATTTAGATATTTTGACTATTGCAAAAATGAAAAGCAGCAACAGAAATGGAGTTAGTTACTCCCTCCAAAAGGTTTCGGTATTTCTCTCCCCCACCCCAACCCACATCTCTCTCTTTCTCTTTCTCTCTTCTCTCTTCTCTCTTGTTTTCTCTCTTTCTTTCTATTTTCTTTCTCTTTCCCTCTCTCACTCTCTCTATCGCTTCCACTCCCACGGTCTCTCTCTCTCTCTCTCTCTCTCTCTCTCTCTCTATATATATATATATATATAATATATATATATATATATATCTTCTGTCTTCTCTCTTTCTTTTAATCTTTCAATCTATTCAATATTTATTCTCTCTCTCTCTCTCTCTCTCTCTCTCTCTCTCTCTCTATCTATCTATCTATCTATCTATCTATCTATCTCTATCTCTATTCTGTCTTCTCTATTCTGTCTTTCTCTTTTTTCTACTTTCTCTCTCTCTCTCTCTCTCTCTCTATATATATATATATATATATATATATATATATATATATATATATAACTCTATATATCCATCTATCTATCTTCTGTCTTCCCTCTTTCTTTTAGTCTTTCTATCTATTCAATATTTATTCTCTCTCCTTTCTCTCTCTCTCTCTCTCTCTCTTTCTCTCTCTCTCTATTCTGTCTTCTCTCTTCTTTCTCTCTCTCTCTCTCTCTCTCTCTCTCTCTCTCTCTCTCTCTCTCCAATACTAAATTTCAGAAATATATAACCAAACAAATCATCTTGGGGACGCACCAAAATATTCCTGCCCTGTCGTCTGGAGCAGAAGAATACCCGGACTGCATCTCTGTAGAGGGGTACCCACCCCCAATGGAGCAACCTTTTATCCGTGATTGGTGACACGCAATCATTAAAGACGGAATCCTGGTGGATGAGCAGGTCATGACATACAACACTCAACTTTGGCCCTTATGCTCGACGGTTGGTCGGAGAGGCTCTCTCTGAGCAATCGGCAAGTCACATCAAGCCATAGCCCCTGTATGATTGTTCCGACCCTATTTTCTTTTTTTTAATCGGACCCCAACACTTTTTATCATATATATACTAGAAGGCGGTGGGTGAGCGTCTTAGTGTCCTAGGTATGACGTTGAATTGCATCTAGTGGTGAAGTTCCAGTTTTGGTGCTCTGGAGAGTGTGGAGTACCCACTCATCGCCATTATTCCCAGGTCTCCCCTGACCGGGAGCGGTAGTATCTGTAAAGGTCCCATTCATGGGTTGAATAGATAAAATGAGTTTAACAGTGTGTTTTTTAAAAATTCATAAAAAATGAATTACCATAATAAAACAATACGTTATCGGCAAAAATAACCAAATAAGGTTAAATTCAACCAACCAACCAACCAACCTTAATAATATTCAGAAGAATATTATTAAAATTTAGGAAGATTAGTTTCTGTCCCATACGCGAAAACATTCTCAAAGATAAGGTATTTGACAGCATTTTGAAAATTTATCTCATGTACAAAAGGTATTTATTGCACATGGTATTAGAATCTAAATATTGGCGACGTATTTCGGGTAATACTTGTTAACCTTAGAACTCATCACCTCACATGTCTGTATACCCTCTCTCTCTCTCTCTTTGGGTTACTGTCTTTAAAAATACATGAAAATGTAAAATGAGATAATCTTTTATTTAACCGATTTACACTAACAAATAAAAGTTCACATGTTATGGATAATTTGCTCCCTGGTTTTCAAAAAACCGGGATGGATGAATAGTTACTTTTTATTATTAATTTATAATATAGTTTTTCTATTTTTAAACAGATCAAAAACAATCCTATGAATAATTTTATATAAAAATCAATTATTTGTCTGATTTTTTTTTTACATGAGGAATGATAATTTGTATTATTTATATTTTCCGGAATTTTGTCATCTTCTTTATTTTTATGTACACAACGTTTCGGCTGATTTACCTTCCGGTCTATTTCAGGTTTTTCTTGTCGAACTCTGGAGCCTTCATATCGTAATCGGGACCCTTCACGGAACTTCGAACCGAATCCTTTATTCAATCAGCCAGAGTAGAATGTTTTCATTCCGTTAACCATGACCGAGTAAATGTTTTTAAGTATCCTATGTCATTATCACCCGTGGTCAGGATTGAACCTGTAACCTACAGATGACTGTTACTTAGAACTGTATTAACTCAACCCTTTATATCCATTGTGCTATGTGTCCAATTGGACACATCGTGCAGCGTTTATAAATTAAACATTTATGGAGGCGAGTGGTCTAATGGTTAGAATCATAGGAAATGGACTCGTCGACCAGAGTTCAATTCCTGGACGAAGCTGTTTGCATTTCACATTGCACTAATACCCTTGGGAAAGGTATGAATCCGATTTTCCCTCTAGCTATGGGTAAATAGCAGGGTGGACTGGGCTCTTTAACCATGGCTAGGTAACCATTCTAAGAGAAGGAATACTCTGAATTCAAACCGGTTAAACTCTGCTTAAGTAATTGACCTTGTGTCGCATCCTGCTCGTGTGGAGGGGTTGGTAAATGTATATATAAGTTAATCCTGTTGGCGTTTTCTGATATAAGGCGTGTGGTAGATGGTCACTTCTACTTATAGACTCGCCGATAAGCACGTGACCAGGGAAGGCAACCTCTTATCCAATCACTGGCAGTGCTCTGCTGCTGTTGTTGTATTTATACTGGCTGATTCTAATCTTAGCTCATTACGACTTGGATCTTCTTGGACGACGGAACGTAGTATTCTATCGCGGGACTTATTCACTGACCAAAGGATATTCACTTACCACAGGACTTATTCACTTACCAAAGGATTCTCTATCACAGGACTTACTTACTTATTTACTTTAAGTTCTTTGCAACTGACCAAGGATGGCGGCCAGATACTTAAAAAATCCAAAAACATCTAAATAAATCACAAAACAGAATAAAATAAAAATATGTGTAAACTTTTACTTTTTTGTCGTTCTTATTTAGTTTCGTCCAAATTTAATATGATATTTTTCTAATATAAAATTATATTCTTTTACACTAAAACAAATTCTTGCAACCTGAAGTCACATATTTTTGGTCGTCATACAAATGTTGATTTCGTAAACACTAAAATTGTTTATGATATAAATACACTTCAGCAAGCGAATATGATTTTCTTATATGCAGAATTCACAAGAGTCAAAATTCTAGCTGACAAAATATATGAAAGGTGGAGTATTTCAAAATCATCAAGAAGCTTTTCATTCTGATGAATAAATCTCTGAATATCAATGATATCCATAAGAATCTTTTTTTTTTCTTCTTAAATACTGGAAAACTACGACGTTTTCTCCAAAACAATTTCTTCCTGTTTTTCTTATTCAAATATACTCAGACAAAAGCAAAGAGATACGCAACCCACAACACACTCGAACTCCATCACACATTTATATATTTTGATCTTTGAAAGGATGAAGAACTTGTGACGAATGCTATTGAACCAGAATTCTTTCAAATATTTCAATTATTTAAAATATTCGTTTTTGTAAAATCTCTGGGACGCCATTCTCCGGAAGACTGGTAGACAAATCCACAACATACAACAATACACATACACACAGACGTATGTGTATATTTGTGTATATCCAGAAAGAGAGAGATAGATAGATAGATAGATAGATAAGAGAGAGAGAGAGAGAGAGAGAGAGAGAGAGAGAGAGACATATACAGCTAGATAGAGACAGAGACAGATAGATAGAGAGAGAATGGACAAAGAGGTTAAGAAAAAATGAGCGCAGAAAAGTGGAAAGAAGTTTATATGAAATTTCTGAACGCTATCACGTGACACAAAATGAACCAATAAAAATCACTATGAAAAGGATATCATTTTTTTTTTTAAATTTAAAAAAAAAAACTTGATTCAAATTTATTTTAAAATTTCCTTTTTGAACTTTTCTACCATGAAGAGGATTTGCCTGGGGCGATGACCGATAGGGGTGGTTGGACTGAAAGAGAGAGAGAGAGAGAGAGAGAGATTGGAATCCGTTCTGTCAGCACAACCTGCTGTTGCTGCTGCTGCTGTTGCTGCTGCTGAGGATGATCATGATGATGATGATCATGATGATGATATTTGGATTATTCAGGGGTGTGGGTTAAAAGTTACCGACAGAAAAATAAAAATATTACTATTTCTCTTCCAATCTTTATATATAGAAGAAATCAATTAGTGCAAGTATCTATCTATCTATCTATCTATCTATCTATCTATCTTTCTTTCGTTCTTTCTTTCTTTCTTTCTTCAGCATCTATTTTTCATATGCGTCAAGCTACATATACCACAATATGTCCATTACTCTCTGTCGCTGTATACATAAAATTATGAGAGAGAGGAGAGAGAGAGAGAGAGAGAGAGAGAGAGAGAGAGAGGTGGAAAGAAAGAAAGGAAAGAAAGAGAGAGAGAAGAGAGATAAAAGAGAGAGCGAAAGAGATAGAGATATATAGATAGAGATAGATAGATAGAGACAGAGAGAGAGAGAGTGAGATGGAAAGAAAGAGAGAGAAAGAGAGAGAAAGAGATAGAGATAGATAGATAGATATATAGATAGATAGATAGATATAGATAGACAGAGAGAGATATATATAGAGAGAGATGGAAAGAAAGAGAGAGAAAGAGAGAGAAAGAGATAGATAGAGAGAGAGAGAGATAGATAGAGAGAGATAGCGATAGATAGCTAGATAGAGATAGAGATAGATAGATAGAGAGAGAGAGAGAGAGAGGTGGAAAGAAAGAGAAGGAAAGAAAGAGAGAGAGAAAGAGAGAGAGAGAAAGAGATAGAAATAGATAGATATATAGAGATAGATAGATAGATAGATAGATAGAGATAGAGAGAGAGTGAGATGGAAAGAAAGAGAGAGAAAGAGAGAGAAAGATATAGAGATAGATAGATAGATATATAGATAGATAGATAGAGATAGAGAGATATATATAGAGAGAGATGGAAAGAAAGAGAGAGAAAGAGAGAGAAAGAGATATATATATATAGAGAGAGAGATAGCGATAGATAGCTAGATAGATAGATAGAGACAGAGAGAGAGAGAGAGAGAGAGAGAGAGAATAAGAGAGAGTAAGAGAAGCGGGAGAGGAAGGAAACAGAAAAACCAAGACAAACAGAAATCCGAAAGTGAGATTTATTGAAAGTCATATTGCAAAATATGAATTTTTAATGTCCTTGAGACAAATTGATGAAGAATCTGAATGATGTTAGCAGTGGGGGGGGGGGTGAGTTAGAAGAAGGTGAAAGGATTATTTATCTTCCGGGTCTTTCACCAGGCTAGATTGATAAAAAAAATTTAAAATGAGAAGCCCGCACAAACCGAAATCTCATGCGTGGCAGTGCAAAAAAATACCTGGTCCCGTCGGCATTTCTCCTTCAGGGTGTGCCTCAGGTGTCGATCAATAAAACCCTGCCCATGTCACTTTTAGACGAGGGTGCAGGTGCTGCACGGGGGCAAGTACCCTGGGAAACACACTATTAATATCTCTCATTCACCCGGAATCCCTATAAGAAGAAGGGAATGAGTAAAACAGGAAAAAGAGGAAATACAAGGTGGATTAAAATATATGAGTTGTCTATACACAGTACGTTATATCAGTTTTTCACATAAATTTTCCAATTATCTTAGATTTTATTTAGATTGTTCTAATCTAAAATCATTGATCCCTTAGGAGTTCGGAAATATTTTGGAATCATGTGTTACATAATTATTAGATTCCTAATATTTATGTACAGTAGTGTAGAAACCAAAATGGCTATTATAAGTTCAGCCGGCGGCCTTGAAGGATTGAATGACAAGGCTTGACCTCATCCTGAACCTTCCGGTGGATACCGTGAGAATCGGTGGAGAAGACCCTCTTCCGGTTTAGATTAGAAATAGATTTTTAGTCAGATCGGCCAAAAACCACGACGGTGGTAAGTCGTGTTATGCACGCTCCGACTCAATCTGCGCAGGTAGTCTGGTGGGGATTTCAGAATAAAATATGATCTAAGTTAAATCGAAGTCTTGTGTTATTATCTAAAAACTACCAATGACACAGGGCTTCTGATAAAGAGAAATCCCCAATCGAAGACCAGACACGAAGTCCCCAAGACGAAGTCCAGACGCTAGAAGAGTCGCTAGAAGATGAACAGAAGAAAAATAGAAGTAAGAAAGAAAAAGGAAAGAGAGTATACAACACCTGTCTTATTAGCAATTTCAAAATATAGTGGTACATTGACATATGAGTTTAATTCGTTCCACGCGTTACTCAATTTTCTCGTATATCAAATTAATTTTCCCCTTTGAAATAAACTGAAAAGACAATAATACGTTACACCCCAAAACACCTTAATTGTTGTTACTTCTTTTTTAATAAGAAAAATAGCACTATTTTGTCATCATCATCATCATCATGTCGCGCATGTAGCACGGGTATTCATGACAATCTTTCGCCAACCTTCCCTATCATTCATTACACCTGGAAGCTCCTCTGCGGAGCAGCCAGCATCTTCACATAACTGGTCAATGTAGGTCCTTGCAGGGCGCCTCACACTTGCATTACCATGTGTTGGCTTCCACAGGAGAACGTCGCTTATGAATTCATCCTTGCTTCTCCAGCAGTGTCCCGCATGCCTTGTCCGTCTCACTCGGATAGTTTGTGAGATGGGGGGCAGGTGACCGTACAGCTGTTTCCTTGTGGGGTGCTGTTTCCACGACTTATTCAAGACTACACGCAGCATTCTTGTGCAGCTCCCATCTAGCTTATTTTCAAGACGCTTTGTTAGCGTCCAGGTGGTGCAGCCATACAACAGCACCGACACAACCACAGCCTGGAAGAACTGTCGCTTCAACTTGCCAGGGAGATCGGACCTCCATATGACTGATAAACTATTTGTGGCTGAACATGCCTTTGCTATCCGTGTATTAACATCGTTTCTGTGGAGGAGATATTACCACCCAGGTACGTGAATTGTTTTACTGGCTTAAGAGGCTTGCCGTTGAGTGTGGAGATAAAAACATAATATTAGATTGAATGTAATGAATTGTGCTGTAATATGTTTGAATTTGTATCAATAATATTTTTCTTTGGCGTAATAAATTTGGAAACTTAAAATCTTTTAGTAAACTTACTAACACAGGCGTATCTGAAGCTCGCTGGTACCTCAAATTTTAGCTCACAACTCAAAGTAAATAATCGACCGCGTGACAGCTGGTAACTCAGTATAATGGTAAGTTGGGGCACTCGGAGGTTAAAGTACCTCTGTATTCAGTTTTTCATTAACTTTAGCCTAAAATAATCTACCAAAAAAGTTTTGAGTTATGATTATTTGGTTATTTCCTATAAGTCTAACATTATCAAAGGGGAACCACTCTTGACTGATAAATTATTTATTCAATTTTCCATTAAACTAACCCTAAACCCTAACACTAACCCTAACCCTAACCCCGTCTTCTTTTCTTCTAGTAGATCAATAAATAAATAAATAATTTATCAGTCAAGAGTGGTTTCCCTTTGATCATGTTAAACTTATAGGAAATAACCAATTATTTTATAAAGAAACAACCCGTGTGGTGGTGGATCTATGTTTTGAACGTAAAAGATGTTGTGATTTTTAATTGATCCTGGCTCACATTTTAATAGTTTCTGAATGAAGGGAGAACATATGTTTGCGTGAATATGATCATCTACAGATTATCGATCATGGAAATCTAATATCTCTGATAGAACAAAACGAGAAATCTTCCAAGAAGGAACCATATCAGATCTGCACAAAACTAAACAAAAGTCTTGGAGAAAACGCTACATGTGAAATACATAAAGATGCTGCGTGCTGTTTGGAACAAAAATAGCAGCTGGATGGCCACTTACCAGCTATCACACAAACCATCCCTGTTAGACGAACAAGTCATGCTAGACACTGCTAGAAAAGCAAGGAATAACTCATAAGTGACGTTCTCCAGTGGACACTTACACTCGAACACACCAGTGTTGGCCGGTCAAAAACAACAGGTTCCGAGGACTTACAGAGAACAAGGGTGTAATGGTTAAAGCTATGGGAAATGGACTCGTCACCCCGAGTTCAAATCCTGGACGTGGTAATTGCATTTCACTTAGCGCTAATACCCTTGGGAAAGGTATGAATCCTACTCTCCCTCCAGCTATGGGTAAATAGTAGGGCAGACTGGGCTCTTTAACCTTGGTTAGGTAACCGGTCTAGGAGAAAGAAAACTTTGAATTCAAACCTGTTGAACTCCGCTTAAGAAATTGACCTTGTGTCACATCCTGCTCGTGCAGAGGGGTTGGTAAATATATACAGAGAGCAAGGGTTGATAGAAATGGATGAAGAGAGAGAGAGAGAGAGAGAGAGAGAGAGAGAGAGAGAGGGGGGGGGAGAGAGTCATGGGAATCTATGCTGTCAGCACGACTTAATGATGATGTCTGACGAATTAGCTCCATAAACAACGAATAAAGTCTTAAACTCTTAGAATTGATGTCATTTAATTGGAAAAAAACGCTAAACATTAACTCTTTCCACGTGGGAATTGTTTACATCACAATTTCAATAAAACAATTGCCCAATTCTGGTGAGTGACACATATTATTTATCTCCTTTATTGAATCAGATGAGGCGAGAAGATATAATAGGACGAACGTACATGCTTAACAGAAAGTAATATCAATAAAAGTCGATCATTATCGAGGATTTAGGGGATTTTCTTGAGAAACAGCAAGGTGGAAACTAAACTACACAAGTGTTGTGGGGTTTTAAGGTTAAAAAAATAAGACAAACAACTGGTAAAAATGGATACAAATGTATTGGACAAAAAGGAGTAGAAATTACAGCAAAGAAAGTGGAGATTGCGTCCGACCATACAGTTACGAGCTGACTCGTCATTTCAGTAGTCGGGGTTTTGCATCGAAATACTTCCGGCCATTTCGGGAAACTATCAACTACTATTAAATAATAATAACCCTCCAGTGGCCCCGCGAAGTCGACGTGAATACGTGCCCATGGGCGGTCTGTTTTAGGCCAAGAACTGAATTTTATTGGGGGAGCCTTAGCTGCTAAGGCACAGCCCATGCATGCTTTCACCATGCACTCAATGTCCTTGTCCAAATGTATTGAACAAAAAGGAGTAGAAATTACAGCAAAGAAAGTGGAGATTGCGTCCGACCAATACAGTTACGAGCTGACTCGCATTACTTCGTGTCAAGCCACAATTGTTCCTGCTACTTATAGTAGTCGTCGGCGCATTCCAGTTATGTACAGCAGCTGTACACAAACTTACTTCTCATCTCATTGGGCACTGGTGGAGCAACAGAGACGAACGCCTAAGCGATGTTATCCCGTGGCCACCTACACATGGACATACGAGGCGCGTGGTTGTCGTTAGAGTCGTAGGAAATGGAGTCGTTGTCCCGAGTTCAATTCCTGGTCGAAGCTGTTTGTATTTCACATAACGCTAATACCCTTCAGAAAGGTATGAATCCAATTCTCCCTCCAGCTATGGATAAATAGCAGGGCGGACTGGGCTCTTTAACCATGGCTAGGATACTAGTCTAGGAGAGGGAAAACTTGAATTTGTAGACTGGACCCCTACAGATAATTCCCGCAAATGACAACTAATTTGCAAATCACCCCCCCTCTCTCTCTCTCTCTCTCTCTCTCTCTCTCTATATATATATATATATATATATATATATATATATTTGTGGAGGCGCGTGGTTTATGGTTAGAGTCGAGGAAAATGGGCTGGTCGATTCGAGTTCAATTCCTAGACGAAGCTGTTGGCATTTCACATAGCGCTAATACCCTTGGGAAAGGTATGAATCCATATATTCTCCCTCCAGCTATGGGTTAAATAGTAGGGCAGACTGGGCCCTTCAGCCTTGGGTAGGTAACCAGTCTAGGAGAGGGATAACTCTGAATTCAAAATTCCTGAGGTCAGTCGTTGATTGGGTTTGTGGCAACCCTTGATGCACCAATTCTGTCCTATCGACTGTGCCAAAAAGTGTGGATGGTCCAGCACAAGCCTTCACCCCTATAAACAAATCACTGTGTGGGTGTTCATTGTATATATGAACCCTCATGAGAGAGTCCATAATATATATATATAATATATATATATATATATATATATATATATATATATATATGGGAATAAAATATGGAAATAAATCCGACAATATGAAGAAATTTGAAAAACGAAGTGTTCCAAAATAAGATGACATTTTTTCATGCAAATAAGTCGACGCTTAAACCTTTCGGTTTATTTTAAACCTTCCTCAGGATTGATTATGGGATGAAGAAAATGAATGAATGTTTTATAAATGACAGGAGTTAGAATCCGAATCTGAAAATTGCGGAACTTACCGCCAAAACTTACTCTACTGAATTCCCCAAAGAGGATTCAGTTTAACTTTTTGTTAACATTTGTGGTGCGCATTATCATGTGCAACCACACAACACCATTATCATTTGTCATTCTATCGTTTGACGTCATTTGAAATTTTAATCCAACCAGAAGTGAGCGTTAACATCCTTCTTCTTTTTCATTTGTTAACAGAGAGAAAGTTTATCTGAAATAATTTATAAAGTATAGACAAAAGCAGTAAAATAGGTTAGTTACATACTTTCAAGTGTCTTGAGTCAGGAAGGGCGGGGATGAAGGTTGCCAAGGGTTCGGACAACTGCCCGAGCGGACAAATGATCGCTGGACCTGGTGAAATAGAGCCTTACACATTTGAACAGCAAACAGATAAAAAAAAAAGTAACATGAATGATGTGGAAGGTAGAAAATTGAGCTGACGCCGGCTGATGTCGGCCTAGTCAAGCCGGACACACGAAGATCGCCCATTTGTCAGCAAAACAAGTGCTAGGAACATTGGTGATGTGTCCACTTGATTCACGCCATATTTCTGTTACTTGCTGCCTGATCCATTGCTGACCGAGCTATCGTTAATAGATGGTAATGTGATAGCCTCGCGAGGGCGTTAGGTAACATCATTTGTCACGTTTGACTGGCAATCGGCTTGTTTTCCACACAGGACCTGTCAACGGGACATGTGAATATGGAGACTAAATGTCCGAAAGACAGAAAATAATAGACAGCGCAGGAGAAAGATATGATGGACTCATTGTAGAATTCAAAATGACAAGTTTTTTTTTTCAACGAGAATTTACAAACATGCCTAAAGGAAAACACTTAAATTTATAAAAAAAGACAGACAGTTCACAATTTAACTAATAAAATGCATCTGTGTTTTATCTCTCTCTTATATAATAATAATAATAATAATAATAATAATAATAATAATAATAATAACAAAAAAGAAATAACTTGTCAACTGGTGGATTTTGCAGTTCCAGCAGATCACAGGGTAAAGCTAAAGGAAAATGAAAAAATGGACAAATATCTGGACCTTGCCAGAGAACTGAAAATGTTATGGAATATGAAAGTGAAAGTTATACCAATTGTAGTTGGTGCACTTGGAACGGTCCCAAAAGGATTGTAAAGGGTTTGGAAAGTTTGGAAATCAGAGGAAGAATTGAAATCATTCAGAACACTGCACTGCTGCAATCTGCCAGAATACTCAGAAGAGTCCTGGAGACCTGAGGAGACTTGCTGTCACTCAGACTCCAGTGAAAGACCATCAGCTAACACTGATGTGAAAACTCAAAAGGAGTAAATAATAATAATAATAATAATAATAATAATAATAATAATAATAATAATAATAATAATAATAATCAGATTTTGAGATACAGACAGATCACCTTATCCCAGCCAGAAGACTAGAATGAATAGTGATTAACACGAAAAATAGAACTTGTCAACTAGTAGATTCTGCTGTCCCAGCAGATCACAGGGTGAAGATGAAAGTAAACGAAAAGTTAGACAAATACTTGGATCTTGCTAGAGAATTGAAAAAGAAAACTTTAGAATATGAAGGTGAAAGTTATACCAATTGTGGTTAGAACATTTGGAACGGTTCCAAAAAGTTTAGAAAACAGACTAGAGAACTGGAAATCAGAGGGAGAATTGTTGAGATCGGCTAGAAAAGACAGAAGAGTCCTGGAGACCTGTGAAGACTCCAGTAAAAGACTATCAGCTTACACTGGTATGAAAAACTAATTAGGAGTGAAATAATAATAATAATGCTAAAAATAATACAAATGGTATATGTAAAAACCAGAATCCATCATAGAGAATTAGACTCATAAGATTCACTGTGAATTTAAGATACAAGCTGATAAAATAATGCCACCAAAAAGACCTGACCAACTGCTAATTAACAAGAAGAAAAGAACTTGTTATCTAGTGTATGTTGCTGTTCCGCTGGACCACAGACTAAAAATAAAATAAAGTAAAAAACAAACAATTAAAAACGATAGACAAATATTTAGACCTTGCTAGAGAATTGAAAAAAATGTGGAACAGGAGGGTAAAAGTGATACCAATTGTAATTTGCGCCCTTGGAAATGTACCCAAGAGTTTGAAAAGTAGACAGAAGGAATTGAAAATCAGAGAAAGAAGACCATTCAGACAACAGCTTTATTGGGATTGTCTAGAATACTCTGAAGTGTCCTGGAGACCTGGGGAGACTTGTTGTCACTCTGACTCCAATGAAAGGCAACCAAATATCGCTGTTTTGAAAAAATCGCAAGGGGTGATAAACTACTACTACTACTACTACTACTACTAATAATAATAATAATAATAATAATAATAATAATAATAATAACTTAGAGAATATTTGTACAAAAATCACTAAATGCTGTTTTAGCAGAGCGAGTTAAAAACTGAAAATATTACAAGATATAATATATATATATATATATATATATATATATATATATATATAATAAGAGATGAAAGAGAAAGAGGGTGATAAAAAGTGAATGAGAAAGGAAAAACGAGAGAGAGAGACATAGAATTAGAGAGGCCTAAAGTGTCAGAGAGATATCACAGAAAAGAACAATTTAAAATAAAGTTTAAATTGATATTAAATTAATTAAAGGCCTTGAATAAATCTGTTCATCAAAACTGTCCTGAATCAAAATGTTTACAAATAATCAAAATGTTTACAAATAAACAAAATGTTTGCATATAAACACAAGTTGATGCAAAAGTTTGCAGTATTTCTTTAAACAAAATTGTTTCATTACTATGATCGATATCATCACTGCTCTGTTATGAATATATTTTCTCTGCATATGGAAAAAGAAAAAAAAATTTTCTGTGGCCTTCATGTTTGTTTGTTGCTTCGTATTTCTGTCAGGAAGAAATACATTTTCATACAACAAAATTTCACTGATTATTTTCTATGTCATAAAAAACACGCAAATTGTTCACTGTTGCGTCGTGATGTTACGCTTTATCGGAAAATCTATACATACATAAAGGACAATTTGTGTGTATGTATATCCGGAGGTTAATGTCTATAAAATTAGCCACGAGGGTAAATGTTATATTAAACAAAGAAATCAAAGCAAACTTATTAGATCCACCGATCTATAAAAAAGATTCACTGTATCGGCAGTCATCTCACATGTTTAGGAATCTGATTTTGCTTCTAAGAATTATATAAGAACTAGCAGCGGCTAAAATTTAGTCCCACAGATCCATTATTACTGTATCGTGAGTTGAATCCTTGTGGGATGCCTCATTTAAATCCCCAAGTAAAAAAAAAAGACCTTGCATTGATCCAGCTACTCTGAAATGTTAATGTCTACTATATAAATAAAAGAAAATATAACAATTAATGACAAAGTAAATCTATATACACATTCGCTAACACCAGATCTTGCTTTTTTAAACAAAAATAATGAAGATTTGATTTATATTTGTGAACATAATTAGAAAAATAAAATTTAAGTGATAGCAGCATGCAATTTTTTACATTTAGTATTTTAACTAGGAGACATTATTTTTTTCTTTTCAGAGTGGCTGGATGAACGCAAGGTTTTTTTCTACATAGGGATTTCAATGGGTCATTCTGTGAGGCTCCAATTCGCGATTTAACAATAATGGATCTGCGAGACTATCTTTTTACTCCCACCCTCTACCCGGGCGACGCAGGGTAGCCACTTCTAGTCATGTTACATAATCTATGCGGTTGCATCAATCCCCTGTATTTCTGAGTGGATGGCCCCTTTTCATATACGGGCGGGACTTTCCATGGAATATTACAGAAAGCCCGCGAAATACGTAAAGTCACGTGGGATCTGGTTGGGTCTTCAGTTTCAGTTTGGACGTCAGGCAGAGAAGATGTACTGCCTTAACTGGAGATCACTGCATACGCGCGCTATCTTAGTCAGATGAATATGTTTAGTTAAGAAATAAAAGATTAGATAAATAATATGGTTTTGTGGCTAATGAATGTCTTGGTAACAGTCGGGGGTCCAGTGTGCTTCGGCCACTGGAGCGGTAAAGTAAAATTAATAGCGTCGATCCCAGGGGGCTAGCCCCCAGGCAATACCTGCCCCCTTGATTTAAAGGAGCAGGGCTGGGTTTATTGCCCAGCGCCTGAAGCGCCCGCCTTGTGGGGGAATGCCGACGGGATCGACGCAATTTTTGTTCGCCCACATAAAAATGAGACCTTATGTCCAGCCCTCATAAGTGAGATGAGCGACAAATACCATTACCTACTCGAGGACTATTTAATAACCTGTCGTTTTACAGGCCAGGGAGAACTGCTATTCACGCTTAACGCGAGATGACGCTTACTAAAGATATTACGACTACTACTACTACTACTACTACTACAAATGGCACTGCGAACAGGATTTGTTTTACAAGTGGAAGAAAACATGGCATCTGGACCAGGCGGAACTCTCAGGTTGATTGCTCAACTCATGATCACTCCATGATCGTGCGTTTATTGCTGAAAGGATGTTTTAAGACAAGTATATGTGAAAGTTTTTTGTGTTAATTTCCTGTTACATCGGAATGATGCTGTTCCGGATAGAAAATTGATACTACTATGGATTGAAACGTTTATCCAGAACAGCAACATTTTGATGTAACAGGAATGAGCACGAAAATCTCCTTGTCTAAAATTGACGGAGTGGCCTATTGTCGGTATCAATCGGGCAGCGGGAGAGTCTATCCTCTTTTCGCTTGCGCTAGACTAGGGGGATTTTTTTTTTGCTGGGGTAGAGCGTCACACCAACCATCAGCTCTTTACTTTACCTCACATATCAGAGTACCGAAGCTGTGCCACTTATGCGCTGAGTGGGCGGGGACCGTTATTAGAACATGGAACCTTGCCATTTCTTTGAGGGTGCTCTACCGGCTGAGCGAAATTGGCCCAACTCTCTGAGTCGCAATTATAAATTCACCAGTCTAAAAAAACAAACCAACAAACAAAAAGGCAATGTATTAACAGTAAACCCATGGCGTTCACCGGTCACCATGGCGTAGTGGCTAAAGTGCTGGAATGTGACTTCGTAATGAGTTCGAACTCTAGTCATGGTCTTGCATTCACTTTTAGACTAATACCCTTGGGAAAGGTATGAAACCCCTCATCCCTAAGCTATGAATTAAATAGTACCACTACTGTTCTACAAGGTATCTTTGGTTTTAAATACCCCATGAAGGTTGATATGCTTTTAAAGAAAGAAATTAAGATATTTATTAGATTTCCTTTGTATAGTTCAAGGTTACTTTAGGAATCGGATGCTCCAATTTTTTGTAAAAGAATAAATAGGAATACACCACTTCCATAATTAATAGATAAATGGGTAACTAAAATGTTCAGTTGATTTATACGAATACACAATGTCGATGTTCGAAGTACAAAATCTTATTTAATTTTTAGACATTTATTCTCTTTGGTTCTATTTCTGATAAACTTGTAACATGAAAGACAAATATTTTTGCCATTTGATTTCAGATTCTAATTTGTATCTAAAAAAAATAAATTGCTCTATAGAATAACTTTTTACTCAGGTGATTCAAATTCATTTTAATGTTTATAATAAATTTAGAAAACTATATCAAAATCTTAAGCAAGACTAAATAAAACTTACAAAAAAAAATAGAATACGTCCTGTGTTTAGAAAATGTAATATAATTTCCACAGATCATTGTAAACTGGTT
>CM042145.1:31675598-31680598 GCA_023376005.1 Doryteuthis pealeii | reverse complement strand
AAACGGAAATGATTCTAATCTGTAGCCGTATCAGTACTATTGTGTGGCACCACTTGGACTCTAACGAAACGCGTGGAGTAAAAAGCTAGAAACAGCCCCCCAAAAAAAAAGCATTTCTACTACCACTTTCCCGCTGTCACACAACCATCCAAGCAAAACGATACACTGCTAGAGACATGTATTTTAGCAACCCCTCGCACGAGTTTATGTGACGCATAGTCAATTTTTTAGCGGCCTGAACAGGTTTGAATTCAGAATATTTCTTTCTCCCTAGATCGATTACCATACCAAAGGTCACAAAAAGCCCAGTCTGCCCAACTTATTTATCCATAGCTGGAGGGAGAATAGTCGGATGCATGCCTTTCCAAAGCTTTTTTGCGCAATGTGCAATGCAACGTCAGGATTTAACTCGTGTTCACTGTGTCCATTTTCTAGACAATAACCCTTACACTAAGGGTGCCTGCTGGTGAGTAAGGGTAAACTCACGAATGCCGTTCTCCTGCCGACACCTACTCATGGATATTCAAGTGTTTGCGGACCTGCAAAAAATACATACAATAGCTTTCTGTGAACTGGATACCTTGCTGAGAATTGCTAAGAGCGATGGCGGGGCGGGACAAAAAGACAGAGAGAGACAGAGAGAGAGAGAGAGAGAGAGATGCGAATCCGTGCTGTAGCATGACTTGTTGAGGATGATTTCCCAGTCCACAAATTCTTTTTAATCATTTTACTCAACATTATTTTACTCATCTTTCCATTTATGGTTCTCAGTTTTCGTTTTGGTACATCAACTTTCGCGGGTTATTTAATGTCAAAGCTCTCCTTGTATAAGAAGAGTAGTGTATAAGGGCTTTCTACCTTCTTCCCAAAGGTATTTGTCTGAAAGTGAACTCAGCGCGACTGTATTTCGAACTCACTACCATTTCGAAGTCCAGCACGATAGTAAGTTTTTGTACAAATTAATATATTTTGAAATTACTCTTGGATTTTCAGTTTCAACTTATTTTATCTATTTAGAAAATGGCGTCGTATTAGAAAAGACAGTTTAGTTTGCCTAAAGAAATATTTTGTATCTTTTTTGTGAGGAACATCTGTAAACGTTTAGAAAATAAAAGTGATTTTATTAAAAAAAACAAATACACAGAAACGTAGAAGATAAAGAAAATAAGTTTATGTCTATATTAATTTAGTTAAAATAAAATGGTTTTGCTTCAAGCTGCGTTGCAAACAGAACAAAAATAAGGTATTTTGAATGTCTTCGTAATCTCCTTTACAAGATCAAAGAATTACTTTAGAATGCTGAAATAACAGTTGACACTTATTTCTGCAAATAAAACACAGAAAAATGCTATAACTTTCAGAGTTGTACAGAGAGACGTAGAATTAACAGGTAGCTGTGCTATTTATTTTATCGATATAGGCATACGGCCAGAACCATGGTACGACGGTACCGCCAGCAAATAGGGTAGCGACGGTAAACCATGGGTACGACGGTACCTCGCTCTTAAAATTTTATAAAAAAATAAAAATAATTGTTGTCACCTATTTTGGCAAATAGCACACAGAAATTTTTATCGATATAGCAGGTACGGCCAAAACCATGGTACGACGGTACCTCCCTCGCTCTTAAAATTTTATTAAAAAAATAAAAATAATTGTTGTCACCTATTTTTGGCAAATAGCACACAAACATGTTTATCGATCTAGCCAGGTACGGCCCAGAACCATGGTACGACGGTACCTCCCGCGCTCTAAAAATTTTATAAAAAATAAAAATAATTGGTTGTCACCTATTTTTTGGCAAATAGAATACAGAAATTGTGATAACTTTTTACAGTTGTGCGGAGTGTGGGAGAGTTACAGAGTAACAGTACTATTATTGTATTTAATATATGTAGGTATGGCCAATATTTCGGTACCTACCTCTTTAAACCTTTATATAAAAAACTTTGAAATTATAAATATTTAGATTTATAGAGCATAAACTTACATTTAATTCTTTTTTTAATGAATTCTTAATTGAATATATTTACCTACCCCTCCGCACGAGCAGGATGTGATACGTGATCAATATCTTAAGCCGTAGTTTATCAAATCTGAAATCAGAGTTTGTTCGTACCTGGTTTCATAACCAAAGTAAAACGTCGTGTGTCCGCCCTACTATTTACCCATAAGGAAAAATCGTGGGACTCACACCTTCCCTACAATTACTAGCTCTATGTGAAATTTTAATAAGCCCCCGCTGCCGGGTTTGAACTCGGATCGCCAAGTCTAGTTCCAAACATAACCATTACCACAACTACACCCACATTTAAGACAATATAAAAAATCACGTTAAAAAAACATATCTTCAAGAGAGGAAAAAACCGGCAAATGCGCCATTGTTTGACAATACAGATTTATCTTATAAAATTCTCTTGTTAGTAAGTAAAACAAATACTTTTACCTGATAAGTTCGTGTTTGATAATTCCTCTGCGTAATTACAGCCAAAAATTATAATAAAATTCCATGTCGTTATTTTTTGGCGTTTTTATTGAATTTGATTCGATGAGAGTGTTAACAAAAGACGAGAACATCTTGCCCATTCAAATATAGCGTGACTGCATTACTGAAACGGCTTTTTAGTAAAACTTCGTAACTATATACCAACAGTAGGAATGGAAAATAAAAACTACTTCAACTTCTGTAAAGTGGATCAATTATCTGTATCTATGAACTTTTAATTTGGTTTCCTGTTACAGGATCATGTCTACAGGAGACTTATGTTCCTCGCTACCTTGACTGGACTTGAACTCTGAATGAAGACGCTGGTGGCGGCGGTTTTCTTTATAATCACAGTCACCAAAAGCGTCAAGTTCATTTGTATATATTAATAGCGGAGTTATTTCGGCTAACCTCTTCAAAGTGCTTTTGCCATCCTATCTAAGTCGAATATTTCATGTCGTGGAATCTGTATCATTAGCAACAACAGCAAATAAAATGCTCTGACAATTTACCTGTCCACCTGCGAAGAAGACACAAGCACACATTGCGCTACAACGTTCGTGATTCAAAGCAAGAACAGGACGACAACTACTTGTCTGCGAGACATTTGTCCGAAAGCTTTCATTGGCACCATTAAGCAAGATGTCTATGAGAAGCCTTGACCAGTAGTGAAACACGCAACATTCTCCCATTATTCTAATACGTGAGTTCGCCTGCACATCTCCCAAAGCTCCCAACCATTCCGGTACCAATACCTCCATCTTGTCTGACCTATTAATCATTTACCTTCTTTCGCTGATTCAAACCACAACTGAATCTAAGCTCTTCACGAACAACGTCGCGCCCAATATAGCATCACAAGTATGAAGGAATCGATGTCGATATGTACCGACCCTGAACAATTCTACCTGCTAACATCTAGATCTTGAAGCGCACAAACTCATCTCTTCTCCCCTGTTGGCGCCCCAGAATGAGCATCTGACTACCAATCGATTCATCGCCGTACAACCGACAGATCTACTAATACACATCATTATGTACCTTATTAAATATACTATTACTATATACCAACTCTGCCGCACGAGCAGTGATGTGAACAAGTGTCAATTTCTTAAGCGGGTTTTCAACAGTGTTTGAATTCAGAGTTTTCCTTTCCTAGACCGCGTTGCCTTAACCCAAGAGTTAAAGAGTCCAGTTGCGCCTACTATTTAGCCCATTAGCTGGAGGGAGAGTAGTTCATACCTTTCCCAGGGTATTAGCGCTAAGTGAAATGCAATTACCCATTCAGATTTGAACTCGTGGGCGACGAATCCATTTCCCATGACTTTGACCATACACCAACCCGCGTCTCCTACGATGCACGGATCCTTTACCATTCCTTACCATGAAGAACGTTGTTGAGATTAAAGAGCGTCATATCGTTATGTAAGTGAGAAAGCTGTCTCACAGATACATTATTAGTGAATAGCGAGTTCGATCCTCGCCTGGCATGCATCTTTACTTGCAACTTTGTGTAATCCTACCCGGCGAAGAGTTGGGTAACATACTACAACTGAATATCAAGTTCTATCTTAACTAGATGCCGTACTTGCGAACCATCTTGTCACACCCTAGCAGAGCGTAAATACCTACCGCATTCCTATCATACGTTCTTTTAGTTTAGAAATAAGAATTTTAAGATTTTTTTCGGAAGTTATATATTATATTTCTTTCATATTTCTAATGGATTTCAGAACTAAATATATTTTTATTTCAGATTTTTTCATGCACTCAAATTTATTCTGGAATTAACATGTCTAATCTGTCTTTGGTTCTTATAAATTTTACTATGAAATGCATGTAGAAATGATTTTTACTATTTAAATGCATTTGATATGTTTTTACTATGAAATGCCATTGAAATGATTTTATACTTATGAAATGAATTGGAACATGGAAATTTTTACTATAAAAATGCTTTTGGAAAATGATTTTTTACTATAAAAATACATTCGGACAATGTTTTTCTACTAAAGCATTTGGAAATGATTTTTATTATAAAAATGCATTAGAAATTATTTTTACTATTTAAAAAAATTGCATTAGATAATGATTTCTTTACTATGGAAATGCATGGAAATGATTTTTTACTTATGAAAATGAATTGGAAAATGATTATTTACTATAAAAATACATATGGACAATGATTTTTTACTCATAAAAAATGCATTTGGAAATATTTTTACTATTGAATGGCATTGGAAATATTTTTTACTATAAAAATGCTTTTGGAAAATGACTTTTTACTATAAAAACAATTTGGACAATGATTTTTACTATAAAAATGCAATTGGGAAATGGTTTTTTTACTTTTAAAATGCCAGTTGGAAATTGATTTTATTACAATAAATCCAAACAAGCAAATGAATTTTTCCATTTTTTTCCAATTCTCATTCAAAGTTGTTTCGTTTGATTAGTTAACCCAAGGGATTCCCTTTACCATTCCGTCTCTATCGATTATCGGTACTCTCTCTTT
>CM042145.1:31666488-31675498 GCA_023376005.1 Doryteuthis pealeii | reverse complement strand
GAGATGATCAATAAATGCTACTACTTATATTATAATATACCTCTTACAGAGGTAGGAACAGAATTCAAAACCGGGGAGGCCCATAATATATATTTACCAACCCCTCCGCACGAGCAAGGATGTGACACATGGTTAATTTCTTAAGCGGAGTTTAACAGGTTTGAATTCAAGGAGTTTTCCTTCTCCTAGACTGGTCACCTAGACATGGTTAAGAGTCCAGTCTGCCTGCTATTTCCCCATAGCTGGAGGGAGAATTGGATTCTTACTTTCCCAAGTGTATTAGTCGCCATATACTATAATAGAATCAAAAAAGGTAGGCCACATTCTATAACGGTATGTTTATTTTTATGAGTAATAATAAATCTATTTTAAAGCAAAGAGAAATGGGAATATTTTTTGTGATAAATGTCTGACGAATTTCATCTTTCCTATTGAATTTATTAACTAATGTCTAAGATTGCTGAATGAAAATATGACTATTCGATGTTTGATGATTGAATGCTATCAGCCAATTCCCATAGGATTTATTTTTAAAAAAAGGAGTAAGGCAACTAAAAATAAAAAATTAAATAAAAGATCAAAGTTTAGTTGACATACGTGACTCCTAATAAGAAATAATTACTTGATTGATTATTTTACTCGAATGAATAATGATTTCAACACAATGATCGATGTATTACCTTTATTTATAGGAATGATAGTGGAGCAAAATCTGTGGGGTGTTTCCACTGTACGTCAAAGCTCATTAGTTGACGTATTTTAAACAAAACAATTCATTTTCTAGAAAGTGAGAAAAGCTGATTTTCAGCAGGTGACAAGATTGTCAAAAGGAAATAGAGAAATATAAAATTATTGGTTGCTCGGAAATAAACGAAAATTTCTTCAACTTAAGCTTTATCATATATAATATATATATATATAATATATATATATATATATATATATAATATAGACATGACTTTCGCCTCCCCACAACGGTCAAAAGAAAGGATGGTAATATTTTCATTGAGAAAAATAAAAGTTAAAAATAAATTTAAAAAAAGTAAAATGAAAACTTTATATGCATCTCATTTTATTTAATTTATAATCAATATTCACTGAATAAAATCTGTGTTTATTAAAACTGTGGTCAGTTAGAGCTTTTTCTTTTATATAATATATATATATATATTTATATATATATATATATATATATATATATATATTTACCAGGATGCGACACAAGGTCAATTTCTTAAGTGGGGTTTAACAGGTTTGAATTCATAGTTTTCCTTTCCTAAAGTGTTACCTAGCCATGGTTAAAAAGAGCCAGTCTGCTTTGTTTTATTTACCCATAGCTGGAGGGAGAATTTGATTCATACCTTTCCCAAGGTTATTAGCGCTATGTGAAATGCAAACAGCTCCATCCAGGAATTGAAAATCCATTTCCTGGCTCTAACCATTAGACCACGTCCCCTCCGAGCTTTTATCAATATAAGTTAGGTGCAGTCCAGTTAAGGTTAAGATTATTAGTATTTATAGTGAACCGATCCAGGGAGAGACAAATTATGTTTGAATTCAAGTGTTGATTTTACCTTTAAGCTAAAAAGGAGAATGGATGGGGAGGAGGATCTGTCAAAGTAGGTTTAACTAACGATCCCCTTTGTTGTGAATTCAGAGTTGTCCTTCTCGGGCCAGTTAACCAATAACTAAGGTTAAAGAACCCAGTCCGTCCTACTATTTACCCATAGCTGGAGGGAGAAAAACTAAGTGGAGAGAAAAATCAGCTGCAATCGTGGGATTTAAACTCGTCTTGCTGTGTACAGTCCTACGACGGTAAAAAATCACACCCAAGCTCCTCACAAATGAACTCAGTAAAAATGTGTAGAATATTTCGAAGCATTTCCTTAGTTTTATGTTTTAATGTTTTTAAATATTCATTATTAGTTTTCTAATCAATTGAAAATGCAAAATATATAATCTCAGCACATTGGATAATTAAAAGAAAGAAACGGACCATATGACCTTTAGGCACCTTTTTGCTTACCTGATTCATAAGTACATTTTTTTATTTACACCGTCACATCCGGTTATTTTGTTATTTGTTAGGGTTTAGGGTTAGGGGGTTAGGGGTTAGTTTTAATAATTTTTAAAAAACCTCTAAAAACTGTCTGTTAACAAACAACCGGATATTGACGGTGTAAAATGAAAAATGTACTTATGAATCAGCAAAGCAAAAGGGGTGCCTAAAGGTCTTAAGGTCCGATAAAACAAATAGTTGTATATGGTCTGTGCAAATATTTTTTTAAAGGTTGATGGGACAATAATAAGTAGTTTTTTTTTTTTTTGTTTTTTTTGGTTTTGGTTTGTTTTGTTTTACGACAATATCAACCTCAGTGGGTCATTTAATGCCGATAAAGTTTTGAAAATAAATCAATTCTTAATGGATAATACATTTTTTTTTTTATAAATACATTTTTCTATTTAACCCATAGATGGGACCCTAACAGGGTACTACCACTCCGGGTCAGGGTGGACCAGGGAGCAATGGTGATGAAGGGGTGCTCCACATTCCCCAAATCTCCAAAACCGGAACCTCACCATCAGAATAGAGTTTAACGTCATTCCCAGGACATGTAGACCCGCAGCCACAGCCTTCTAGCACCCATATGATAAAAAGGGGTTGTGGCTTGCCATAAGGGCAATAGGGTTGGGAAAATCATAATAGGTGCTAGGGCTTGACGTGACAGCCTATTGATCCGGAGGGGGCTCTCCGACCGCCTGTCTAGCCCGTAATAATAGGGAAAACCCAGCGGCATATAAAAAACAAATAATAATTGAATGTAAAGAAATATTTAACCCTGAGGCTTTGGATAATTAAAAAAAGAAAGATAATTCCACTACTATAATACTAATATTTCTACAACAACTACGAGTAATATTTCTCTAACTCAATAAGAATTCTGCCGAAGTAAATAGAAAATCAGTTTGGAATTAGGGCAAGGCAAAAAACAAAAAAATTGTCTATTCATGATGTGTTGAATACATTGCAATGCAAGACATAACAAGATGTCGTGACATGAAGAAGGGAGTTTTTCGAATCTAGCCCGAAGCTGTTTCTTTTTTTTTTTTTTTAATTCCCATAATCAATGCATAAAATCCAGTTTAATAAGATTGATTGAAAAATTTTTTTATAAAATGTTCTTTCCAAATTCAAATCGAGCGAGAAATGCCAGCACAAATAATTTCATATGTTTCTTGGAATTATTTTTCTTCTGCGCCGCTAGCCAGCCAAAATAATCACGTTGAATATCAATCAAGGCCTTGGAGAATGTAATTTCTGCCCGTTCTCCTCTCATCCATCCCCAGCAATGCTAACGCAATCAATTCTCATCTAAAAAAAATAATTGCCCTGTAAATAGATAAGTTGAGACGTAAAAGAGCCTGAGTGAACATCTTTGGCCTTATGCGGATCTTTCCGCTAGTAGAAGCAATTTTTTTGGTCTGCTTGGGCACCAGAAGACAAGAATCATAGAATTGGTCTATCACTTTACCGTTCGTGCTGCAATTTTCGTCATAGATGTAAACGAGGTATTTAGAATTCGAGCGAGAACGACAAAAATATTGAATATATTTTTAAAGAAAATGTAATACGAACGTAAAAATAGCAAAACCATTTTTTATCAGCAAACACATTTTCGAATTAGATATTCCCAAACTTTCTTCAGCACACAATATTACACTGTGTTTAGTAGAATATGAACCATAGCCGAGTTATTTCAGGTGAATTCCGTTGTTTGTTCTAACTTGTATATGATTCAGGAATTTTGAAAATGGTTTCTAGTTGTCACTCCGGATGTCCATAACTCACTTTTCATACTTTCGTGTCAAGAAATTCTAGAACTGGGCCAAGTGAAGAAATTGTGCCAGATTACTATTCTGTGTCCTTCAAATAGGTTAAATGAATTTTTCCTCATACTCACGTACCGCACTGATTAGCTTTGAGCATACTAGTTAACTTGCATCCCTAATGCTATGGTAATCGGGGACTTGTGCCTCTTACGTCGAGGAGAGAGGCCATAGCTACTACGGATGTTTTTAAGTAATAAACATGCTCATTGATTAACAAAGAATTGGTATTAATTGGGTTCGATATTGGTAGCCTCTTGGTATTTTCCTATTTCCTCATCCAAAATACCAACCAAGAAAATAACCTGGGTTTCGTGGAACATCACTAAGAGCCAACAAGTATATTGTAACTTTATTAACATAAGTATCAAACATAAGCCTCTTGGCATGATTTGGAAATATTCCATTATCTGTGACATTAATCGAACTGTACTTCAACAAGGGCCGGTTTAGTTTCAATCGGTAGAGCTTATCCAACTTAGGAACCAGCAAGGTCTGGTTCAATCCAGCTCTCCCCCATTTTGCGCATGTAGTAGCACAGCTTTGAGGTGGCGTTAGGTGTGTCGCTCCATCTTCAGATGCAAAAACAACCTCACTAGCGCTAATCAAATGGAATAGATTTCCTCGCTGTCCGACCGATGCCGACAATAGGTCACACCACCGAGTTTACTTTTTATTTACTTCGACAATCGATATTGCGTATTTGTTACAATTTAATGATACCCATCTGAAAATTTTAGTTATCTATCAATATATTAGTTTGTATTCAGGATAGATAGATAGATAGATAGATAGATAGATAGAGACAGAGAGAGGCAGAGAGAGAAAGAATAGAAAAAAAGAAGAGAGAAGACAGAATAGAGAAGACAGAATAGAGAGATAGAAAGAGATAGAGATAGATAAATATATATATAGAGAGAGACAGAGAGACAGAGAGACAGTATTATTATTTATTCTTTTACAAAAGCATTCTATTCTAAAAGTAGCCTTGCAAATCTAAGGAAAATCAAGTAAAATTTCTTACTTTTTTGTTTAATGGCATTTTCAACATTCTTGTTTTATTTAATGCCGAAGCCGTCTTGGTAGAATACCAGTAGTGGTACTATTTTGCCCATAGATGGGTGATGGTATGGTTGATACTTTTTCGCCAAGGGTATTTGTTCGAAAGTAAATGTAATAGTGCGACTGAAGTTCGAACTCGCTTACTACCAATATCGCATTCCATCACGTTAGCTTTACTACGGCACAAAAACGACCGCCAATAATATCTGGAACAACGATATATTTTATCAAGTCGTAAACACAAAAAGCGTTCCCGGAGAAAATCCGAACGCGAAAAAAATATAGAAATAGGTCTGGTGCAATACAATTTTCAAAGTGGAAATAGCCTTCTACTTTGAAAAACGACGCTCAAACTTCCGGGTTTCTCCCGGGATTGAACACTCACCTTTGGTGCTTGCATAAATGCCGAGATTTACTTAATCGAACCCTGAAATGATAGATGTAGCAATTGGCAAACATTTTCAAATACAGAGAATTTTACATATATAAATCCACTAGGAGAAGTAACCGGTCACTGACCAGACTAAATGGATTTTAGAAACACCAGAGATTGAGAGAGATAGGTGGAAAAGAGAAGAGAGGGGCTAAGAAGAAATTGATTTCGCAAATTTCTTATAAAAAATTGTTAAGAATTAGCGTATTACCGTGTTCGTTTATTTTAGGAATTGTTTTCTTGTTTACATTTAAAATATAATTTTTTAAAACATAACCCTAAACTTGTGAGTGTTTTGAAACAAAATTTCATTGATTTGCACGTGTTTTGTAGTTTTTACTTAAGAAGAAGTATACGGAATTCCACAGACCAATTGATTTTTGATAATTGAAATATCAAATAACTAAATGATTTACTTACCCTTATTATAAACATATTGAAGTGTATGTGCGATTTTAATGCTCAATGCCATCTCTTTTTTTGATTATATGTCACACGTACATAGAAAAACAGACGCAAATCCTTTATATGTATATAGACGTGTGTGTGTGTGTGTGTGTGTGTGTGTGTAGACTGAGAAAGAAGGAGATATATATATTTACCAACCTCTCCGCACGAGCAGGATGTCAATTTCTTAAGCGGAGTTCAACAGGTTTGAATTCAGAGTTTTCCTTCTCTTAGACCGGTTGCCTAAGCAAGGTTAAAGAGCCCAGTCTGCTTTGCTATTTATCCATAGCTGGAGGGAGAGTAAGATTCATACCTTTCCCAAGGGTATTAGCGCTAAGTGAAATGCAATTACCAACATCCAGGATTTGAACTCGGGGCGACGAGTCCATTTCCCATGACTTTAACCATTACACCACGCGCTTCCTATAAGAAGAAGGAGATATATGATTTCTGAGGGTCAACATTTTATTTCTATTACACAATAATGCGGTTCTTATCGATAAAAGCTGATATATATTGCATTATAAAGCTGTATAAAAATCCACGCAATATTGATCATAATCCCTCAGATTATCCAGCGAAAAAAATTGTGTCACGATCACTATTTAAGCGATGATGGAAGAGACATCCTTTCAAACTTATTGACTTGACTCTCAACTTTTGACTTCGCCCATTTAGATATTTTTGACTATTGCAAAAATGAAAAGCAGCAACAGAAATAGAGTTAGTTACCCCTCCAAAAGGTTTCCGGTATTTCTCCTCCCCCCCCCACCACATCTCTCTCTTTCTCTTTCCTCTCTCTCTCTTCTCTCTTGTTTTTCTCTCTTTCTTTCTATTTCTTTCTCTTTCCCTCTCTCACTCTCTCTATCGCTTCCACTCCCCACGGTCTCTCTCTCCCCCCCTCTCTCTCTCTCTCTCTCTCTCTCTCTAATATATATATATATATATATATATATATATTATATATATATATCTTCTGTCTTCTCTCTTTCTTTTAGTCTTTCAACCTATTCAAATATTTATTCTCTCTCTCCCCCTCTCTCTCTCTCTCTCTCTCTCTCTTTCTATCTCTATCTCTAATCTCTCTCTATCTCTCTATTATGTCTTCTTCTATTATTGTCTTGCTCTATTGTCTTCTCTCTTCTTTCTCTCTCTCTTCTCTCTCTCTATAATATAATATATATATATATATATATATATATGGTCCATCTATATATCCATCTATATATCTACTGTCTTCCCTCTTTCTTTTAGTCTTTCATCTATTCAAGATATTTATTCTCTCTCCTTTCTCTCTCTCTCTATTTCTCTCTCTCTCTCTCTCTCTCTCTCTCTCTCTCTCTATTCTGTCTTCTTCTCTTCTTTTTTCTCTTTCTTTTTCCTCTCTCTCTCTCTCTCTCTCTTCTCTCTCTCTCTCTCTCTCTCTCTCTCTCTCTCTCTCTTTCAATACTAAATTTCAGAAATATATAACAAAAAAATCATCTTGGGACGCACCATAATATTCCTGTCCTGTCGGCTGGACGAAGAATACCCGGACAGCAATCTCTGTAGGGATGGGGGTAAACCCCCCCCCAATGGAGCAACCTTTTGTCCGTGATTGGTGACACGCAATTCTTAAAGACGGAATCCTGGTGGATGAGCAGGTCATGACATGCAACACTCAAATTTGGTCCTTATGCTTGACGGTTGGTCGGAGAGGCACCTTCTGAGCAATCGGCTAGTTACATCAAAGCCATAGCCCCTGTATGATTGTTCCAACCCTATTTCCTTTTTTATCCGACCCCAACACTTTTTATCACATATATACTAGAAGGCGGTGGGTGAGCGTCTTAGTGTCCTAGGTATGACGTTGAATTGCATCTAGTGGTGAAGTTCCAGTTTTGGATCTCCGGGGAGTGTGGAGTACCCACTCATCGCTATTATTCTCTGGTCCACCCTGACCCGGAGCGGTAGTATCTGTAGAGGTCCCATTTTGGGGTTGAATAGATAAAATGAGTTTAACAGTGTGTTTTTTAAAAATTCATAAAAAATGAATTACCATAATAAAACAATACGTTATTGGCAAAAATAACCCAATAAGGTTAAATTCAACCAACCAACCAACCAACCTTAATAATATTCAGAAGAATATTATTAAAATTTAGGAAGATTAGTTTCTGTCCCATACGCGAAAACATTCTCAAGGATAAGGTATTTGACAGCATTTTGAAAATTTATCTCATGTACAAAAGGTATTTATTGCACATGGTATTGGAATCTAAATATTGGCGACGTATTTCGGGTAATACTTAACCTTTAGAAACTCCTCACCTCACACGAACTGTATGACCCTCTCTCTCTCTCTCTCTCTTCTCTCCTCTCTCTCTCTCTCTCTCTCTCTCTCTCTCTCTCTCTCTCTCTCTCTTTCTTTGGGTTCCTGTCTTTAGAATACATGAAAATGTAAATGAGATAATCGTTTTATTTAACCGATCTACACTAACAAATAAAAGTTCACATGTTATGGATAATTTGCTCCCTGGTTTTTCAGAAAACCGAGATGGATGAATAATTACTTTTTATTATTAATTTATAATATAGTTGTTCTATTTTCAAACAGATCAAAAACAATCCTATGAATAATTTTATATAAAAATCAATTATTTGTCTGATTTTTTTTTTACATGAGGAATAATAATTTGTATTTTCCGGAATTTTGTCATCATCTTTATTTTATGGTACACAACGTTTCGGCTGATGTACCCTCCGGTCTATTTCAGGTTTTACTTGTCGAGCTCTGGAGCCTTCATGTCGTAATCGGGACCCTTCACGGAACTTCGGACCGAATCCTTTATTCAATCAACCGGAGTAGAATGTTCTCATTCCGTTAACCATGACCGGGTAAACGTATTAAGTATCCAATGTCATTATCATCGGTGTTCAGGATTGAACCTGTAACCTACAGATGACTGGTACTTATAACTGTATAAACTCAACCCTTTATATCCATTGTGCTATGTGTCCATTTGGACACATCTTGCAGCGGTTATAAGTTAAACATTTATGGAGGCGCGTGGTCTAATGGTTAGAATCATAGGAAATGGACTCGTCGACCAGAGTTCAATTCCTGGACGAAGCTGTTTGCATTTCACATTGCGCTAATAACCCTGGGAAAGGTATGAATCCGATTTTCCCTCCAGCTAT
>CM042145.1:31653988-31661488 GCA_023376005.1 Doryteuthis pealeii | reverse complement strand
CTCTGTGGAGGAGATATTACCACCTAGGTACGTGAATTGTTCTACTGGCTTAAGAGGCTTGCCGTTGAGTGCGGAGATAAAAACATAATGTTAGATTGAATGCAATGAATTGTTCTGTAATATGTTTGAATGTTTATTTTTTTATCAATAATATTTTTCTTTGGCGTAATAAATTTGGAAACTTAAAATCTTTTAGTGAGCTTACTAACACAGGCGTATCTGAAGCTCGCTGGTACCTCAAATTTTAGCTCACAACTCAAAGTAAATAATCGACCGCGTGACAGCTGGTAACTCAGTGTAATGGTAAGTTAGGGCACTCGGAGGTTAAAGTACCTCTGTATTCAGTTTTTCATTATCTTTAGCCTAAAAATAATCTACCAAAAGAGTTTTGAGATAGAATTATTTGGTTATTTCCTATAAGTCTAACATTATCAAAGGGGAACCACTCTTGACTGATAAATTATTTATTTAATTTCCCATTAAACTAACCCTAAACCCTAACCTAACCCTAACCCCGTCGTCTTTTCTTCTAGTAGATCAATAAATAAATAAATAATTTATCAGTCAAGAGTGGTTCCCCTTTGATCATGTTAGACTCATAGGAAATAACAAATTATTTTATAAAGAAACAACCCGTGTGGTGGTGAATCTATGTTTTGAACGTAAAAAATCTTGTGATTTTTAATTGATTATGGCTCACATTTTTATAGTTTCCGAATGAAGGGAGAAAATATATTAGCGTGAATATGAGCATCTACAGATTATCGATCATGGAAATCTGATATATCTGATAGAATAAAACGAGAAATCTTCCAAGCAGGAACCATATCAGATCTGCACAAAACAAAACAAAAGTCTTGGAGAAAACGCTACATGGGAAATACATAAAGATGCTGCGTGCTGTTTGGAACAAAAATAGCAGCTGGATGGCCACTTACCAGCTATCACACAAACCATCCTTTTTAGACGAGCATGTCATGCTATACACAGCTAGAAAAGCAAGGACGAATTCATAAATGACGTTCTCCAGTGGACACTTACACTCGAACACACCAGTGTTGGCCGGTCAAAAACAACAGGTTCTGAGGACTTACAGAGAGCAAGGGTGTAATGGTTAAACCTATGGGAAATGGACTCGTCACCCCGAGGTCAAATCCTGGACGTGGTAATTACATTTCACTTAGCGCTAATACCCTTGGGAAAGGTATGAATCCTACTCTCCCTCCAGCTATGGGTAAATAGTAGGACAGACTGGGCTCGTTAACCTTGGTTAGGTAACCGGTCTAGGAGAAAGAAAACACTGAATTCAAAACTGTTGAACTCCGCTTAAGAAATTGACCTTGTGTCGTATCCTGCTTGTGCGGAGGAGTTGGTAAATATATACAGAGAGCAAGGGTTGATAGAAATGGATGAAGAGAGAGAGAGAGAGAGAGAGAGAGAGAGAGAGAGAGGGGGGAGAGGGAGAGGGAGAGAGAGAGAGTCATGGGAATCTATGCTGTCAGCACGACTTAATGATGATGTCTGACGAATTAGCTCCATAAACAACGAATAATGTCTTAAACTTTTAGAATTGACGTCATTTAATTGGAAAAAAACGCTAAATATTAACTCTTTCCACGTGGGAATTGTTTACATCACAATTTCAATAAAACAATTGCCCAATTCTGGTGAGTGACACATATTATTCATCTCCTTTATTGAATCAGATGAGGTGAGAAGATATAATGGGTCGAACGTACATGCTTAACATAAAGTAATATAAATAAAAGTCGATCATTATTGAGGACTTAGGGGATTTTCTTGAGAAACAGCAAGGTGGAAACTAAACTACACAAGTGTTGTGGGGGTTTAAGGGTAAAAAATAAGACAAACAACTGGTAAAAATGGATACAAATATATTGGACAAAAAGGAGTAGAAATTACAGCAAAGAAAGTGGAGATTGCGTCCGACCATACAGTTACGAGCTGACTCGTCATTTCAGTAGATGGGCTTTTGCATCGAAATACTTCCGGCCATTTCGAGAAACTATCAACTACTATTAAATAATAATAACCCTCCAGTGGCCCCGTGAAGTCGACGTGAATACGCGCCCATGGGCGGTCTGTTTTAGGCCAAGGACTGAATTTTATTTGGGGAGCCTTAGCTGCTAAGGCACTGCCCATGCAAGCTTTCACCATGCACTCAATGTCCTTGTCCAAATGTATTGAACAAAAAGGAGTAGAAATTACAGCAAAGAAAGTGGAGATTGCGTCCGACCATACAGTTACGAGCTGACTCGCATTTCTTCGTGTCAAGCTACAATTGTTCCTGCTACTTATAGTAGTCGTCGGCGCATTCCATTTATGTATATAGGTTATATCACCTATAACAACAAGGATTCTGTATCTTCGAAGCAGCTCATTGGGCACTGTTGGAGCAACACCTAAGCAATGTTATCCCGTGGCCACCTACACATGGATATACGAGGCGCGTGGTCTAATGGTTAGAGTCGTAGTAAATGGAGTTGTCGTTCTGAGTTCAAATCCTGGTCGAAGCTGTTTGTATTTCACATAACGCTAATACTCTTCAGAAAGGTATGAATCCAATTCTCCCTCCAGCTATGGGTAAATAGCAGGGCGGACTGGACTCTTTAACCATGGCTAGGATACTAGTCTAGGAGAGGGAAAACTCTGAATTGAAACCTGTTAAACTCCGCTTAAGAAATTGACCTTGTGTCCCATCCTGCTCGTGCGGAGGGCTTGGTAAATATATACACATGGACATACCAGTGCTGGCCAACCAGCAAAGACTTACATTCATCAGCTTCGGATACTGGATGCTGTGCGAAACACGAGCCAGGGCCGATTCCTGATAGGGACCAGCAAAGATTTATATTCATCAGCTTTGAGCTGACATTGGATGCCGTTCTGGGGATTTTGCAAGAGCAACAGCCAATGGGGAGAGAGAGAGAGAGAGAGAGAGAGAGAGAGAATGGAATCCGTGTGATCAGTACTTGATGGGTGGTTAAGTGGTTAAGAGCGTTCACGGTCAATATTGTTTAATATAACACCTTGAATAACCAGGAAAAATAAATAAATAAATAAAACTTTTTTTTTTCCAAAGAAAAGAGGAAAAATATTTTTTTCAGAATTTTCTTTTATAAACTCTGCATTATTTGGAAAATCCCTGTCGCCTCAAATTTACGAGGGAGTGTCAAAGATTATTCTCACTTTCACTATAACTATTATTGTCACATTGTGTTCTGCGCCTTCTGTACTTTTAGTTGGCACTGTTGTGGTCACATTATTGAAGTTTGAGTCAGATCGTGCCATTTTGCTTGCTGTTCTCACAGTGTAAACAAGGGTATTCCACTAGCAGTTGGCACCAAGGAAGTGATCCGATTTTTTTGATTGGAAGGAATGTCAGGAGTTGCAATTTCTCAGAGGCTTTTAGCACAATACAAGGAATGTGCACTACCGTGATGAAGTGTGTGTGTGAGTGGACAGAAAAATTTAAAAGTGGCTGGACAAGCATGATGCATGAAGAGGGCGCAGGACGCCTGTCAACTTCCACCACTGATGAGAAAATTCAGCACGCTCGAGAAATGGTAATAGTTAACGGACGAGTTATCATCGATCAGGTAACTTCTCTGCAGATTAGTCATGGTTTTACCTATCAAATAATCAACGATGTGTTCGGCTTCCATAAAACAAGAGTAGGTATAATTTTTGAATCCCCTCTTATAAATATGTAATTAATACAAAGAATACGTCTGACCTCGAGAGGACAAATCCATAAAAAGGTTTTGACGCTTATTCTGGGTGGAGGAGAGGGCATTGACTCTAGAAAGCCTCCCATACCAATTAATCGTCGGTAACAATGCCCTCCCCTACCAGTGGCCAGCAACTTCCAGCTTCTAGGATACCTTGGACCCCAGCTTGTGCGGACATAGCTGCCCGGTGCTAAAGACGATGAAAAAAAATACTAGCAACATAGTGACTGTCTCTCTTTTAAACAATCTCAACAAAACTAAACCAAAATGGTTAGAAACTAAATCAAGAACTTGAACTGTAAAACTGAATCAGAAAATTCAACTGAAAAACTAAGCTCAAATCTTGAACTGAAAAAATCTTGATCTGAAAAAAAAAAAAATTTTTAACAGAAGAAAAAAAACAAAAAAAAAACATACGAGTGCCAACTCGATAAAACATTAACATTCAACGCGACGAACTTGTAGACCTGACCCTACAGATAAGTCCCGCAAATGACAACCAATTTGCAAATCCCCCCTGTCGGTCTCTCTCTCTCTTCTCTCTCTCTCTCTCTCTCTCTCTCTCTCTCTCTCTCTCCTCTCTCTCTCTCTAACTATATAATATATAATATATATATAGAAGTAAAAATATGGAAATAAATCCGACAATATGAAGAAATTTGAAAAACGAAGTGTTCCCAAAATAAGATGACATTTTTTATGCAAATAAGTCGACGCTTAAACCTTTCGGTTTATTTTAAACCTTCCTCAGGATTGATTATGGGATGAAGAAAATGAATGAATGTTTTATAAATGACAGGAGTTAGAATCCGAATCTGAAAAATTGCGGAACTTACCGCCAAAAAACTTACTCTACTGAAGTCCCCAAAGAGGATTCAGTTTAACTTTTGTTAACATTTGTGGTGGCGCATTATCATGTGCAACCACACAACACCATTATCATTTGTCATTCTATCGTTTGACGTCATTTGAAATTTTAATCCAACCAGAAGTGAGCGTTAACATCCTTCTTCTTTTTCATTTGTTAACAGAGAGAAAGTTTATCTGAAATAATTTATAAAGTATAGACAAAAGCAGTAAAATAGGTTAGTTACATACTTTCAAGTGTCTTGAGTCAGGAAGGGCGGGGATGAAGGTTGCCAAGGGTTCGGACAACTGCCCGAGCGGACAAATGATCGCTGGACCTGGTGAAATAGAGCCTTACACATTTGAACAGCAAACAGATAAAAAAAAGTAACATGAATGATGTGGAAGTAGAAAATTGAGCTGACGCCGGCTGATGTCGGCCTAGTCAAGCCGACACACGAAGATCGCCCATTTGTCAGCAAAACAAGTGCTAGGAACATTGGTGAGTGGTCCACTTGATTCACGCCATATTTCTGTTACTTGCTGCCTGATCCATTGCTGACGAGCTATCGTTAATAGATGGTAATGTGATTAGCTCGCGAGGGCGTTAGGTAACATCATTTGTCACGTTTGACTGGCAATCGGCTTGTTTTCCACACAGGACCTGTCAACGGGACATGTGAATATGGAGACTAAATGTCCGAAAGACAGAAATAATAGACAGCGCAGGAGAAAGATATGATGGACTCATTGTAGAATTCAAAATGACAAGTTTTTTTTTCAACGAGAATTTACAAACATGCCTAAAGGAAAACACTTAAATTTATAAAAAAGACAGACAGTTCACAATTTAACTAATAAAATGCATCTGTGTTTTATCTCTCTCTTATATAATAATAATAATAATAATAATAATAATCGGGTTTTGAGATACAGACAGATCACCTTATTCCAGCCAGAAGACCAGAATGGATAGGGATTAACACAAAAAATAGAACTTGTCAACTAGTAGATTCTGCTGTAACAGCAGATCACAGGGTGAAGATGAGAGTAAACGAAAAGTTAGACAAATACTTGGATCTTGCTAGAGAATTGAAAAAAAACCGTAGAATATGAAGGTGAAAGTTATACCAATTGTGGTTAGAACATTTGGAACGGTCCCAAAAAGTTTAGAAAACAGACTCGAAAACTGGAAATCAGAAGAAGAATTGGGACAATCCAGGCCTCAGCATTGTTGAGATCGGCTATAATACACAGAAGAGCCATGGATACCTGGGGAGACTCCAGTGAAAGACCATCTGCTTACTTTGGTGTGAAAAAATAATTAAGAGTGAAAAAAAAATAATAATAATGATAATGATAAAATACTACTAATGGTATATGCAAAAACCTAAATCCATCAGATTAGACTCATAAGATTCACTGGGAATTTAAGATACAAGCCGATAACATAATGCCAACAAGAAGATCTGACCAACTGCTAATTAACAAGAAGAAAATAACTTGTTATCTAGTGGAATTTGCTGTTCCGCTCGACCACAGAGTAAAAAAAAAAGAAAAAAAAGATAGACAAATACTTAGACCTTGCAAGAGAATTTTAAAAACTGTGGAACAGAGCATGAAGGGAAAAGTGATACCAATTGTAGTTGGCGCCCTTGGAACTGTACCCAAGAGTTTGAAAAGTAGACAGAAGGAAATGAAAATCAGAGAAGAAGACCATTCAGACAACAGCTTTCTTAGGATTGTCTAGAATACTCTGAAGTGTCCTGGAGACCTGAGGAGGCTTGTTGTCATTCTGACTCCAATGAAAGGCAACCATATATCGCTGTTTTGAAAAACTCGCAAGGAGTGATAAACTACTACTACTACTAATACTACTACTACTACTACTACTAATAATAATAATAATAATAATAACTTTATATATTTTTTATTATAGAAGACCAGACCTAGTGTTGATAAACAAAAAAGAAAGAACTTGTCAACTAGTGGATTTTGCAGTTCCAGCAGATCACAGGGTGAAGCTAAAGGAAAATGACAAAATGGACAAATATCTGGACCTTGCCAGAGAACTGAAAAAGCTATAGAATATAAAAGTCAAAGTTATACCAATTGTAGTTGGTGCACTTGGAACGGTCCCAAAAGGATTGGAAAGGGGTTTGGAAAGTTTGGAAATCAGAAGAAGGATTGAAACATTCAAAAACACTGCAATGCTGCAATCTGCCAGAATACTCAGAAGAGTCCTGGAGACCTGAGGAGACTTGCTGTCACTCAGACTCCAGCGAAGACCATCAGCTAATGGCTGATGAAAACTCAAACGGAACATAATAACTTGAAGAATATTTGTACAAAATCACTAAAGCTGCTTTAGCAGAGCGGTGTTAAAAATTGAAAATATTACAATTATATATATATATATATATATATATATATATATATAATATATATATATATATATAAATGAGAGATGAAAGAAAAGAGGTGATAAAAAGTGAATGAGAGAGAATAAGAGAGAAAGGAAAATCGAGAGAGAGAGACATAGAATTAGAGAGGCCTAAAGTGTCAGAGAGATATCACAGAAAAGAACAATTTAAAATAAAGTTTAAATTGATATTAAATTAATAAAGCCTTGAATAAATCTGTTCGATCAAAACTTGCCTGAATCAAAAGTTTACAAATAAACAAAATTTGCATATGAACACAAGTTGATGCAAAAAAGGTTGCAGTATTTCTTTAAACAAAATTGTTTCATTACTAGATCGATATTCATCACTGCTCTGTTATGAAATATATTTCTTCGCATATGGAAAAAGAAAAAAAAAATTCTGTGTCTTTCATGTTTTGTTTGTTGTTCACATTTGTTATGTTTTAGGATCGCCGCATTTTTTGCGCGGGAAATTCG
>CM042145.1:31623988-31651488 GCA_023376005.1 Doryteuthis pealeii | reverse complement strand
ACCAAAGGGAAGGAGAGACAACAGCAAATCCAGCAAGCATCACTGTTTGTTCGCATTCCCTGCACCAGAGATTGCCATTCAAAAACTGGTCTGTTCAGCCACTCACGTAGTAGACAGAAGGATGCCAGCACATATATTTACCAAGCTCTCAGAACGAGTAAGCTGTGACACACATGTGTATTATATTATGTGTATATATATATATATATATAATCTAAATATGTTATACTTTTTCTCTCTCCCATTATATATATATTATTAGGGGAAAATAATTTTTTTTATAACAAATAAGTAAATTATGTATACATATAATATGTATGTATACATGAGTTATATATTCCTTTTTGCATACTTATAAGAATTCCTACACAAGAAACATTTCTCTGACTACCAAAGATGAAGAAATTAAATGTATATGTTGGTTTGAATGGCCTCTTGAATGTGGGAATGGAAGAACCTGTACATTCCTCTTGATGGGCCCCTAAGGTAAAGATGGGTTCACAAAAAGGACAGTAGGTTGTAAAGAATCCAATCCGCTTTGCTATTTACTTTACCCATAGCTGGAGGGAGAATAGTTTGATGCATGCCATTTACAAGGGTATTAGCTCTATGCGAAATGCAAGCAGACTTGTCAAGGATTTGAACTCAGGTCGCCGTGTCTATTTTCTTTGACGATAACCATTACATGGCGAGTGCCTCCTTACAAAATCATATGTATGCAAAGATAAAAGGGTATGAAAAAACACACATTGTTGTTAAAATTAATATATCTTTATATATTTTTCATGGCTGATATTGACAATATTTTGATTTTATAAAAAATCATCATCAGAGCATAATGATAATTAGGTCCGTTTTTAGATGTAAATGTTTTTAATCCGGACTCATCGAGAGAGAAACAGAAAATAATTGAAATTCAAATCTGAAACATTGTTTATCCTAAGAAGCGTCTATCTCTTGATAAGTCTTGTTCTTTCGCAACTTCGTGTTTCTTCGGTGTAACTGTTTTTAAAAGAAAAAGAAATACTTCAAATTCTCTTTTTCAAATCAGGCATATTAAAATCAGATATATAGATGAAGTGGAAATTTGTGTAGGATTGTTCTTATAGGAATTTGTAGTGGATATTTCGGCGTGTGCGTGCGTGTGTGCGTGTGGTGTGTGTGTGTTTTAGGGAAGGTATATATCTCTATTAATAATGGAGATTCGCTTCCGGTTTTTGTCTATAACAAAAATTACGTCACTGCTTACGTCACATTACCCAAAATCGTCATAACATAGAATAAAATACACTCAAGATTTGAGCATGCAACGTTAGACAGTCATTTTAAACAAGTTTTAATATATACATGACTGGTATTATATACCTATATATATTGTTTTATTTTAATATATACTTAAAGTTATCAGAACTATGTTTCCATTTCAATTTTTTCAATTTTTTACTCCTTTAATAAATTTGATGATTTTACTTTACTTATGATACAAACTCTCTGATATTAAATTTTCAACTCCGATCCCCTCAGGCAATATTTATTTTACGTCACCCAGAGGGTGTTTTCTATTTTGCAAGTATTTCAAATAGAGTCTAAATAATATATCAAGCAAATTAATCCTTGAAATCATTTACACATCCAAATCAATAAAAAAAACACATTTATAAATAAGCATCAATAATATTGTATTTTCAATAAAGTCTCCTCTGTGTAAAGTCCATCAAACTGATTATACTCAACATATACAAGACACATGTTGCCTTGGGCAACGGTGAATAGAAAAAAAAACATTTCTTTGGAAAGAAAAGACGATTTTGCATCAACTCCCAATATTTTCTTTTCATGAAAATCACGAAAATATTTTGAATTCTGATGAATTATAAACTTAATCTTTAATGATTAGAAGTGTTACATTGACTTACGAGTTTAATTCGTTTCGCACGTAACTTAATTTTCTCGAATATGAAATCAATTTTTACCGATTGATATAAACTTAAATGGCGTTAATCCATTCAAGTCCCACCCACAAAAAGTACCCTAATTTTGTTACGTTTCTTTAAATAAAAAAATTGCACTGTATTGTTTAAAAACATAATAAAACAGACTGAAATAGATTATGTGCAATAATATATTTTAATGTTTATTTTGTTATAAATTATATTTTTCTTTGGCGTAATGAATATGGAAACTTAAATGCCTTTAGTGAAATTATTTACATAAGCGCACCATAGTCTCGCTCGTACCTCAAATTATTTTGTTATAAATGATATTTTTCTTTGACGTAATAAATATGAGAACTTAAATGCCTTTAGTGAAATTATTTACACTAGCAAAATAAAAAGACACCATCCAGGCGATGTAAAAATAATTTTTTGAAAGATATTGCCTGAGGGGATGGGAGCTGAAAATTCAATGTCATGGACTGTGTAGCATAAGTATGTAAAATCGCCAAATATATTAAAGGAGTAAAAGAAAAAGATAAGAAAGAAAGAAAGAAAGAAAGAAAGAAAGACAATTTGAAACAGTTCCGATAACTTTAAATATTATATTAGAATAATACAATCTATATATAAATATATAACGCCGTGCATCTATTTATTGGAATAATGGGGATTGTCGAACGTTATATGCCCATATTTTGAGTATATTTATTCTATGTTATAATGTTGGATTATGTGTTGGGTAATGTGACGTAAGCAGTGACGCAGTTTTTGTTAGAGACAAAAACCGGAAGCGAATCTCCATTATTAATAGATAAGCGTATCTGAGTCTCGCTCGTACCTCAAATTATTTTGTTATAAATAAAATTTTTCTTTGGCGTAATAAATATGGAAACTTAAATGCCTTTAGTAAAATTATTTACATAAGCATATCTGAGTCTCGCTCGTACCTCAAATTTTATCTCTCAACACAAAAGAAAAAAAATGACCACGTGACAGCTCATAACCTGTAAAACTCGTAAGTTATGTAAATTGTACGTCAAGGAAACATTGTATGTTCAAATTTTATGCGAGAAGATGAAGATGTTGGCGTTGATATTATTTAAAAAGTTCACTTTTGAAAAATGAGGATTAAGTCCTAAAAACGGGAAAATAGCTTGAATTCTGACGGAAAAAAAACCCCGAAAATCTTGGAAGTTTATGAATGAATACAACCCTTTTATTGTTCAACGCAAATTAAAGGCGTCTACTCAAAAATTTCCGAAAGATCTTATCCTTTATTTCAAATGTGGTTTGAAAGCCATATATCCCTCAAACCTGTCACTGGAAACACTAAAAGCAATATGTGTATTTCGAAACAGGGAAAGGATTAAATTGTAACCGCAATAATTCTCACGAAGTGAATAAGTCTGCTCTTTTATTGTAATTATATAGCCACGATGTTTCTATGCTTATAGGAAGAATTTCTAATAACCTGTGATTATTACCAACTTGCTTTCTGTAGATGAGATATAGCTACCTAGTAGATAAACATGAAACGGAAATGATTCTAATCTGTAGCCGTATCAGTACTACTGTGTGGCACCACTTGGACTCTAACGAAACGCGTGGAGTAAAAGCTGAAACAGCACCCCCCCCCAAAAAAAAAGCATTTATACTACCACTTCCCCGCTATCACACAAACCATCCAAGTAAAACGATACACTGCTAGAGACATGTATTTAGCAACCCCTCGCACGAGTATTATGTGACGCATAGTCAATTTTTAAGCGGACATGAACAGGTTTGAATTCAGATATTTCTTTCTCCTAGATCGATTACCATACCAAGGTCAAAAAGCCCAGTCTGCCCAACTTATTTATCCATAGCTGGAGGGAGAATAGTCGGATGCATGCCTTTCCAAAGCTTTTTTGCGCAATGTGCAATGCAACGTCAGGATTTGAACGCGTGTCACTGTGTCCATTTCCTAAGACAATAACCCTTACACTACGGGTGCCCGCTGGTGAGTAAGGGTAAACTCACGAATGCCGTTCTCCTGCCGACACCTACTCATGGATATTCAAGTGTTTGCGGACCTGCAAAAAATACATACAATAGCTTTCTGTGAACAATGGATACCTTGCTGAGAATTTGCTAAGAGCGATGGCGCGGGCACAAAAGAGAGACAGAGACAGAGACAGAGACAGAGAGAGAGAGAGAGAGAGAGAGAGAGAGAGAGAGAGAGAGAGAGAGAGATGCGAATCCGTGCTGTTAGCATGACTTGTTGAGGATGATTTCCCAGTCCACAAATTCTTTTTAATCATTTTACTCAACATTTATTTTACTCATCTTTCCATTTATGGTTCTCAGTTTCGTTTCTGGTACATCAACTTTCGCGGGTTATTTAATGTCAAAGCTCTCCTTGTATAAGAAGAGTAGTGTATAAGGGGCTTCCTACCTTCTTCCCAAAGGTATTTGTCTGAAAGTGAACTCAGCGCGACTGTATTTCGAACTCACTTACTACCATTTCGAAGTCCAGCACGATAGTAAGTTTTTGTACAAATTAATATATTTTGAAATTACTCTGTGGTTTTCAGTTTCAACTTATTTTATCTATTTAGAAAATGGCGTCGTATTAGAAAAGACAGTTTAGTTTGCCTAAAGAAATATTTTGTATCTTTTTGTGAAGGAACATCTGTAAACGTTTAGAAAATAAAAGTGATTTTTATTAAAAAAACAAATACACAGAAACGTAGAAGATAAAGAAAATAAGTTTATGTCTATATTAATTTAGTTAAAATAAAATGGTTTTGCTTCAAGCTGCGTTGCAAACAGAACAAAAATAAGGTATTTGAATGTCTTCGTAATCTCCTTTACAAGATCAAAGAATTACTTTAGAATGCTGAAATAACAGTTGACACTTATTTCTGCAAATAAAACACAGAAAAATGCTATAACTTTCAGAGTTGTACAGAGAGACGTAGAATTAACAGGTAGCTGTGCTATTTATTTTATCGATATAGGCAGGTACGGCCAGAAACATGGTACGACGGTACCTCCCTCGCTCTTAAAATTTTATAAAAAAATAAAAATAATTGTTGTCACCTATTTTTGGCAAATAGCACACAGAAATTTTTATCGATATAGGCAGGTACGGCCAAAACCATGGTACGACGGTACCTCCCTCGCTCTTAAAATTTTATAAAAAAAATAAAAATAATTGTTGTCACCTATTTTTGGCAAATAGCACACAAACATGTTTATCGATCTAGCCAGGTACGGCCAGAACCATGGTACGACGGTACCTCCCGCGCTCTTAAAAATTTTATAAAAAATAAAAATAATTGTTGTCACCTATTTTCGGCAAATAGAATACAGACATTGTTGATAACTTTTACAGTTGTGCGGAGTGAGGAAGAGTTACAGAGCAACAGTACTATTTATTGTATAAATATATGTAGGTATGGCCAATATTTCGGTACCTACTCTCTTTAAACCTTTATATAAAAACTTGAAATTATAAATATTTAGATTTTATAGAGCATAAACTTACATATAATTCTTTTTTTTAATGAATTTCTTAATTGAATATATTTACCTACCCCTCCGCACGAGCAGGATGTGATACGTGATCAATATCTTAAGCGTAGTTTATCAAATCTGAAATCAGAGTTTTTCGTACCTGGTTTCATAACCAAAGTAAAACGTCGTGTCCGCCCTACTATTTACCCATAAGGAAAAATCGTGGGACTCACACCTTCCCTAAATTACTAGCTCTATGTGAAATTTTAATAGCCCCGCTGGGGTTTGAACTCGGATCGCCAAGTCTAGTTCCATAACATAACCATTACACAACTACACCTCCACATTTAAGACAATATAAAAAATCACGTTAAAAAGAACATATCTTCAAGAGAGGGAAAAAAAACGGCAAAAATGCGCCATTTTGACAGATACAGATTTTAATCTATAAAATTCTCTTGTTTAAAGATTGTAAAACAAATACTTTTTTACCTGATAAGTTCGTTTTGATAATTCCTCTGCGTAATACAGCAAAAATTATATTAAATTCCATTCGTTATTTTTGGGTTTTATTGAATTTTGATTCATGAGAGGTTAACAAAAAGACGAGAAATCTTGCCCATACTAAATATAAGCGTGACTGCCTTACTTGAAAATCGGCTTTTAGTAAAACGTAAATATATACCACAAGTAGGAATGGAAAATACAAAACTACTTCAACTTCTGTTAAGTGGATCATTATATGTATCTATGAACTTTTAATCTGGTCCTGTACAGGATCATATTACAGGGACTGTGTTTCCTCCTACCTTGACCTGGACTTGAACTCTGAATGAAGACGCTGGTGGGTTTTCTTTATAATCACAGTCACCAAACAAGCGTCAAGTCATGTATATATATAATAGGGATATTTCGGCTACCTCTTCAAGTGCTTTTGTCTATCGTAATATTCATGTCTGGAATCTGTATTTATTAGAAAAGAAATAAAAATGTTGACAATTACCTGTCCATCTGAAGAAGACCAAAGACACATTGCCTAAAACGTTGTAATCAAAGCAAGAAAGACGAAACTACTTGTCTGCAGAATTTGTCAAAAGTTCAACCACTAAAGTTCTAGAAAGCCTTCAAGTGACACAATATTTATTTCTTGAGTCGCTCACATCGAGTCACATTGGTACATATTTTGTCATCTAATTTCCTTCTTTCACTGTCAACAAATAAATCTAACTGAATTTTTGAGATGAGGCTTGACAATTTGTATTAGTTGGATTTTCCCAGTTGGACTGATGGTGCAACGGATTATATATATATATATATATATATTATATATATATATATAATATATATATACCCCCGCACGAGAAGGATGTGACACAAGGTCAATTTCTTAAGCGGAGTTTAACAGGTTTGAATTCAGAGTTTTCCTTCTCCTAGACCGGTTGCTTAACCAAGGTTAAAGAGCCCAGTCTGTCCTACTATTTACCCATAGCTGGAGGTAGAGTAGGATTCATACCTTTCCCAAGGGTATTAGCGCTAAGTAAATGCAATTACCACGTCCAGGATTTGAACTCGGGGCGACGAGTCCATTTCCCATGACTTTGACCATTACACCACACGCTTCCTACGTGCAACGGATCCTTACCATCCTTACCATGAAGAACGTGTTGGATAAAAGAGCGTCATATCGTTATGTAATGTGAGTAAGCTAGTCTCACAGATACATTATTAGTGAATAGCGAGTTCGATCCTCGCTGGATGCCTCTTACTTGCAACCTTTGTGTCACATCCTACCCGGGGCGAAGAGTTGGGTAAATACCTACAACTGAATATCAAGTTCTATCTTAACTAGATGCCCCGTACTTGCGACCATCTGTCACACCCTAGCAATAGCTAAATATCTACCGCATTCCTATCATACGTTTTTAGTTTAAAAACTAAGAATTTTAAAGATTTTTTTCGAAGTTAATATATTATATTCTTTCATATTTCTAATGGATTTCAGAATAAATATATTTTTATTTCAGATTTTTTCTATGCACTCAAAATTATTCTGTGAATTAACATGTCTATCTTCTTAGGTTCTTATAAATTTTTTACTATAAAAATGCATTAGAAATGATTTTTACTATTAAAATGCATTGATAATGATTTTTACTATAAAAATGCATTGGAAATGATTTTTACTATGAAAATGAATTGGAAATGATTTTTACTATAAAAATGCTTTGGAAATGATTTTTAATATAAAAATGCATTGGACAATGATTTTTACTACTAAAATGCATTGGAAATGATTTTTATTATAAAAATGCATTAGAAATGATTTTTACTATTAAATGCATTGATAATGATTTTACTATGAAAATTCATTGGAATGATTTTTACTATAAAAAGCTTTGGGAAATGATTTTTACTATAAAATTGCATTGGAAATTGATTTTTATATAAAAATGCATTGGAAATGGTTTTTACTTTTAAAATGCATTGGAAATGATTTTTACAATAAAACCGAAACAAGCAAATGAATTTTTCATCATTATCATCATCAAGTTGTGCTGATAGTACAGATTCCTTTACATCCGTCTCTATCGATTATCGGTCTTGGTAAGTCCTCCAAACTGCAATCAGTGTCTGCACAGAGCTGATAGGTGTAAGTTTTTGCTGTTTTTTATGTGTTGAAATCTGATATATCCGGGTTAAGGGATATATTATAAAGTTGGTATTTGGTATATTATCGCAGTAGTAGTTGGTACGTCGAATAACAGTACGTCTTCCGAGCAGTCGTGGTGTAGTCTGGCGAGTAAGTTTAGGCTGTTAGGCTTAGGCTTAGGCGCTTGTAGTACCAGTGTCGAATATTTATACATGACACTGTCCAATCAGATTAGAGTGAGGGGGCACTAAGGTATTTACATATTCATTACATCAAAATCCATTCGTCTTACTTGGATGGTTTGTAATAAGGAAGGTAAATGGCCTTCCAGTGGTATTTTGGCTGGGTGGGGGTGCCTCCTGTATCTATTCAAAACAACAAGTACCATTCATGAGTAGTTCCTATCTAGTTTCTTTTCCAAACGTTTCCTGAGAATCCAAATGAAGCAGCCATACAGTAGTAACGAAGCGGCTACATCTTGGAAAAAATTGCGCTTCGTATAATGGTTATCATTGCAAGAAATAGGCACGGCAACACGTGTTCAAATTCTGCACGAGGCTCGTTGCATTTCTCAAATTGCTTGTAACCTTGGAAAAGATGTGAATCCAATTATTCCCCTCCACCTGTGGGTACATTTTGGGGCAGACTGGGCTTTTTAACAATTAGTAGAGGAGAAGGAGAAATCTGAATTCAAAGATTTTAAACTTCACATAGGAACTTGACCTTGTGTAACATCCTGCCTGTGCAGTGGGGATGGTAAATACTTACATCTTGGAAGAATGCCTATTTTATGTGAGAGATCAGATTTCCCTACGACAGAAACCATTTGAAATAAACTTATGACTTTCCGATGTTTCCAGAAAATGGGAATCGTACTAATCCAATTCCAGTTTGATAACCAGAGAGCCATCCTTCAGAGTGAACCAACCTATTGCACTAAGATTTAGAGATGCAGGCTAATGACTGTGATTTTGACTGGGGGCGAAATTATAGGGGTGAGGAAACTGCTTATATTCAAACGTTTTTGTTTAATATTTTGCATCGATAGGTATGCAGAACTCACTACAATTTATTTTCCTCCGTCGTATCTCCAGGGTTACATATATATATATAAATCATATTAAATCCAATAAGGTTGGAAAACAAGTAGTAAGGTTCTGAATCATTCAATACATATTTGTCATATTTAGAAGATGAATTATCCACCCCTCACGTTGATATGAAAACAATGGTAAATTCACTTTAGTCAAAATGGGTTGTATAAAAAAACGGAAATAAATTGACTTTATATCTTTCCGTTTTTCTGACTTTCTCATATTCTAAAGTGCCTGTTATTCATAAGCGCTAGTTACTATAGCAACGGACTTGTCGTATTTTTTCCTCTATACAAAGCTTATCAGATAATTGTAGTGGCGCGTCACTGGGAAAGAGAGAGAGAGAGAGAGAGAGAGAGAGAGAGAGAGAGAGAGAGAGAGAGAGAGAGAGAGAGGAGTGAGAAAGAGAGAGAGAGAGAGAGAGAGAGAGAGATAAAATGACAATGGATCTTGGCTTGTTGCTTTCAGCACAAATTCTGAAAAGTGTCACACACTGCAGACATGACGTTGCCTTGACTCTGTATTCCTTCATATTTGATTTGATTTTCTGTTCTGTTAGAATTTGAGAGCAGATCTGATTTGAACTCGTGTCACCGTATCCAATTCATACAAAGATAAACATTACACGACGGGCGCCTCCAATGCAACTAATTCAACTATTATTGTTTATCACAGGAAATTAATTTTCTTTCCTTTTTTTTAATATTTTGTATTGGAAAATAAAGTGTTATTTTTTCGATTTATACAAGTCTAAAGTCAGCATTACTTTCAGAGAGACCCTGCGTTTTATTTAACGTTGAAGATCACCTGCAGAATTGTCTCTCCCAGAATTTGGCAGGGTGAAAATTCTTGAAGTGACAAATATTATAAGGGTAATTTTTGTTGGGTTATTGTTAATTTATCAAATACAATATACAAAGGAAATTGACCCTGTGTCACATCCTACACAAATCATCCAAGTAAAACAAACAAGACATACTAAACACTGCTGGCGAAGCAGGGCCAAACTCATAAGCAACGTTTTCCTGTTGACTCCGACACATAAACATACTTACCAATCGGCCGACCCAGCAAAAACTTACAATATTTTAGTTCTGTGTAGACACTAGATGCCATGGGACTTGTCAAAAACGATGGCTGATATGGAGGGATAGCGAGAGAGTCAAAGGAAGCCGGACAATCAGCATGATTTTATGATAACATCCCGCGCGGCCTCATCATCATCCGTTCTTGCTGGCAGGACAGTTATCTATGACTCTCTCTCTCTCTCTCTCTCTCTCTCTCACTCTGTATCCCCTCTCTCTCTCTATAATATATATATATATATATATATATATTATATATATATTATTTTTTGCTTGAAGGCAATTACAATGAGTAGTATATCGTATAAAATCCGATAATTATAGAAAATAATCATGACAAGCGAACTCGGTAGCCGAGCGGTAGACTCTCTGATTTTGCCTGCTGGGCTTCCGGTTTCGATTTCTGTTGGAGGGAAATCGTTAGTACACATCGCTGATGAGACTTAATAAAGTTGAAACAGGCAGTACGACGTTCTAAAAGCACCGCACATTTGTTTGTCGAGTTCGCTTGTCAGGATTATTTTCTATAATTATCGAATTTTATACGATATACGCATTGTAATTGCTTTCAAGCAAAAATATAAATAATATATATTTTTTTCAACAATGCTTAAAAAACCAAAAAACAAACATCCAATATATATATATATATATATATATATATATATATATATATATATAATTCAAAAGTCAGAGAAGAAATCTTCCTTACGACATAGGAGTTTTTTAAACAACCTGTCGTAGTTTGAGAGCTCAATGTGTGCTCTTATTGTTAGAGTCACAGAGCAAATTTATAAGTAAAGAAATAACAAAAGACTTAGAGATTTAGCATTATAGTCTAAGCTCCCCGAAATAGACTATAAAGCAAAATCTCCAAGTCTTTTGTTATTTCTTTACTATATATATATATATATATATATATATATATATATATATATATATATATGAGGAAGAATGAATGAAGAAAAGAAAGAACCGAATGGATAATAAAAGAAGAATTTAATCAATATCACTTACACATGTGTTTCGGTCAGTTCATCTGTGTGAAAATATTCCGCACACAGAGAAGATTCGACCTTCATCAGAGTGAAATTTTATTTTAAATGAAAAAATTCGTTGGAGAAAAACGGAGTATTTTTAGAGATGTTCGAAGAGAATTTTTAAAAAATCACTTTTGGAACGCTGAAATAGAACCGTTAGAATTTGAATATTTGATTTTCCTAGGAGTTATGGCAGATTCAATTTATATATATATATATATATATATATATATATATATATATATATATATATATATAAAGGCAAGAAACAAGCCGTTTACCTTAAAGCCAACACATTCTACGCAGAACTCTCAATAAATAAGGTGAATATTTCCTAACAATAGGAAGCACTGTTTATAGTTGCACTTTCTACAAGGATATCAATAGAGATGAGCCATTTCATGTCCTAGTTACGGTCTAGTCACAGAGAACGGAAAGATCACCGAAGTTAAGCATTTTTAGATATCGGTTTGATGAAAAGTGGCCTGAAGAATGTTGATACATAATGAAATTTATATATACTAGCAAATATATGCACCCTCCGGTTGCAAGTATTTAAGTTTTAATGTAATACAATATTGTATTAAATTAGAAAGGCTAATGAAACTAAATAAGAACACAGATAAAAAGATTTGAAACAGAGGGAGTATAATAAAAGATTTGAAACAGAGGGAGTATAATAAAAAATGGAACAACTGAAACTTACTCTTCCATCACTCTCGTCTTTCATTGTTATTTTTCTAATTTAAGTATTTAGTTAAAAGAGGAAGTAAAGAATAAAATGACAGTTATTTTATCTTGTTAATGAATTTCATTTAAGATTCATTGAAGAGATTTTTGCTTATATTCATTAAAATAAAACCAAACAGTTAGAAATCAATAATACTAAGCACATATTTATTAAATTCGATTTTTTAATATTAATATGCAAATTAACCTTCCCGTTCACACTGTAGACTGCTATTTTGTTGTATATATAAATATAATTGCATGTTTTCAGTATGTAGACGTAGTATTAATAATGTAAGACAATTTTATTAATAATTGAGGTTTAGATAAAAATAAAATCATGGAGAATGTGATGTAAATAACTAAGGGAATTGTGACTTGAGTAGGAATATAGTTTCGGTTACAGACAGAAAAACACACAATCTCCATTATAATAAGATATGTATAAACTCAGTAATGAGTTATCCCTAATTTTTAGCCACAATAAATATCAACTGTATTTACCAACAAATTACTTATCCTACAAATAAATGTACATATAAATGTGTGTATTAATGTGTTTGTATGTGTGTGTATGTGTGTGTGTGTGTGACAGAGAGAGAGAAAGAGAGAGAGAGAGAGAAAGAAAGAAAGAAAGAAAGAAAGAAAGAAAGAGGGAAATTGAGATGAAAAGAATGATTGATTGATTAGATATGTGAGAAGGAAGAAAGATAAAAATATATTCTTTTAAGAAGGATAAATTAACATACAGATGTGTATGTGTATGTGAGTATGTGAGAGAGTGTGTGTGTGAGATAGATAGATAGATAGATAGATAGATAGACAGAGAAACACAGAAAGAGAGAGAGAAAAGGGGAGAGATAGATAGAAAGAATGATTAATTGATTGAGTGAGTGAGATAGAAGGAAGTTAAAAGAAAAAAAAACTGGGGAGAATGATTGAATGACTAGACACGTGATATAAGCTAAACCATTTGGAAAAGATCAAATCTGTCACAGTGTAAAAGAAATGAATTCACAGACTTTACACTTGAATATACTTGACAAAAATAGTCGTTTTCATATTTCTTCTTGCTGAACGCGCAGGGCTGATTTACTGAAACTATTCTTAAGTATTAAATATATTGAAAGAAGAATGGGTTATGGCACGGGATTTATTTTTCAATAACAAAGTATTGCTAAAAAGTAAGAAAAAAATACGAACAGCTATTCACATTAATATACTAGAGAACCATTGCACTATATATATATATATATATATATATATGTGTGTGTGTGTGTGTGTGTGTGTTGTGTGTTGTGTGTGTGTGTGTATATATATATGTGTGTGTGTGTGTATGTGTATGTGTATGTGTGTGTGTGTAAATATATATATATATATATATATATATTTATTTATTTATTTTACAAAGTTTTCACAGATCAATGTTCATTATAAACAGCGACCCAGGTTTCATGCCAAGGGGCAATCATCAGGTTGTTGAGCAAGATCCCATGGTGTTTGTTGAAGTTCTTTACTCAATGTTACATTTTGGACCGCAAATAACGTCGGTTAGTTCCGCGGACGCTATTATAGTTCGGATTTACTAAAAATAATTTTTTTCAAAATTTGCATTCTTTTGTAGTAATGCCAACGAAGTTACCTCCCTTTATTCGTTAAAAATAGAACATTTTTTTAACTTTGAAAAAAAATTTTTATTTTTTATTTTTAAATTAATTCCGTTTGGCAAAGGATGCATATGTCTTCAAAAAACCATTTTAATATATATGGTAGAGTCTTTTAAATTTTTTCCAACATAATATAAAGGTGGATGGTGTTGTTCCTCTATCGAAAAACAATGTTTTCACAGTTGAAATATCAGATATGTTTGCAAACAATTGCGGAATTGATTTTCAGGGTGGATGTTGAGTATCTCCCCTCCATGCATTTAGGAAGAATTTTCTTTTATATATATATATATATAAAGGCCGGGTTAGCTCAGTCGGTAGAGCGTTCGGCTAGAAACCACAAGTTCAATACCAGCCCTCGCCAACACAGCATATGAGTAGCACAGGGATCTGTGTGGTAAAGTAAGTAACTGATGGTAGGTGTGGCGCTCCACCCCAGACACCAAAACTATCTCCTTGGTCTAGCGCTAGTGAAAAGGGGATAGACTCCCTCGCTGATTGGCTTATACCGACTTTAGGCCACCCCGACGACTTTACTTATATATATAAAGGAAATGAACAGACACACAGACATTAGCGCACACACACACACTTACACACATACTTATAAACACAAACACACATATAAACAAGCACCCACCCATCCCCTACACGCACAGAATTTGGAAGACATGAGACAGAACAAATGAACAGCCACTAGCAACAACTTCAGTTCTAGTAATCTTCTGTAGATGGGATTTTTATCCCGAAATATTACGAATTAAGAATAAATCACAGATTAACAAACAACACCACAGTTACCTTCTTTTTTCTTTACACTTGCATTGTGATAGCCTTCAAAACCAACCAACAAACCAATATAAACACAATGCTTCAAGCAAATTACAAAAAATCGAGGTAATTCAGTTTTTTCAAAATAAAAATAAAAATTTTTAAACTGACATCTGAGGAAAAATAAAATAAAAAAAATAAAAGACCGGCACATCCGTACTTTCTGAAAATAATCATCAGTATCGTATGTAGTAGCCAAAAGAGAAAAAAAACACCGGGGAGTTTTATATGTTGTATATGTAAAAAGTGCTCAATACCTTAAGTAGAGCATGATTATAAGGACCTACACGAGTCAGACACTATCTCGTGTCTGACTCATGTAGGTCCTTATATATATATATATATATATATATATATATATATATATATATTAATGATTTGAAGGCAATTACAATGCACATAAAAAATAAAAACAAAAATATGTTTTTTTGTCTTATCGATTTCAAAGTAAACTTTATCTTCAGAGACGATTTTCAGAAATGGACGCGTTTTATTTGTGTCGTTATTTTTTTATGTTATAAACACGCGTCTCGTGGTGTTCTTTTTTTTAACGCCACGCGAAAGGTCGTTATAGTCGTAATAGCCGTTGTTCATTCAATTTCAATTTTATTATTTTCATCTATTTATATATTTATGTGTTTATGTATTATTTATTTTTATTTATTTGATATATGTATATATAGTAAAATATACATACTATGTACTATATACTATGAGGAACGTGTAATTTAATTAATTATGTATTCAGTATTACCAATTACTTTTATATATATATATATATATATATATATATTATATATATATATATAATATATGGAGAGAGAGAGAGAGAGAGAGAGAGAGTGTGTGTGTGTGTGTGTGTAAGAGAGAGAGAGAGAGAGAGAGAGAGGGGGGAGAGAGAGATAATATTTTTGATGATTATTTCTGAAAATATTTGTACTGAAATAAGAATGTTTATTCTTTGTGCTTATGGTATACCACAGGAGTGTCCAAATCTGCAAACAGGGGAGGGAATTTGATAAAGTGTAGATGCCCAAGGGCCAATGTTTATTTCTGATGTTTTTAACCACAAAATTACATGCAAATATACAACTCAAATATTCCGGGTATGTTGTCGGGAGCTTGTTCCAGAAAGCTGAGATTCGCTAGGGTTCCCATCGTAAACAAACACCAAAAGGATTTTGCTAAAATTATTAGATTTATCAAAAGTGACGTTTTTAACTTGTCTGGCGATTTTACGTGTTACATATTAATTGGATCCCTATTACTTTTTAAGGTAGTATAGACATCCTTATGGCGATCAGTACAGCTGATGGCCTTGAGAGTGAGTGACAATGCTTGACCTCACTCTCACCTTGCGTTCTGGGGATAGAATCGTGAGAACGGAACCCCGATAGAAAGCCCCCTTCCGGTTTAAGGTGGGCAACGCAGTTAGTCAGTTGCAGAGTTAGAAGCTAGCAAGATGTGACTCTCCGTGCGCATTTGTCTGGTCTGGGGTTCCGGAATAAAATAACATCAAAAGTAAATCGAAGTCTTGTTGTTATTACTAAAAGCTAACAATGACACAAGGCTTCTGATAAGAAATGGTCCCCAACAGAACCAGACACAGAATCCATATAAGAAGACCAGGCCAAGGTAGAAGATATACAAGACAGAAGACTAGACGATCAGAAGACGACCGGAAGAATAGACCAGAGTAAGACGTAAGAAGTATACAACGTATAGATATTTAGTGCCGTCAAAGAAAAGGCACTACGTAACAAATATATTTATTTGGTACCGTGACGAAACGGCTACGTTACATACGTACTCAGGTCCAAATCACTCGGTGCTAGTCGGCATCGTACCCGGTTTGATACTGCTCTAGTGGGACATAAATAATACATCATAAGACATAAGACATAAGAAACTTCGGGCCATAAGAACTATTACCAACGGACAAGATTGACCCTCGGTCCGGACTTTGTATACGCCTGGTATAATACATAGATGAATATGTTAATAAAACAAAAGCCAAATGAAAACATATAAACGGAAGTAGATAGAAATTTCCTGGAATATTCAAAGCTATAAATACATCAAACAACAAAATAACATCTGTAGACAAATACAGTGCACGCATTTCTTTGGCTTGAAGATTAGTGAATATATGGCGTGAAGCGATTTCTATTATCAGCAGCTGGGAATTATACACACACACACACACACACACACACAACACACACATATATATATATATATATATATATATATATATATATATATATGTATTCATATATGTGTATATGTATATATATATGTATAAATATATATGTATATATATATATAAATATATATATATAAATATATATATGTATATATATATATGTATAAATATATCAATATATATATATAAATATATATATGTATATATATATATATATGAATATATATGTATATATATATATGTCATATATATATATGACATATATATATATATTTATATGACATATATATATTTATATATAAATATATATATTTATATATAAATATATATATGTCATATATATAACAAGCCGGGTTAGCTCAGTCGGTAGAGCGTTCGGCTAGAAGCCACAAGGTTCCTAGTTCGATAACGGTCCCCGCCAACTCAGCGTACGAGTAGCACAGGGATCTGTGCGGTAAAGTAAGGAGCTGATGGTAGGTGTGGCACTCCACCTCAGATGCAAAAACAATCTCCTTAGTCTAGCGCTATTGAAAAGGGGATAGACTCCCTGGCTGATACCGACTTTAGGCCGCCCCGTCGACTTTTTATATACATATATATTTATACATATATATATACATATATATATATATATATATATATATATATATATATATATATATATATATATATATTGAGAGAGAGAGGGAGAGAGAGAGAGAGAGAGAGAGAGAAAGAGGGGGGCAGATGTTTGACAGAAATATTTTTGAAAATATTTGTACTGATACTATTCACGGTTAGTTTTTTCTTCTTTTTCTTCTCATATCTGTTAAAGATATACACAGACCTTCAAAGTGAGACGAATAAGACGTCCTGGCAATAGATGGAGAAGCCAGGACGAACTCGTAAGTGGCGTTCTCTTGGGAACACCTATTCATAGACCCACTAGTGTAGGCCAATGAGCAAAAAAAAAAACCCAAAAACATTTCACCACGATCGATGGATAGCACTCACTATTACAGTAGTAATGGACGAATGAGATGAGTGTGCAAACTATTACATCATGATAGGTAGCCTGCCTGTTCATCTCGTGTAGGATGTAATACAAGGTCTCAGGTAAGAGGCATCCAGTGAGGGTAGAACCAGCTATTATAGTAGTTATGGACCTGTGAGCTTAGCTTGTTAACCATTACACCCCTAAAAGACACCCAATTTAGTAAATCAGTATAACAATTCGAAAATGTATTCCGTTAAAAAACATTGACAATTTGACCATTGCTGGTTTTTTTTTGTTGTTTGTTTTTGTGTTTTTTAATGCAGATTTATCAAATTTCAATAAATCTGCTTTTGCCTCGGTCTGCGTGGGCGCCATTTAAAAACAAAAATAAACAAAACAACTCGAAAAGATTAAAAGCCATGAAAAAACATCAGGTTAAAAAAAACAACATTATGTAACCATTTTGCGTGACTTGAAAACATTTAGCACATGTCCTTCGACCTGTCTGCTGAATTCTCCTCATAGAGAAAATAATTCGACAAAAGCGATAACGTTCTTTGTCTAATGAGGGTTTAGGAACGGGTTACCATGACAACAGAACGATCACTAGAAAATGACTAGATTTTAACCAAATGCCAGATTATCAGATCGACCATCTCGAAATGCTCAGAGAAGCTGATCAGTCAGCTATGAATGCAAAGTCATTTAATTTGACCTAAAATCTACTTTCGATCAGACGATAATTTATCGCTGTCAGCTGCAACCCGTTTCGTCCAGTAAAAATTGGCTCAGCACCAAATCCTGTGGATCGACATGGAATCTAGCATTCTGTTGGCATTAAACGATCTTAATGGTTGGACGGATGATCATGAAACGAAAATTATAGTAAATAAACTTATGTCGTTGTTGTTTGGCATTCCTGAGCGATGTTTAGCCCATGTTTCTTTTTGCGAAAGTAATCCCGAAAAAACATGCATTTCATAAAGGCAAAGGGAAGGAGGAAAACTGTTTTTGGGGAAGAAGTGGTAGAAATGATTTTCATCAACTTCATGTGTATTAATAATTACTTGTAAATGACCCTCAGCTCGACCATCTAGCACCTATATGATAAGAAGGGGTGACGGATTTCCAAAAGAAGGAATTAAGGTCAAGGCTAATGTTTCTTGAGATTTTCACTGCCCACGGAGATTTTCAAAATGATCGATTTCCTTGAAAGAAAAAAATGTGAAACTGTAAACTGCTTCTTATTGCCAACTCGTTATAAAAATCTCACCGTATTTAATGAATGACCCTCGTATTTGTTGGTTTCAATTAAAATTTTGGCTCCAAATAAGCTCTGAATTCTCAGCAGAACTTTTGAGTCAATAAAGAAAAGTTATTTCGACTGGGTTCAATTTTTTTCTTTTTGACAAAACGTGTATAGTAAATAGAATCAAAAGAAAGCTGAAGAGATCAGCAGTCGGAGAATAAACTAACATCTTCAAATGATGATAGATTAATACGGTTAGTGTTTACTTGGTTCAAGCATTTTCTCAACATCTAACTGAATCTTTTTTTTTTAAATCAGAGATCAAAAGACAAATTAATTGTATGACGAACAATTCAACGGTCAATTTACAAGGAGATTTCTGATTGAAAAAGTGGAACGGTTTATTAAATAAACCTCGGAAGAATCTCAGTGTCGGCATTTGATATTTCATGTTAATAAAATCTGAAAGTATTATGAATTAAAAAAAATAATTAACAGCATTCAACTGGCATCGATACCAATTAAAAAAGAAGTCTTACGAGTTAAGAGCTGGAAATAGTTTACAAAGTTCCTCTGAGGAAACCACAAAAAATATTTTGAAAAGCAAAGGGACTGCGTTTGGATGAAATTTTCAAATGTTTTCATGAGGAAATTTTAAATGTCAAAGCTGCATCGGGTCCAGCATAAGATTTCACGGATTTGTGTCTTTTTCTCTTCAGCTATTTGTAAAATCAGCTATATAAAAATCATTCAAGTAACACGAACAAGATATGCTGAAACTGCCGCGAAAGTAAGGACGAAATCAGAAGTGACGTTCTTCTGTGTACATCTACACATGGATAAACCAGTGTAGGCCGACCTGCAAAAAACAACAAATGTCAGCTCTGTGCGGACACTGGATGCCGTGCGGAAGATCTGCCAGGATCGATGACCGTTAGAGACAGGTGTCGAGAGAGAGAGAGAGAGAGAGACAGACAGACAGACAGACAGACAGACAGAGAGAGAGAGTGGGAGAGAGGGAGAGAGACAGAGAGAGTCATGAGAATCCGTGCTGTCAGCATAGCCTGATGATGATGATGATGATGATGATGATGATGGGTAAATAGTCGGTTATATTGGGTTCTTTAGATTTAATACGCTAACCAGCCTAAGAGAAGGAAAATTAAATTTAAGCCAGTACTACTCTGCTTAAAATCTCATCTTGTGGAGGGGTTGAATAACTACATACTCAAAGTTCTGAGCAGTTTTATCGTGGCTTATGGTTTAGCTCAGTCGTTAGAGCATCCGCTTCAGAACCACAAAGTTCCTGATCAGATACTGGTCCTTGACAATTCAGCGCATGAGTAGCACGGCCTGGATCTTTGCAGTAAAGTGTGGAGCTAATGGTAGATGTAGTGCCCCATCTCAGACGCTAAAACAATTTGCTGTCCGGCTGATACCGACAATAGGCCATCCCTCTTATTTTACTACTTACATTCAACAAGATTTGTGTATAATATTTCTATATTTCTGATATAAGGTGGTGTTATTATTGTCTAAACATTGTGACTGCAATAGGCATCTTATCGTCCCATCGTGGTGTAGTAGTTACCAAGCTATTCTCGCAAATCCATACCCGGCGAATAGCGTGTTCGAACCTCTCCTGACGTGCCATACTTGCAACTTTGTATCACATCCTACTCGTGGCAAACGGGTTGGGTAAATACCTACTCATCTTGGCATCTATATTCAGAAGGGTGGAGACTACAGCGACCGAAACGTTGTAAGTATAGCTACCTAGGGTATCTAACGGGTACTCTAATGACCGGTAGTCATCGACTTGCTCTCCGTAATCTCATTATGTTTGTTTCCATCAAATTTTGAGTGCATATAACACAGGAGTTTTCTTTATTCTATATATTAACGACTTTGACTATAGACTAAATACTCATTAATACACTTACACAATTATTGAGAACTAGCAAATATATGCACCCTCCGGGTGCAAGTATTTAAGTTTTAATGTAATAAAATTTTATATTAAATTAGAAAGGCTAATGAAACTAATTAAGAATGAAGATAAAAAGATTTTAAACGGGGTGGGGTATAATTGAAAAATAGAACAACTGAAGGTTAATCTTTCATCTCGTCTTTCATTGCTAAATTTTTCTATTCAGTTAAAATAGGAAGTAAAGAATAAAATTACAATTATGTCTTCTTGTCAATGAATTTCCTTTAAGATGTATCCACAAGAGTTTTGCTCATATTCATTAAGTTAAAACCAAATAATTAGAAATCAATAATACTAAATACATATTTATTAAAATCAAATTTTTAATATCAATATGCAAATTAGCCTTCCCGTTCACACTGTAAACCGCAATTTTGTTGTATATATAAATACAATTGCATGTTATACATATGTAGATATGACCAATAGTAATAATAACGCAAAATAATTTTATTGATAATTGGGGTTTAGATAAAAAATAAAATCACGGTGAATGTGACGTAAATAATTAAGGAAATTGTGTCTTGAGTAGTAATATAGTTTCGGTTACAGACAGAAAAACAATCTCCATTATAATAAGATATTGTGACATAAGCTATGACATAGTTTTGGTTACAGACATAAGTACACCCAATCTCCATTATTAATACTAACAAAAGAAAACCTCCAGGCAGTGTAAAAATTACATTTGGAAAGATAATACCTGAATGGGTGGGAGTTAAAAATTCAATGTCAGAGAGTTTGTACCATAAGTAAGTAAAATCCTAAAATTTATTAAAGAGTAAAAAAAATAAAACAATTTGAAATGGAAACTTAGTTCTGATAACTTTGAATATATATTACAATAAAACAAAGTATATACAAGTATATGATACCGGGCATGTATTTATTTAAACTTGTTTTAAAAAACAATAATTTAGTAGTTTGATTTGGGTCTGTCTGTTTATTTTTCCTTCATGTCAACCGCTATAAACTCATTTCGGAGAGAGTGTTGATTTGTGTTCATATCTGTGCGCGCTTTAACATAATATCCTTATTTTCTTGGTTGATTTTTTTGAATTTTTAAGCGGGTTTAATTTCTTCCGTTTCATTGCGCCATTATTTCTCCCTTTAGATTTCATTTTGGCGAATTTTGTAGACGAAAAGATTCCCAGCTTGTACGATTTTATTTTGATTTTTCTCTCAGAACACCTTGGGGAAGTACCCGTGGTTTATTGGGTGTATTTGCCTCATACCACTTGTATGGGCTAGGCACAAGGCTCGTTTTAACGTGGGCCTACCCACAAGCCGAAGCTTATGGGTGGGAAAGAACAAAAATTGCGTCGATCTCATCAGGCGCTGGGCAATAAACACAGCCCTGCCCCTTTAAGTCATGGGGGCAGGTGTTGCCTGGGATCGACGCTATTATTTAACCCTCAACAAGTCCAGCGGCCGAAGCTCGCTGGACCCCCGGCGTTAACCAGAAAGCAGAGGGTTTATTGGGTAACGTGCTGGGCTCCGATATTGTAAATATCTAGTTCTGTCGGACTAATACCCTTGGGAAAGGTATGAACCTCTTCATATCCCTGCTATAGGTTAAATAGTACCACTGCTATTCTTCAACAAGGAGAGCTTTGGAATTAAATGACCCACGAAGGTTGATATATCATTAAACAAACAACCTGAACTTGAACTGATAAACAATAAGACATTTCAAATATAAACAAAGTCGAGAAGTAAACCAAGATTATGTTAAGGATTTGAATTAAAACTGACCCAAAAAGGACCTAATTATCCTCTGATGATGACTATTAATAAATCGAAATATTGTATATATAATGGAATAATTGGTTTCTCCCTGTTTCAATCGAATTAACCTTCCACGGATTTCGCTTACGGTAAGTTCAACCCCTCTACTATTCTAATTAATTCTTATTACTGAGTAATGATACTAAATTACTTACTGAAAATTGAGTTTGATTTTTGTTAGATGCCGCATACTTGCACACTTGTAAAAAGATGTGAGCGCCTCAATAGATGTAATTATTAACAAGCTAGATTATCAGACTATTTTAATGAGTTCGATTCTCACTGGATGCCCCATATATCTTGCCTTTTACCAAATTTAGTTACACTTAGTTTTTGGTATGGTTTATTTGTTTAATGGCATATCAACCTTCGTGCGTTATGTAGTAAGTTCGATTAAAGATTAAAGAAAAAAAAGTAAAACAAAAAACAAAAGTTAATTTTAAGTGGCAAATTTGGCCTTGAAGTTCACATTATATTCAGGTTATTTCATTTTTATATGTACGAAAAAAAAAGTGTCAAAATAATGAACAACAATTTTTCTTTCAAAAAAGCTTAATAAATGTAAATGATCCGATTTTATTAAGGATTTGAATTAAAACTGACCCCAAAAGGACCTAATTATCCTCTGATGATGACTATTAATAAATCGAAATATTGTCAATAACAGCAATGTTAAAAGGATATAAGAATATATTCGTTTTAACTACAAAGTGTGTTTTTCACTCCTTTATGTGAACATATTGAAGAAAATTAAGAACCACTTTGACCCTATCTTGTGCTAGACGGGCGGTCGGAGAGGCCCGTCCGATCAATCGGCTGGTCACGTCAAGCCCTAGCACCTATATGATTTTCCCAACCCTATTGCCCTTATGGCAAGCCCCAAACCCTATTTATCATATGGGTGCTAGAAGGCCGTGGCTGCGGGTCTACATGTTCTGGGAATGATGTTAAACTCTATCTGATGGTGAGGTTCCAGTTTTGGAGGTTTGGGGAATGTGGAGCACCCCTTCATCACCATTACTCCCTGGTCCACTCTGAAAACTTTGAACGGCTTTGGCATAAAATAGGAAGGTTGATATTCCATTAAACAAAGTAAGTAAAAGTTTCTACAAAATTATTCTTAGAATATATCTTTAGACAAAAGTTATCCAAAGTGCCATGGATTCTTATAAAAAGAATTTTACAAGATTTTGCCAGAAACGAATTTCCCTCCAGGGAAACAATGTTATTACTTATTTGAGATTTTATAACTTTTACACGACAATTGCTGGGAAACTTTTGGCCAATAAAATCATCTCTAATTGCCGAAAGCTAATAAACTAGTATTAAAATTGAAATCTCACATTGGCGTCATCTTACTGGATACCTAACTACTTATTGGTGCGATTAGCTTACCAGATATATACACGATGCAAACTTGCACACACACACACACACACACACACACACATACACACGCAATTACACACACACTGGTATAAACGCACACTTACTGGATACGTGTCTACTTATCGGTGCGATTAGCTTACCAGATATTACACGATGCGAACTTGCACACACACACACACACACACACACACACACACACACACACACGCAATCACACACACACTGGTATAAACACACACTTACTGGATACGTGTCTACTTATCGGTGCGATTAGCTTACCAGATATTTACACGATGTGAACTTGCATACACACACGCAATCACACACACACTGGCATAAACACACACACACACTCGCGCATATCTGGTAAGCTAGTCGTACCGATAAGTAGACAGGTATCAAGTAAGTGTGTATTTATGCCAGTGTGTGTGTGATTGCATGTGTATGTGTGTGTGTGCAAGTGCGCATCGTGTATATATCTGATAAGCTAGTCGCACCGATACGTAGACACGTATCCAGTAAGTGTATGTTTATGCCAGTGTGTGGATACCTGTCTACGTATCGGTGCGACTAGCTTATCAGATATATACACGATGCGAACCTGCACGCACACACACACACGCAATCACACACACAATTACACACACACTGGCATAAACACACACACACACTCACGCATATCTGGTAAGCTAGTCGCACCGATAAGTAGACAGGTATCCAGTAAGTGTATGTTTATGCCAGTGTGTGGATACCTATCTATACCTGTGGATACCTTGCACACACACACGCAATCACACACACACTGGCATAAACACATACTTACTAGATACATGTCTACTTATCGGTGCGATTAGCTTACCAGATATATACACGATGCGAACTTGCACACACACACACGCAATCACACACACACTGGCATAAACACACACACACACTCACACATATCTGGTAAGCTAGTCGCACCGATAAGTAGACAGGTATCCACACACTGGCATAAATACACACTTACTGGATACCTGTCTACGTATCGGTGCGATTAGCTTACCAGATATATACACGATGCGAACTCACACACACACACATACACGCAATTACACACACACTGGTATAAATACACACTTACTGGATACCTGTCCTCGTATCGGTGCGATTAGCTTACCAGATATATACACGATACGAACTCACACACACACATACACACGCAATTACACACACACTGGTATAAATACACACTTACTGGATACCTGTCTACTTATCGGTGCGACTAACTTACCAGATATGTGAAATAAAAGGAAATTAATCCGACAGTGTGAATTTGATATATTGAAAAAACAAATGATGTTTACAAATGCTTGGGATCATCAGGCCCCGAAACGGTGCACATTCTCTCCTGATGATCCCAAGCATTTGTAAACATCATTTGTTTTCTCAATACACACAAACACACACACACACACACACACACACACACACACACACACGGGCGCGCGCACAATCACTCACACACTCGCAATCACACACACACACACACACTCACGCATGTCTGGTAAGCTAGTCGCACAGATAAGCAGACAGGTATCCAGTAAGTGTGTATTTATGCCAGTGTGTGTGTGATTGCGTGTGTATGTGTGTGTGTGCAAGTTCGCATCGTGTATATATCTGGTAAGCTAGTCGCACTGATAAATAGACAGGTATCCACACACTGGCATAAACATACACTTACTGGATACCTGTCTACTTATCGGTGCGACTAACTTACCAGATATGTGAAATAAAAGGAAATCAATCCGACAGTGTGAATTTGATATATTGAAAAAACAAATGATGTTTACAAATGCTTGGGACCATCAGGCCCCGAAACGGTGCACATTCTCTCCTGATGATCCCAAGCATTTGTAAACATCATTTGTTTTTTCAATATATCAAATTCTTACCAGATATATACGCGATGCGAACTTGCACACACACACACACACACACACACACACACACACACACACACACACACACACACACACAATCACACACACACTCGCATATACACACACACACACTCACGCATATCTGGTAAGCTAGTCGCACAGATAAGCAGACAGGTATCCAGTAAGTGTGTATTTATGCCAGTGTGTGTGTAATTGCGTGTGTATGTGTGTGTGTGTGTGTGCAAGTTCGCATCCTGTATATATCTGGCAAGCTAGTCGCACCGATACGTAGACAGGTATCCACACATTGGCATAAACACACACTTCCTGGATACCTGTCTACTTATCGGTGCGACTAGCTTACCAGACATATACACGATGCGAACTTGCACACTCACACATACACACGCAATCACACACAAACTGGCATAGACACACGCACACATTCACACATATACATACACATAAAGACGAATACACACACATGTATGAGAGAATACTTAATGTAATATATTAAAGGTGATATAAAGTATAGAATATATTTGTATTTTTTTAAGTTGTTTTAAAAATTTGATACAATATATGATTTACTGAAAGATACAATGATAAGCAAACTAATACACAAGCGTGCACACATACATATGTGAAGAGAAAAAATGGAAGTGAATCCGACGGTATGGAATATAGTGAAAAATTAGAAAAAACACAGGTTCAAATAAAATGAATGAAATTTATTCAGCCAACGCTGCAGTGTTTCAATCTGTTTAGTAGATCTTCTTCAGGGCATTTCTAGATATAAGGAAAAGTAAAAATATTATCACAGAATAATAAGGTGACTGTGATCGGTTTGTTTCCGGGAACGCTGACTTTCCATTCAAAACATTGTAAACAAACCGATCACAGTCACTTTATTATTCTGTGATAATATTTTTACTTTTCCTTATATCAAGAAAAGCCCTGAAGAAGATCTACTAAACAGATTGAAACACTGCAGCGTTGGCTGAATAAATTCACTAATTTTATTTGAACCTGTGTTTTTATCTAATTTTTCACTATATTACACACATACATATAGTTTTTAAAGGATTACTCAAACAATATCAGATATATATCAGTCGATTCTCTCTTCATTTCTGCTATTTTTGTTTGCTTAATCATATTGTGGTTTTATTATGGAAAGCCAATTTCTCCCAGATGATCTCATTACGAAGTTAATGAATAACTTACTCTACCAATCTGTTAAGTTTAAAAATAAAGTATTTAGGGTTACTTATATATAGTTCATAAATACATATTGATTTATATAAACGTGAACGTTTTGTCATAAATTAGTCAGTAGACACCTGACATATGAAATAAGAGTCAACAGTGTAACAGACATTATTAGAAGTACAGAGTTTGCATAATTTAGTCGTTAATCTGCAGGGATCAAATTGAGTATATTGAAAA
>CM042145.1:31591488-31621488 GCA_023376005.1 Doryteuthis pealeii | reverse complement strand
ACGCTGAGTTGACGAGGGCCGGTATCGAACTAGGAACCTTGCGGTTTCAAACCGAATGCTCTATGGACTGAGCTAACCCGGCCCCATTAAATATATATATATATATATGTGGGGGGTGTCATATATATATATATATATATATATATATATATATATATATATAACAGCTCTGTCACTTATGATGGGAGTGAAGTGGTGGTACAGCTTTGGTTTTGTGGGCGCAGCGTCCAGAATCTGTTTGAAACAGCACCCATTATTCTTATGTTGTTACCAAGTAGGTTGATTTTATCTAAGCACTTCATTAAAGGGACTATATTGCCTTTAGGCACCCCTTTTTATCTCGATTAAGAAAGGACATGTTTTTCTTTTACACCGTCAATATCAGGTTGTTTGTTAGGGGTTAGGGTTAGGGGTTAGGGTTAGGGTTAGGGTTAGGAGTTAAGATTATGGGTTAGTTTTATAAAAAAAAATTTTAATCTAAAAATCATCTGTTAAAACAACCGGATATTGACGATATAAATGAAAAACATGTCCCGTCTTAATCGAGATCAAAAAGGAGTGCCTAAAGGTCATATGGTCCAGTTAAAGACTAGTTGGCGCAGTACTTACATGGATACTTACTTTTATGACATTATTTAATCAAAACGAATTTTAATATTTATTACCAAACTCTGTGACCAATTTCAAACTCAGTCACCAATTATAGAACCGTAACCAAAGATTAATTTGAATAGAATATGAATGAGATCTACTTGGGTAATAAACTTTTGAATCGTTATCTTCTGACAATTTCCTTCATTTTTCTCCTTTCTACGCAACCACAATGAGTTCTCATTTCATCGAAGACTTTTATCTGCAGTCTAGAAATTCTTTGATTTTAAATCTCTATGAAAGTATTTCCTTGTGAAATTCGCTTTTTTCATGTTCAATGACACACCGACTTGATCACTTGTTCCTTGGTTGCAACAATCTCCAAGGATTCCAATAATACCGTAACAAAATTTCAATGAATAATCTTCCTATGAAATTCTTGCAATTGGAGAGGAATTATGTGGGCAGACAACTTTTTCAGTTAGGAATTGAGAATTGAGGCTTGACTCTCTCACACACCAGATAAAGCAATTGTAGTTGGAATAGATCTTACTGGTGCCATTTATCGGCCTTAGAAGTCATGCAATTCTTCCAGTAGCAGAACTCACTGACAACATCTTGTCTAATTTGGTAGGCATGGCATAATAAACTGTAAGACAAAGCAAGAAAGAATTAACGATGTCAAATCCTCACTTAATCTGGATGGGATTAATCTATCCATCGGTAGCCACTACAATCCTTTAAACACAAGAGATTTTGTTTTACATAGGGAACACTTCATAACAATGCTATTTCCAGATACATTATGTCCCGAAGTGCTTCACCTTGAACTTAAATTTTTAAAAAAAGTTTTTCTTAGGTCAAGCTGAAGGACTGTTTCCCGCTAGATCATCAAAATTAAGCAGCGATGAGCCTGTTCAATGTTTAAGTAACGACGGGTACTGTAAGCAACCAGAGCCCTTTGTTTATCAAATATGACTAGATTCGGCATTAAATGAACCGGAAAGGGTTGAAATGCCTTAAAAAACACATTCCAAACTATGCTGTCATCGTAGCAACAAGTGGCAAATAAAACGATGGCTTGACATGCCCTTAAATCAATGAATCAATCTTTCTAATCTCTTTATTCAATAGATTCCTCGATTTTATGCAACCATGGAAACTATTACCCCCTCCTCTATAAAGATTTGAAGCGAAGATGAGGATAGAAAACTTTCATAGAGATGAAAAACCAAATGACACATTGATATTTCACCAGATCACATGATCAACTAAGTAATATAATTGTATGCATATATCTAACCACAAGCAATTTCTTAAACGGAGTTTGACAGCTTTGAATTAAGAGTTTTCCTTCCCTAGACTCGTTGCCATACCAAGGTTAAAGAACCCAGTCTATCCTACTATTTACTATATATGGTGGAGAATTGGTTATGAGTACGTCCTGAAATATAAACAGCATTGTCCAGGATCCGATTTCGCGTCGCTGGGACATTTCCTACGATGATCAATATTACACAAGTGCTTCCTTTTGTTATATACCACTCAGACATAAAGGTTTAAATAGTATATAGTTTTTATAATTTACATACTGGTTTTAACAAAACCAGGTTTAATAATAATGTTGGGAGAGTTATCTCCCCCTAACGATTCGAACCGGATACTCTCGGGGAAAAAAAGGAGGAGGAAAAATACTGACAGACAGAGACAAGAACCGAGCACGGTACGTGACACACGCGTATCCTACATCAAGCTGAAACTGAATCCAAAACCATCCCACTGTATTCCCTGTTTGTGAGAATAAATAAAACAAATATTGTTATTGCTAACATATTCCTGTTTTTATTATCAATTCTGCATATTCTACATATCAGGATACAACAAATACGTAAAGTCGTCGGGGCGGCCTAAAGTCGGTATCAGCGAGTTAGCGAGGGAGTCTATCCCCTTTTCAATAGCGCTAGACCAAGGAGATTGTTTTGGCGTCCGAGGTGGAACGCCACACCTACCATCAGCTCCTTACTTTACCGCACAGATCCCTGTGCTACTCATACGCTGAGTTGGCGAGGACCGGTATCGAACTAGGAACCTTATGGCTTCTATCTAGCACAACGCTCTACCGACTGAGCTAACCTATGATTTCTAATATTATTGTTTTATTCTTAAACGCATTAAAAGCAATCCTAAATACAGTTTTATATAGGAATCAATTAGAATAAGATAAAATAGGTGTCCATTTCCTATGATAATAACCGTTACAAAATATAAATGTAAGGCGGCATTCGGATCCAACAATGAGTATTTCTGAAGGTTTGGCGTCATGTTGGTATCTATTTAGGATTTCCGCCCTGTCGCTTGGGGCGTTAGAATGCACCGATTGCACCTCTGCAAGGGGTAAGACTCCCCCAATGGGGCCACCTGTTGGCCGTAGGTGGCGACCCGTAACGCTTAAGGATAGAGCCCAGGTGGATGAGCAGTTCATGACATGCAATACTCCACTTTGGCCCTATCTTGGGCTAGACGGGCGGTCGGAGAGGCCCCCTCCGATCAATCGGCTGGTCACGTCAAGCCCTAGCACCTATATGATTTTCCCAACCCTATTGCCCTTATGGCAAGCCCCAACCCCTTTTTATCATATGGTGCTAGAAGGCGGTGGCTGCGGGTCTACATGTCCTGGGAATGACGTTAAACTCTATCTGATGGTGAGGTTCCAGTTTTCGAGGTTTGGGGAATGTGGAGCATCCCTTCATCACCATTGCTCCCTGGTCCACTCTGACCCGGAGTGGTAGTACCTGTTAGGGTCTCATCTATGGGTTAAATAGAAAAATGTATTTATAAAAAATGTATTATCCATTAAGAATTGATTTATTTCAAAACTTTATCGGCATTAAATGACCCACTGAGGTTGATATGCCGTAAAACAAAACAAACCAAACAAACTATTTAGGATTTAAAAGAAGTTCTCAAACACTCAAAGAAAACACTGAAAGATCACTGCTATGACAACAACAGGCAAAGATTCAAATAGGGTTGAGCACTTGCATTTCCCAAAAGCAATCATGGCCAACGATCAGGATTAGAATTTAAATTCGATTTATCCATTTCTTGAGAAACTTCGAGTGAAATTATAAAAATGAAATCTAAAAAGAAAAAAATGCTTTGATTAATCAAAGCCGCAAAATTGGACGACGGAACTTTTGGGAATTTCGTTCTTATATTTAATGAACAGATGGAAATAAATACAAAAAGAAATAATTATTGGAATAAATTGCGTACTGTTCTGTAATACCATTTGAATTAGAATAATCTAATTACAAAGGAAACATACTGGAAATTCATTTCCTCTGTACGTCTATTCTTTGTTAAGAGATCCGATCCGATTTAATCTACTAATTCTTTAGGGTTCGTTTATTTATTTATAGATTTTCTGAGAGAATAATCAAAGTTATTTTGAAGAAATGTTGTGTAATAAAATACAGGCAAGTTAATTAAATTACTATTGAATAAATACTGTAGATATTTACACAATCCGTTCACCAAAAGTGTAGGAAGGGACACAAAGTTACAAGTGTTGGGCAACCAGCGAAGATCGAGCTCGTTATTCGTTAGTAATGGATTTACGAGACTAGCTTGCAAAGCATTACACCACGGTGGGACCTAAATAGCTGCTAAGTGTGTGAACCCCCAGCAGGACTGTTGGAATGTGAACCTCATTATCTTGGTCAGTCTTTTCAGCCAACCTTTGTATGTTTCTATATTTGGCAAATCACATATCTTATTATAATGGAGATTGTGTGTTTTTCTGTCTGTAACCGAAACTATATTACTACTCAAGTCACAATTCCCTTTGTTATTGACATCACAATCTCAATGATTTTATTTTTATTTAAATCTCAATTATTAATAAAATTGTTTTACATTATTATTACTGTTGACCATATCCACATATTAATAACATGCAATTATATTTATATATACAACAAAATAACGGTTTACAGTGTGAACGGGAAGGCTAATTTGCATATTGATATTTAAAATGTGATTTTGATAAATATGTGTTTAGTACTATTGATTTTTAATTGTTTGTTTTTATTTTAATGAATATAAGCAAAAATCTCTTCAATAAATCTTAAAAGAAATCCCTTAACAAGAAGAAATAATTCTAATTCTATTATTTACTTCCTCTTTTAACTAAATACTTAAATTAGAAAAAATAACAATGAAAGACGAGAGTGATGGAAGTGTAAGTTTCAGTTGTTCTATTTTTCGATTATACGCCCTTCTGTTTCAAATCTTTTTATCTGCATTCTTATTTAGTTTCATTAGCCTTTCTAATTTAATACAATATTTTATAACATTAAAACTTAAATACTTGCACCCGGAGGGTGCATATATTTGCTAGTTCATATAATTCACACTCTCTCGCTAATGGGTTTTTACGAGTTTGTTCAAATTTGAACTGCTCGAAAAAGCAGATCCGCAGACTTCACAGGAATAAGGCCTTTCGCCCGTGAGCTTCCGAATGTGCTTTTCAAATTCGAACTGACAGTGAATTTAGATTCACATATTTCACCACTGTACGGTTTCTCTCTCTCTTTTTGTTTCATTTTCTTTAAAATCTTTAGAAGTAAGGGGCCCCTGTCCTGGGGCTAACACTTGATTTCTTTAAAAATAATATTTGTATCCTAATGATCTTTTCAGGATGGAGCATGTTCCTTTGATAGCTGCTATTTGTACTTCATAACAGCTTGGCTTCCATGGTATTGTTTCAAGGTATTTTTTTAGATTTTTTTTTCGCCCGTGTGCTTCCGAATGTACCTTTTGAAATTCGAACTGTCAGTGAATTTAGATTCACATATTTCACCACTGTATGGTTTCTCTCATTTTTGTTTAATTTTCTTATTAAAATCCTTAGAAGTTAAGGGAGCCCTGTCCTGGGGCTAACACTTGATTTCTTTATAAATAATATTTGTATCCTAATGATCTTTTTAGGATGGAGCATGTTCCTTTGATAGCTGCTATTTTTATTTCATAACTTGGCTTCCATGATATTGTTTCAAGGTATTTTTTTAGATTTTGTTTCACCAGCCCAGTTGACCCAATCACAACGGGTATGGTGTCTATTTCTTACAATGACTAAGTTGTTTTTAGGTCATTCTTGAGGTCTTGATATTTCGTAACATTTTCTCGCTCAGCTCTATTTAGACCATAGTCATTTGGGACAGCTTCATCAATGATGAGAGCTGTTTTTTTTTGGTTAACTCCATATGACAATATCTGGTTTAATGGCTTTGTCTTTTCTGAATGTGCCTTTTTAAATTCGAACTGTTAGTGAATTTAGATTCACATATTTCACAACTATACGGTTTCTCTCACTTTTGTGTTTCATTTTCTTATTAGATTTTTTTAGAAGTCAAGGGGCCCCTGTCCTGGGGCTAACACTTGATTTTTTTTATAAATAGTATTTATATCCTAATGATCTTTTTAGGATGGAGCATGTTCCTTTGATAGCTGCTATTTGTATTTCATAGCAGCTTGGCTTCCCTGGTATTGTTTCGAGGTATTTTTTAAGATTTTGTTTCACCAGTCCAGTTGCCCCAATCACAACGAGTATGATATCTATTTCTTTCAGTGACCAAGTTGTTTTAGGTCATTCTTGAGGTCTTGATATTTCGTAATCTTTTCTCGCTCAGCTCTATTTAGACCATAGTCATTTGGGACAGCTACATCAATGATGAGAGCAGTTTCTTTTTTGGTTTATCCCAGATGACTCTATCTGGTTTAATGGCTTTGTCTTTTATATATCTGCCTGTCTGGATTACTTTGTCATAATGAACCTAATAGAAAACACGTCGACTGCATTTACTAAAAGTGTGAGCTTTTGTGTGTTCTTTTAGATGAGAGCTTTTAGTAAATGCAGTCCACGTGTTTTCTATTAGGTTCATTACGATCATTCTTTGACTATTACATTTTTCCATCATGTGGAAATGAAAGGAATAATGTGCTTTGCTTGTGATGATTTGTCTGATGATATTCTTCCTTAATTTATTATTTTTTAACATTGAACCAACTATTATTATGTGCTTGTCAGACCCTTTTAAAGATTTCCCCTTTTTTAACACGTTAACCTTAAAACAAAAGAAGAAAATATAATTTTCACTGAAGATATACCATATGGCATTGTCTTGTGCTGCAATTATATGTGATTCCTTTTCTTTCTTGAGATTTCCTCTTCTTAGCTATGTCTATGTCTTCTCATGTGCGATCCCTCCATTTATCATTATTATCATTATCATTATTGAAAATATAAAGATTATTATTGGTAATATTGTTTGTGATTCATTATTAACACTAAAAAATATAAGTGAATGATATTAATAATGAAAATATTGAAGTTACTGTCAGTTTAATATATGTAAAAATGGAATAGGAATTGAATCCGACAATATGAGGAAAAATGAGTAAAGAAAAGAAATGTAGATGGATAAAAATGAATTTAATCGATATCACTTAAATTGATATCACATACACATGTGTTTCGGTCAGTTTATCAAAATGTATAGGGATTACGCTTTATTATTATTTAAATAATCAGATGAAATTGAAATAATGATAATAATTATAATAGGAAAAATGTAAAAATATTTCGTACACAGAAAGATTTTTTACGACCTTCATCAGAGTGAATTTTTATTTTTTGAGTAGAGAAAAATCCGTTGGAGACAAAACAGAATTTTTTAAAAATGTTCGAAAAAAGAATAATATTTTAATCATTTTTGGAACGCAGAGGCCGTTATAAAATATATATATCAGTTTAATATATGTATAAAAAATAAAATTATTTTAAGTAATTTTCCCAATAGTTTAACACTAAAAAATATGCCCTCTTAATTTCTTTTTCTCGCAATCATTTTTGAAATTACCCAAATCAATATTAAGATTGTTTAAACTATTGCCAATTTTGATATAATTAGGACATTTATTCAACAGATATATTACACTTTCTTATGAGAAAAAAATCCAATTAGTTAATTATAGCCTTAGTTTTTGAGATCTATCTTGCAAGCGAATTTCCAGTTCGAGGAGGTATATCAAAAATGTCTATCATAATTAGAAATTCCAATAATTATTTTTAAAATTTCAATTAGATCATCTCTCATTCTTCTGTCGCGTAAATTAGTTAATTCTAATTTTTCCAATCTTTCACTGTGATACATCTAACTTAATCAGAAATGTATCGAAGAAAAAAAAAATTGTCTCCAAATAAAATAATTAATCACTTGAAAGATATCAACAGTGTCTGTGTTTTACATGTTTATGAATCAGCTGCTGCAGCTGATGCTACAAGCATCAATAGAATATTATGTCCCCTACAAACCCCCATAAAAAAAGATGATGATTTTTAATTCAAACATTATTTTCAATCTTTTTTTAAAAACACTATCAAATAGAATCTCATTATTTTTAGCTACATAGCTTTAATACAATATTTTCTTTAATTGAATAAATACGCTTTTGCATTCCAGTAAATGGAATCGTATCAGTAAACATTTAGATGCAATTTATTTTGCACGCTAATCAAAGTTTTCAGTAAATCTGCGAATATTATTGTTTCATTTAGTTCCATTCCTTTTTTTCTTGCTTGCTATTCAACAACGTTTCCCTCAACGAAGTCAGGAAATTTTTGACCCACTGTTGTTTTCATGCCGGACGGCAAATTGAATTTGGGAGTCGAAAAGATTTTTTTTACTGGATTAAAAGAAATTACATGAATATTCAGCAACATCCAGTAATTTTAATTGGGTATTATTCCATTTCGCTTTTTTCCTTTCTCATTTAATTCAAGCATGCATATACACTGCTTTTCATGTGAATGCAATATATATATATATATATATATATATATATATATATATATATATGTGTGTGTGTGTGTGTGTGTGTGTGTGTGTGTACGTACGGAAAAAGGTATCAAGCGGTTTCAATTTTGCTATTTGTTTTTTCTATTTATTTTAATAAGCCACACGTCTTTTGGGTTTCCTTATAAGCCTCTTCTTAACAATAAGCCTCTTCAAGCTAATATAATTTTGAGCAACCTTGAGACTAATTTCAGTGTAAATGCAAGATAATTATCTCCCTTGCTTTGCCCGGCCATCCTATTGCATGGGTATGGGCACCGTTTGACACCGGTAAAAGTCACGTGTTGAGTGGCGCTGCTTTTCGAATTTCAGTTAGCAGCAGGATTTGAAGACGGCAAGAAGGTAATTACAGGCTTGGGACTTTTCCTCCTCTTTTTCGATTTTAGTAGTTGTATTAGAGAAACTACATAGTCTATTTGTATTCTATTGTAGTTTCACGTTGAAGACGTTCGTTGAAGACCGTTGCGAAACAGGAGGAGAGTGACAGCCTCCCGTATTTACCCAAATAAAAGCACCTTCAACAGTCGGACCTTGTCTTAATTCATTTCTTTGCTGGGTGTTGCCGTAATATTCAGTATATAGTCATTTCCATGATAGTGGTTAGGAGAGGAGTAATACATCATAAGGTTTACATAGTTCTTTATTCCTTGATCATTAGCAATAGATCCGGTTTCCTACCGGGATTAGGTGATCCATTTGTATCTCAAAATCTCAGAAAATGTTCTGTCTCTCATTTACTTAGACTCTGTTGTACAGTTTTGAATTCTCTTGCAAGATCCAGATTTTTGTCACTCTTTTTGTTTTCCTTCATTTATTATTATTATTATATTATTATTATTATTATTATTATTATTATTATATTATTATTTTCTCCTTTTGAGTTTTCACATCAGCTTTAGCTGATGGTATTTCACTGGAGTCTGAGTGACAGCAAGTCTCCTCAGGTCTCCAGGACTCTTCTGAGTATTTTGGCAGATTGCAGCAGTGCAGTGTTCAATTCTTCCTCTGATTTCCAGACTTTCCAAACCATTTTCCAATCCTTTTGGGACCGTTCCCAGAACATCAACTACAATTGGTATCACTTTCACTTTCATATTCCATAACTGTTTCTGTTCTCTGGCAAGGTCCAGATATTTGTCCATTTTTTCATTTTCCTTTAGCTTTACCCTGTGATCTACTGGAACTGCAAAATCCACCAGTTGACAAGTTCTTTCTTTTTTGTTTATCAACACTAGGTCTGGTCTTCTTGCTGGGATAGGGGGATATGTTTTTATTTCAAAGTCACAGAGAATTTTATGCGTTTCGTTCTCAAGAACAGATTCAGGTTTATGCATATACCATTTAATTGTATGGTCAAAATTAAATTTTCTGCATAATTCTCAGTGGATCACCTTCCCAACCCAGTCGTGTCTAGTTTTATATTCTCGTTGTGCTAGTTTGCTACATTCGCAGAGTATATGGTTTACAGTCTCATATCTATTACCGCATAATCTACATTTACAATTTGTTGGGTCTTATCAATTTTCACTTTGATATAGTTTGTCCTTATGGCACTATTTTGTGCAGCAATTATTAATGATTCTGTTTCTCTTTTGAGGTATCCTTTTCTTAACCATGACCAAGTCTTTCCATGTGCAACCTCTTCGATTTGTCGTTTGAAGTGTTCATATAATTGTTTTTCTTCCCATTTTTGTTTTCTAGTTTTTGTTGTTTTTCTGTTTGTCCATCTGTCACTTCTACTATTGTTGGCCGCCATAAGAAATGTGTCTTTGCTCTTTCTTGTGTAATCCCCAAGTTGTTGGATTGTGGTTTCTACGCAGTCCTCTATGTTGGCAATACCTCTTCCCCCTTCCTTTCTTGGCACACATAATCTATCTCTATCGTCTCTAGGGTGAAGATCCTTGTGTATTATTATTATTATTATTATTATTATTATTATTATTATTATTTATTTATTTATTTATTTATTTTTATCATTTCACTCCATTCGAGTTTTTCTCACCCGCCTTAGCCAGTGTTTCAAGACTCCTCAGGTCTCCAGGAATTTTATCAGTATTCTAGTCAAACTTAACACTGCTGGTGTTTGGATAGTCTCGATTCTTCCTCTCATTTCCCGTTCACCCAGACTCTTTTCCAGACCCTTGGGGACCGTTCCATGGGTACTAATTACAATTTGCACGACATTCACCATCATGTTCTCTTAGTTCTCTGGCTAGGTCTAGGCATCGGTGATCAACTGGGACGGCAAACTCCACGAGATGATAGGTTCTCTCATTCTTTTTTTCTAACACTAGGTCTGGTCTAATGGCCGGATTAGGTGGTCCGTCTGTATCTCACAGTCCCAGAGAATCTTGTGCGTATCACTCTTCGGGATTGATTCAGGTTTGTGCATATACCATTTATTTTCATGGTGAAAATGGAATTCCTTTCATAATTCCCAGTGGATCATCTTCCCCACCCAGTCGTGCCTAGTCTTGTACTGTCTTTGTGCTAGTTTGCTGCATTCGCTTATAATATGATTAACCGTTTCGTCTTTGTATCCACCCATTCTACACCTGATATTTAGTTGCGTCTTATCTATTGTTGCTCTAATATAACTTGTTCTTATGGCATTGTCTTGTTTTGCAATTATAAGTGATTCCTTTTCTCTCTTGAGATTTCTTCTTCTTAGCCATGTCTATGTCTTCTCATGTGCAATTTCTCCATTTAATATTATTATCATTATCATTATTGAAAATTATAAAGATTCTTATAGGACGGTAATATTGTTTGTGATTCATTATTAACACTATAAAATATAATGGAATGATATTATTAATGAAAATATTGAAGTAACTGTCAGATTAATATAATCTATTTCCTTTTTATTTATTAATATCAATATTAAATTGACTAGAAACTGATTTATTTTAAATAAATGTGGCGAAATTGAAGGGCAGAGCTGTGGACGAGCGGATTCCCAGCCTCCACAACCAAAGCGCGTCAGGATATGTTTGGCTTGTGCGAAAGGAAGGAGTGTGGCGAGTGGCCACGGATGTTTGAACTCGCTACCTTCTCGTAGCTGAAATTCTGTTGGCAGAAACCCAGATGAGGTATGTCGGAATTTGCATAAGGGTAGCCGAACGAGCATAAATAAAACGGACAGTCGCTGATACTGGGAGTGAGGAAGAAAGCAAGTGTTTAGATGACAAGTGAAATTTGACGTATTTGGGGTGTCAAGAAGTGAGAGTAACGTGCTCAGTTGGTAGAGACTGTGCTGACGGCGAAAGGAATTTACATGTTTGCTAGAGAAACTTGCAAAAGACTATTATTATCCTAAATTTCTAGACCATTCAAAAGAATAAAAGAATTGTAGGAATGTTTAATTGAAAGTAAATTGTGCTTATTGAGGATTGGCATTTTTGTGTCCTACTTTTTTTTAATTATGCCGTCTAATGACTACAAATGTTTAGTTTGAAATTAACCCAGAATAAATTGAATTAACAGATATAACGGACTATATGACCTTTAGGCACCTCTTTTTGATCTCGATTAAGAAAGGACACGTTTTTCATTTAAACCGTCAATATCCGGTTGTTTTTAACAGACTAGATTTTTTTTTAATTATAAAACAACCCCTAACTCTAACCCTAAACCCTAAGCCCTAACCCTAACCCCTAACCCCTAACAAACAACCGGGTATCGATGGTGTAAATAAAAAACATGTCCTTTCTTAATCGAGATCTCATCGACATAAACACATGGGAGGCTTGTGCAGAAGATCGTACGACCTGGCGCCTCCTCGTCAAACAAGGAACGAAAAGGAGTGAAAAAGAGAGGAAAGAAGCCGCTGCAGAAAAGAGAGTTAAAAGGAAGGAGAGATAACAGCATCTCCAGAAAGCATCACCTTTTATTTGCAATCACTGTACCAGAGACTGCCATTCAAAAATTGGTTTGTTCAGCCACTCACGTAGCTGTAGATTTTTTTTAAAAAGTGGACACTACGCCATCGTCCTTAATAGACCAAAGGTTGCCAACACAAATGAAAAACATGTCCTTTCTTAATCGAGACCAAAAAGAGGTGCCTAAAGGTAATATGGTCCGATATAACAACCATTTCCAAAAAAAATTGTAATTGTTAATGAAAGTAAATAATATTTAAAAAATTAGTGAGAAAAAGGTCAAGATATAAATTTAGAATAAAAATAACTAAACATTTGTTAAGACTTGATACTAAAATATCAGTATCTTGTACAAGTGACATTTCAATTATTTAATTCCGACTTATAATCTTTATCAGTAGATAAACAACTCCCATCTGAGTGGCATTTTAAAAAACAAACATCATTTGTATAATTGCTATGTATAGAAACAATCTTTTAATAAGGTGTATGAGGTATAATAGTTATCATCGTAGAAACTGGACGTGGCTAACAGAGTTCAAATCCTGGACGAGGTTGTTTTCATTTTACGTAGCACTAATACCCTTTAAACTCAATTTTTTCTATCTAACTGTTAAGAATCTGGCCGCCATCCTTGGCCAGTTGTAAAAGAACTAAAGTAAATAAGTAAGTAAGTCCCGAGTTATTTGGTAAGTCAATAAGTCCTGTGGTATAGTATCCTTTGGTAAGTCAATAAGTTCTGTGGTATAGTATCCTTTGGTAAGTGAATCATTTAGGTCCGTCGTCCAAGAAGATCCAAGTAGCAGTGAGCTAAGATTAGAATCAGCCAGTATAAATACAACAATAGCAGCAGAGCACTGCCAGTGATTGGACCGTAGTGGTCACGTGCTTATCGGCGAGTCCATAAGTAGAAGTGACCATCAACCACACGCCTTATATCTCAAAACTCCAACATGAACCCATTAATTATAATCTTCGTTTCTTTGGTTTACGAGAGCACTGAGTTGGTTATTCATCTTGAAAACATTGCGATGTTCATAAATTGACGTTTTAAGAAATCCTAATCATTGTTCAAAGTATCTTTGTTGCATCAATTGTTTTTTTATATATCTAAGTTTCTGGACAAATTAGAATAGTCATTTTTAAAAAGCGTATTTAGTAATATTTGGTGAGACTATTAACATCAAATATAAAGATCTGTTTGAAAATGTCAACATGGAGGATATTCTCTCTTTTTTGAAGGAAATAAAATTATACCATAGAATATAGACATGAAACAAATCAATACCATACAACATAATCCCCAATAATGATAACACATTGTTAAAACCAATTACAAAAGTATAAATATAAATACACGATATGTATAACTTCCTAACCGTTAGGCATTGTTGTATACCCTTTTCATTACTTTCTTATATTCTTCTTCTTCTGTTCTTCTAGCGTCTCTTCTAACATCTAGACTTCGTCTTGGTGGTCGGTCGCACTTAACCCATTTCTTCTTCTGGATCAGTCTTGTTACTAAAACATTCACCAACCCCAAAACTGTGTTATTTTCTTAAGCTTTTATTTACTTAACTAAACCTTTCATGTAACTAAATATCTGACTAACATAGCGCGCGTATGCAGTGAGTTCCAGTTAAGGCAGGACATCTTCTCTGCCCGACGTCTAAACTGAAACTGAGGACCCAATCAGGTCCCACGTGACTTCACGTATTTCGCGGGCTTTCTGTACTATTCCATGGAAAGTCCCGCCCATGATATGAAAAGGGCCATCCCTTTAGAAATACAGGGGATTGACAATAATCTTATGCAACCGCATAGATTATGTAACAGAATGACAGGTTGATATGCCATTAAAAATCAATAAACAAACAAACATCAAATATGCCATATTAATAAAGTGTCATTTCAATTTTTTTTTCCAATTCCTAGTTATATTTCTTGATTACACGATTTATATTACATACATTTATATATATATATATATACGGACGTGCTAATTGCATTTCACTTAGCGCTAATACCCTTGAGAAAGGTATGAATCCTACTCTCCCTCCACTATGGATAATAGTAGGGCAGACTGGGCTCTTTAACCTTGGTTAGGCAACCGGTCTAAGAGAAGGAAAACTCTGAATTCAAACCTGCTGAACCCCGCTTAAGAAATTGACCACGTGTCGCATTCCTGCTCTGCGGAGGGTTGGTAAATATATATAATATATATAATGTGTGTGTGTGTGTGTGTGTGTTGTGTGTGGGCGCAATATAAATATATATATATATTTCCAACTTCCCACTGAGCCAGATTAGACATGAAGTCATTTTACTGTGAGGAGCAAAGCACGAATCGAAACTCATGCTTGGTCCAATCGTCATTTTCCTTTAGGGCTGTCTTATGCGCAATTAACCTATCCCTCACACTTTTAGGCGATGGAGCAGATACTGCCTAGGGGAAAGCCCTCTGGGACTAAGCAAATAGTATTTACCCTCACTCACCCAAACTAAACAAGGTATATATATATATATATATATATTATATATATATATATATATATATATATATATATATACCTTGTTTAGTTTGGGTGAGTTTGAGTCATTATTTTTTGTCCACCTTTCCTTTTACCTTACCTCATACTGTCGGATGTTACTCCAACCCTCCTATCTTTGATATATATATATATATATATATATATATATATATATATATATATATATATATATAGATAGATAGATGGATAGATAGATAGAGATAGACACAGACAGAGAGACAGAGAGAGAGAGAGAGAGAGAGACGTGTATACATGGGTAGCTGGTTGATTGGGTGTGACAAATTCTAACCTTGTTTGGTTTGGTTTGATTTGTTTTGTTTTACGGCATATCAACCTCAGTGGGTCATTTAATGCCGATAAAGTTTTGAAATAAATCAATTCTTAATGGATAATACAATTTTTTTTATTAATACATTTTTCTATTTAACCCATAGATGGGACCCTAACAGGTACTACCACTCCGGGTCAGAGCGGACCAGGGAGCAATGGCGATGAAGGGGTGCTCCACATTCCCCAAACCTCCAAAACTGGAACATCACCATCAGATAGAGTTTAACGTCATTCCCAGGACATGTAGACCCGCAGCCACCGCCTTCTAGCATCCATATGATAAAAAGGGTTGGGGCTTGCCATAAGGGCAATAGGGTTGGGAAAATCATATAGGTGCTAGGGCTTGACGTGACCAGCCGATTGATCAGAGGAAGCTTCTCTGACCGCCCGTCTAGCCCAAGATAGGGACAAGTTTTTGAAATAAAGTCTTTCTTAATGGATAATACAATGTTTTTTATAAACACATTTTTCTATTTAACCCATTGATGGGACCCTAACAGGTACTACCACTCCGAGTCAGAGTGGACCATGGAGCAATGGGGATGACTGGGGTGCTCCACATTCCTCAAACCTCCAAAACTGGAACCTCGCCATCAGATAGAGTTTAACGTCATTTCAAGGACATGTAGACCCGCAGCCACCGCCTTCTAGCAGCCATATGATAAAAAGGGTTGGGGCTGGCCATAAGGGCAATAGGGTTGAGAAAATCATATAGGTGCTAGGGCTTGACGTGACCAGCCGATTGATCGGAGGGGGCCTCTCCGACCGACCGCCTAGCCCAAGTTAGGGCCAAAGTGGAGTATTGCAAGACATGGACTGCTCAACCACCTGGGTTCTTTTCTTAAGCATCACAGGTCACCACCCATAGGCAACAGGTAGCCACATTGGGGGAGTCTTCCCCCTATACAGAGGTGCAGTCAAGGCGGCCGTTGCTCTTGATCATTCCTAAAATGCAACAATGTCTTACATCTTTTCATATTGTCCCACCAAATTATTTTTGTTGACTATTTATTTCGATTTTCTTTCGGTCTTTATTTTTATTTTCAGAATACTTTTTTTCTTTTTACATCATTTCCAATTCTCCTTAGAAAATGCACCTGTTTTAGAATATTAGTATATATATAAGTATTCATTTCTAAACGAGTATAACTGTAATGTAAAATGCACGAGTCTGTAAATCATACACTTGGACTGCTAGCGAGATGAGTAGTTGTGTTTTTCCTCTGTGGTACTGTGGGTTGGTGTTCAGATTTGATTAAAGATTTCGAATGTTGATTTCCAAGACATGCACAAACATATAATCTCTGACTTTGGTCGAGAATAAGCAACACTTTAAACATTCCTGAGAGAGAGAGGGGGAAGGGAGAGAGAGGGGGAGAGGAGGAGAGAGAGAATGTCGATAGAAAGATCAAGAGAAAAGTCTCAGATAGAGAGAGAGAGAGGGGATAGATAGATAGATAGAGAGGGGAGAGGAAGAGATAGATATAGAGAGAGAGGAAGAAATGACCGAATAGAAAGATTAAGAGAAAAGTCCCAGAGAGAGAGAGAGAGAGAGTGAGAAAGAGAGAGAGAGAGAGAGTAGAAAAAAGTGACCGACAATAGAAAGATCAAGAGACAAGGTCTCAGAGAGAGAGAGAGAGAGAGAGAGAGGGGGGAGAGAGAGAGAGGGAGAGAGAGAGAGAATAGAAAGATCAAAGAGAAAGTCTCAGAGCGAAATATAAAGAGGGAAGAGTGAAGGAGAGAAAAAAAAGAACAATATTTGAAGAAACAAACAAAAAAAATTAAGAAAAAAAATAATGAGTTGAGAAAAACAACAAAGAAACAACAACAACAAAAATGCCACTGTGTGTGAGAGATTGTTTTGTGGTATCAGTTAGTCCTCCTTCCTACACCAACTCGTTAATCACGGGCTCAAATGACACGTGTCATTGTTGTCATGGCAACGCTGATGACAGAGGTTGTCGCTGTTGACGCTGCCGCAAAACACCAATCTTCCAACCACCAGGAGAAAATTAAGCTCGCATAAAAGTTATCTGATAATCTCAATTTTGAAAAGTAAGACCAGGCTGTGGTGGGGCTTAAAGCACACAAGTAATCTCACCCACCCACCCCAAAAATAAAAGCAGTGTCTTCGATATGTCATTAACTGCATCTGATGGTGATCCTGGAAATCCTGGAGATTTGGGGAGTCTAGAGTACGCCTTCATTGTCATTACTCCCAGGTCCATTCTGACCCTGAGTAGCAGTACCTATTAGAGCCCCAACTATGGTTTAAATAGGTCCACTTAAAAAAACAATTGTATTCGATAAGAATATTGTGAAAAAACAATCTAAAATGTAAATGTACAATGAATATGATTACCTTAGCATAAAATACCACGAGACGGTTTGACATGCCCTAAAAATGAATCAGAACAAATCTAACATAAAACATAAAACTACAGACGTCTATCTTTCATCTATAGACAGATGAAAACCTGTTAAGAAAACTAGAACTAACGCACACGTATTGTGTATATAATTCTAAATCAATTACGCCAAAAAAGAATCCCTCATAATTCTTTTTAGTTTTTTCAAATGGCAGAATACTGTCCAAGTACTTTCACATCACGTGGTCTATATATGATAACTAATCACATCTAGGCTTGTCTTATACAAATAGTTAAATCGTTTGGCCGAGTTAGCTCAGTCGGTAGAGCGTTCGGCTAGAAACCACAAGGTTCCTAGTTCGATACCGGTCCTTGCCAACTCAGCGTATGAGTAGCACAGGGATCTATGTGGTAAAGTAAGGAGCTGATGGTAGGTGTGGCGCTCCACCTCAGACGCCAAAACGATCTCCTTGGTCTAACGCTATTGAAAAGGGGATAGACTCCCTCGCTGACTGGCTGATACCGACTTTAGGCCGCCCCGACGACTTTACTTACTTACACCTAGAACAGCCAGAAATTGCAGTGGCCGGGACGTTGTGTTTATACACGATAAAGTTCGAGGACAACAGTCCAAATATCATTATTATTTAGTTAATATGTTCTCAAGAGGCAGAGAGTTTTATTTTCACCGTGTGTCTCTATATCATAGAACAGTGCTAAACTCGTAAACTCAGTGAAAAAAAAAATGACAAATTTCTAACCATGTCCAGAATTTTCGAAAAAAATCTTTTAGGCCTTTACGATCAATGAATTTGACTTAGAATAAAAGTTTATTTGCTTACCAGTTTTTGTTGGATATACATTTTAAATAATTCCGGCGTAATATCGTGTTGTAATGGTTAGCAAGCTATTCCCGTAGATCCATTACTACTGAAAAGTAAGTTTGATCCTCACTAAATGACCCATATTTGCTGACCTTGTGTCACATGCTACTCGTGGTGAACTGGATGCGTAAATACCAACGCTGGGGAACCCATCATTATTTACTGGTTAGAAAGCTAGTTGTTTAGCAAGCTAGTCTCGCAGATCCATTACTACTGAATAGTGTGTTCGATCGTCACTGTATGTCCCATACTTGCAAAACTGTGTCCCATGCTACTCGTGGCAAACTGTTTTGGTAAGAAAAAGAGGCATCACGTCGTGTAGTAATGGTTAGAAAACTAGTCTAGAGGATCAATTACCACATAAACGTGTGTCCGATCCTGTCTGGTTGCTCTATATCAGCGACATTGGGTCACATCCAACATGTTGCGAACGGGCTGGGTAAAAGAAAAGGGGATTTAATCGTGGTGTAATGTTTAGCAAACTTATCTCGAAGATCCTTGACTGTTATATACCCCTCTGTTGGGTATACACACAAGTGTTCTTTTGTGTCAGAGAAAGAGAGAGAGAGAGAGAGAGAGAGAGAGAGAGAGAGAGAGAGAGAGAGAGAGAGAGAGGGGCGGTGAGAGATATAGACAGGGTATCAGAGAGATGAGATGCATATTTGCATTACTTACTTCTTTCTTCTTCTCTGGCCATTCGTGTGATCATCCAGTTCTTTTCATAGAGAGAGGAAAGAGAGATAGACAGGGTATCAGAGAGATGAGATGCATATTTGCATTACTTACTTCTTTCTTCTTCTCTGACCATTCGTGTGATCATCCAATTCTTTTCATAGAGAGAGGAAAGAGAGATAGACAGGGTATCAGAGAGATGAGATGCATATTTTCATTACTTACTTATTTCTTCTTCTCTGGCCATTCGTGTGATCATCCAGTTATTTTCATAGAGAGAGGAAAGAGAGATAGACAGGGTATCAGAGAGATGAGATGCATATTTGCATTACTTACTTCTTTCTTCTCTGACCATCGGTCTGATCGCCCTGTCGCCATCTTGAATTCTATCTCTTCTTGTTGGCCAATCTTGTAGTTGATTCATTTTTTAGCTAAGACATTAATGACCAACAACGCCAAGTTACAGTTTAAAGTTTTATTCCTAATCTTAACTAACACAGCGCGCGTGCAAGTGATGAGCTCCAGTTAACCAAGAGACGTCAGTTTCCTCCAACATCTTGCTTGGAACTGACGAGCTAACTAGCTCTCACGCGACTTCACGTGATTCGCGGGTTTTCTGCCTCTGGAGTCAAAGGTCCCCAGCCGTCTGTAAATTTCCATTTACGCTAAACAGTGTTGTCAATAATCTATGCTACCATAGATTATGCAACATGACTACTGAGTAGCGAGTTCGATCCTCAGTGGATGTCCCATACTTGTGAACCTGTATGCTAACCGTGGTGAATATGTCGGTTAATTCCCTGCACGTCAATAATTTTGAATAAACTTTAGAAATAGAAATAACAATTCCATGACTATAAACGTTGATAAAATATGAATTAAATCGTTTGAAACCATTAGATACAAGCTAAGATTAGCCGTATCTATATATTAATACGCTTGTTCCTTTATCTTCCGTCCGTTATTATCTTGCGCTACCCCCTGGTTAAAAATGAAACCGTCCAAATCGTTCAAGATGAAATGCAAAGATGTAAATTATGTATATCTGGTGTTGCTTATCCGCTGAATTCTTATTTCTTATGAGTTTCGTCACATCAGCTAAATAATGGACTATTCCGTTTTTTATATAACTAAAGGGAAGAAAAAGGACAAGGTACACAGAAAAGTTTAACGATTACTATTTTTATCTTTTATCTTTTGATCGACGTTCTGACGAAAACTACGGTATCTTGTTTGTGCGCTTTTGAGAGCTCACTGCCTCTGTCTATATTTACTCTGCTTTCTTTCTTTCTTTCTTTCTTTTTTCTTTCTTTCTTTCTTTTTTTTCTTAGAAAGAAAGAAAGAAAGAAAGATAGAGAGCAGGGTAAAAATTCTTAGAAAGAAAGCAAGAAATAGAGTAGGGTAAATATAGACAGAGGCAGTGAGTGCTCAAAAGTGCACAAATAAGATACCGTAGTTTTCGTCAGAACGTCGATCAAAAGATAAAAGGCATTTTCCAAAATAGTAATTGTAACCCCAGAATAAGTGAAGCTGCATAAAACTTTGAATGCGACTTTATTTCGAGAAACGAGGGAGATTAAGTTCTAAGTTAAAAACTTAGCGATTTTACTAACTGAATTATTTATATTGAAACTAATTGAAAAAGAAGTTGTCATGAGAATTTAGATGTTAAAATGAGAAATGCCAAATGTTCTTTACCTTTGAGAAAATAACTCTTTTTTTATTTTTTTTTTTACTTTAATTTCTTTTACAATTTTTTTCTTATTGAAAGGAGAACGGTATCAATGTCAATATTTTAAAAGTGGAAATCAGAATAGTGCAATTTAGCACAAAAGCTTTTCTAAAATGCAATAAACCCAAGAATTATTGTTAACATGCATACACTCTTAAGCTTTATATCACGGGTGTTGTGGCTAACGTATTTGACTGCGACGTTATGTGAAATAAGTTCAAGCTCCAGTCGCGCAATTAAGGGTAAATATAGACAGAGCTATATTTAGTAGGGTAATACTTCCGGTATTTGTTCAGAACATCACGCAGCATCCTTTTTTTTCTAAGCGGTTTGCTAGAGTTCACGTGGTTCAGCTATACAGTAGCACCGATACGGCCGCAGCCTGGAAGTATTCACACTTATCAAAAGTATCATATACACCAAATTATCAAAAACATCATATACACTTTTCAAAAGTGACAATTAAATAAATTAATTAAATTATATTAAATTAAATTATTAATATTAATATTAATATTAATATTATACTTATTATACATTATTATAATTATTATAATTATTATTATTATTATTATTATTATTATTATTATTATTATTATTATTCAAGTTATTATTCAAGTTATATTATTACTTATTATTATTTTACTTATATTATATATTATAATATTATTATAATATTATAATATATATTATATATTATATATTATATATTATTATTATTACTTATTATATTATTATTACTTATTCAAGTTATTATTCAATAACTTATTCAAGTTATTATTATACTTAATCAAAAATTATTATTATTATGCTTATTATACATTATATCATAATAATATTAAAATTAATATTATTAATATTAAATTAAATTATATTAAATTAAATTAAAGGAATTAATAAATTAAAATACCACTTATCAAAAGCATCATATACACCAAATTATATGAAGAATCAGATAAAATCCCTTTTAAAATAGAAAAAAAAAACAACACTGATAGAAACAGAAAGATGAGTATTCAGAAGAGAAAATAAATTGTTGATCAGAATATATGTATATACCCAACCCTCTGTATGAGCAGGGTGCAGCCCAAGGTCAAAAAGACAAACAAAAAACCTCTTAAAGGCCTACAACTTTACCAACCGTATTAGCATAATGTAAAATACAAACAGTCTCGTCCAGGACTTAAATAAGGGTCGCGGATTCCATTTTCTACGACGATAACCATTACAAAAAGAACAGTCCTTAATTCTCAGATGGATACTGACGCGTATGATCTTATGTTTGGTTTGGTTTATTTCCCTAATGACATATAAACCATCGTGGGTCATTCTATTTCAAAGCTATCCGGGAAAAAGAACAGTATAGTACTTCAGTACAGTATTAGGGACTTTATACGTTAGCAAGTGTGTTAATCTGAAAGTGAAAGTAATCTCGCAGTCCATCATGTTAGCCACTATGACACGGAGACTCCCCACTTTCCCAAGGATATTACTCCGAAAGTAGACTTATTGACGTCAGCGGAGTTCGAACTATTCAAACTTACTATGATGTCATAGTTCAGCACGTTAGAGTCGCGCATCCAAGTCGTTTAATAACAAGGCAATGAAATATTTTGTCAGGGGATTTTAAGACGGACACACGAATCAATAATTTCCAACAATATACAATTTAAATAACATTACCTATATATATATATATATATATATATATATATATATATATATATACAGACTTTGAATTCAGGGGCGTACATTCTTACCATAGTTTTCCGGACACATGTTAGTGGAATATGAAATTAAATATTTTGTCAGTGGATTTTAAGACAAATTTTTACAACAAATTAACAATTTTCCCCAATATACAATTAAGTATTTCTAACTACTATATATATATATATATATATATCGAGAGAGGGAGTGCGAATTCAGGGGCGTAAATTTTTATTATAGTCTACGGGACAGATGTTAGTGGAATATGAAATTAAGTCCACGGGGGCTCTCACTATTATTCTATGTAGTCAAAATCGTTGAAGTGTCTTAAACGTAAATTACCTTGATTTACTTTTTATTAGTGCGAGCTGCCTAATGATGAGTCATGTTTCAAGCGACCCGTTTATCAAAAGAGTTTGCCGTTTATCAAAAGAGTTTGCCGTTTATCAAAAGAGTTTGCCGATGTCTGACTTAGGGGATGTTGAATGAAATTCTAGAAAAACTTGAGGCCAACGTTTTGAACCTACAATCTTCATTCGTCTGTTTAGATTCTTTTTTGCCTGACACTATTGTACATTGATTCTCTATTGTCTGTTTTTGAAGAAGGGACATTGGCTGTAATTCTGAACAGTCCATCGACTTCTCCCTTGTCTGACCTGCGTGGACCTGGCGAACGGTAAATCGACAAATCGATATTCTTATTTCCTTACTTCAGTATTTCTAAAATATTCATTGGGGGAATGTCTGTCAGTAATCGCTTTCCAAATATGGGCAATGATACATTTCTCATTGAAATATATTTTCTTGGATTCCGTCGTTAAGGCTGAGTCCTAATTTAAAATGTTTGAATTGATCTATCAGGATTTGTAATGGGAATAATACGCATGGCATATCTTCAAAATAGAAATAATATCTGCCTAAAGAATAAATAGGGACGAGTAGTGTGTGTGTGTGTGTGTGTGTGTGTGTGTGTGTGTGAAGAGAGAGAGAGAGAGAGAGAGAGAGAGAGAGAAGAGAGAGAGAGAGAGAGAGAGAGAGATGAAATGACAATGGATCTTGGCTTGTTGCTTTCAGCACAAATTCTGAAAAGTGTCACACACTGCAGACATGACGTTGCCTTGACTCTGTATTCCTTCATATTTGATTTGATTTTCTGTTCTGTTAGAATTTGAGAGCAGATCTGATTTGAACTCGTGTCACCGTATCCAATTCATAAAACGATAAACATTACACGACGGGCGCCTCCAATGCAACTAATTCAACTATTATTTTTTATCACAGGAAATTAATTCTCTTCTTTTTTTACATTTTGTATTGGAAAATAAAGTGTTAGGTTTTCGATTTATACAAGTCTAAAGTCGGCATTACTGTCAGGGAGGCCCCGCCTTTTATCTGACGTTGAAGATCACCTGCAGAATTGTCTCTTCCAGAATTTGACAGGGTGAAAATTCTTGAAGTGACAAATATTATGAGGATATTTTTTGTTGGGTTATTGTTAATTAATTAAATACAATATACAAAGGAAATTGACCCTGTGTCACATCCTACACAAATCATCCAAGTAAAACGAACAGGAGAGAGATAGTCAATAACTTATTTAAAGAGAACAGAGTATGAACACCAAATTATATGGAGAATCAGATAAAAACCCTTTAAAAATAGAATAAAAACAACACAGATAGAAACAGAAAGATGAGTAATCAGAAGAGAAAATAAATTGCTGATCAGAATATATGTATATACCCAAACCCTCTGCATGAGCAGGATGCATCCGAAGGTAAAAAAGACAAACAAAAAACCTCTTAAGAAACAATAAGAATTTATAAATGAACATACAATGAATGCAATTTTCGAATCTCTAGGAATAAAATAACCCGTTAAAATCAACCAATCTACCAATGAAGACTGGGGAAAAGTACAAAGGCCGTTCTATCTGAATATAGGAAGAAAATAAAAAAAGAATTAGAGAAAAGATAAATATAAAGACTTTGCTCAAGAGCTACGAAATTGTGAAATTAAAAAAAACAAAACAACAAATAACTATTTACTACTAAAATAAAATTCTTTAAAAAGACTGAAAAAGAGCATGGAAAACGTTGGTCTCACTAAAATACCGATAATGAACTTGGATGTTTGAAGAATGTGACTGACATTTGATCTCCAGCAGCGATGGTCATAGAAATCCTCAATGTAAATGATGAAATGATATTGAAATTGAATATATCTAATTTGCTATACAGCAGAATGTTTGGAGAAGATTTTCGAACAAAGCTAAAACTTTCCCGAATGAAATCAATACTTATCTGAAAAAGTATTGAAACTAATAAAGGATTTTTCTATTCCCATTATTCTCGGTTAAATGAGATAGGAAGAAAGACAGAATTCTATAATATGTTTGTCACCGTCAATGGTAATTTCTTTGGACATTGGTAAGGCTTTCATCTTATATGAATTTATAAATATAGATAGGAGGAATCATAACGTAAACACAAAAGATGAGTAAAAAGTAAATTATCAGAAAGCCCAGAAAGATAAGAGATAAGTTGATTGATATACAACGATACAAAATACATACATACACACACAGACACACACATATATATATATATAATATATATATATATATATATATATATATATATATATATATATTTATATAATATATTGTATATATATATATATATATATATATATTATAATATATATATATATATATATATATATATATATATATATATATATATATATATAAATATATATATATATGTGTGTGTGTGTGTGTGTGTGTGTGTGTGTGTTGTGTTTGGTTGGGTTTGTTTTGTTCTGTTTTACGGCATATCAACCTCAGTGGGTCATTTAAGGCCGATAAAGTTTTGAAATAAATCAATTCTTAATGGATAATACAATTTTTTTATAAATACATTTTTCTATTTAACCCATAGATGGGACCCTAACAGGTTATATATGTGTAAAAATATATATATATATATATATATATATATATATATATATATGAGGAAAAATGAATAAAGAAAAGAAAGAACAGGATGGATGATAAAAGATGAATTTAATCAATATCACTTACACATGTGTTTCGGTCAGTTCATCTGTGTGAAAATATACCGCACACGGATAAGATTCGACCTTCATCAGAGTGAAATTATATTTGCTATAAATAATATTTCACTCTGATGAAGGTCGAATCTTCTCTGTGTGCAGAATATTTTCACACAGATGAACTCACCAAAACACATGTGTAAGTGATATTGATTAAATTCATCTTTTATTATCCATTCTGTTCTTTCTTTTCTTTATTCATTCTTCCTCATATTGTCGGATTCATTTCCAATTTCCATTTTTACACAGACACACACACACACATATATATATATATATAATATATATATATATATATATATATATATATATATATATATATACGTGTGTGTGTGTGTGTGTGTGTGTGTGTGTGTGTGATGCCAATCAACTATTGCACGAGCAAGACCATTTTCTTCTTCCTTTTTTTCATCTAAAAGCACCCACTGAGAATTCTGAAGAATCTGCTACACATCTTTGCAAAATTTACATTTAGCTTTTTCTCAAAGTGTTTTGTTACAATTGGGGTGGTGCAGTCATATAGTAGCACTAACACGGCTATAGTTCTGAGGAATTCTGGCTTTGTCTAATAAGAGGGATATTTAGATATGATCGATAGTCTGTCTAGAGCAGCCCTTTCCTATGCCCATATTGACATCGCTTTCTGCAGATGAGATATTGCTACCTAGGTATGTGAAATGGACTACTAATTTCAGAGGCTTACCATCCGGTGTGAACATGTTTCCATCCAGATTTACAGAAAAATAGAATAGATACGTGACATGTTCCTTCCATACTTCTTTCCTCCAAGATAAATCTAAATTAAAAATAAAAGAAGAGGAGAAGGAGAAAGAAACAGTATGGAACACCAATTTCTATGAAAACAAGGATGAAGAGGAAGGAGATAACGGTAGAGGTGGGAGTTCAAAGACGATAGGAGAGCAGACATGGAAATATGTGCTCAAAAGGGCTGGGAAATATCAGATGTTAAAGAGAACTAAAAATAGTGATTACGAAGTAAACATGAAGGACTGACTTAAAACTGCTATAAATTAATTTAGGAAGAACAGTTACTGGTATATAGAGGGATAAGATGAAAACGAATATACCACTGCTTATAGGACATCTTTTTGATGGAAATAGCAAAGGCAGAATAAAACAGAAAACTGAGACACAAAAACAAGAAATAACAATAGGAAAACTGATAGAGCGCTCTTCGCGAAGAGACACATTAAAGAAACATAGACTGGTCGTAAAAGCAGGACGAAAGAAATAACCAAGAATTACATTAAAAAATTAGTAGACTTTCTGATCGATATGCTTTATAATTTAAGTTAAACGATGAAATTCCAAATACGTAAGTTTGGCCACTCGTAAGTCAATTCGCGACTTACGAGTGCCCCAACTTACGAGTTTTCGAGTTACGAGCTGTCATTCTGCTTTCTGTTGAGAACTAAAATTTGATGTATGAGAAGCAGGAAACGAACAAACCAAATTTTGCAAGACTCTTACTGTGCGATAAAAAAAACCCTGCTATTCTAGATTCTGTCTTTATATTCGAGTTAAAGGACAAAACCCCAAATACAGTCTTGTCTTAACTTACGAGTGCCCCAACTTACGAGTTTTCGAGTTACGAGCTGTCATTCTGTTTTCTGTTGCGAACTAGAATTTGATGTATAAGCGAGCTTCAGATACGGATTAATGGCATTTCAGTTTATTTCAACAGGGAAAATTGATTTGATGTACGAGATAATTGAGTTATGAGCTAAACGAATGACATTTATAAAACCTTTAGTGTCGCGAATTTTACAAGACTCTAACTGTGCGACAAAAAACTGATATTTCAGATTATGTCTTTATATTCGAGTTAAAGGACGAAACCTCAAATACAGTGGTGCTTTAAAGCAGATAGTGTTAATTTACAAGCAGACACCTATTACACTGACGAGTGGGGGGGGGTTCAGTGACGCAGTGGTTAACGTACTGGACTGCGACGTCGTAGTAAACGAGTTCAAAATCCAGTTGCGCAATTACATTCACTTTCGGGGTAAAACCCCTGAGGAAGGTATGATCACCTTCATTGTTGTGTTTCTTCCTATTATTTCCCTGTTAACTCTGATGCTCGAGATACAACAATGGCTTTGGGACTAAATAATCCATGAGGTTTGCTATGCCATTAAAAAAATAAAGCAATCTATTAATCAATCCTGACAAGGAAGAGAAGGACGACACACATACTCTCGTGCTATAGACGCATAGATAAAACAATGGGTTTTGAATTAAATAATCCATGAGGTTTGCTATGCCATTAAAAAAATAAAGCAATCTATCAATCAATCCTGACGAGGAAGAGAAGGACGACACACATACTCTCGTACTATAGACGCATAGATACAACAATGGCTTTTGAATTAAATAACTCAGAAGGTTTGCTATGCCATTAAACAAATAAAGAAATTTATCAGTCAACCCTGACGAGAAAGAGAAGGACGACACACACACTCTCGTACTATAGACGCATAGATACAACAATGGCTTTTGGATTAAATAACCCAGGAGGTTTGCTATGCCATTAAATAAATAAAGCAATCTATCAATCAATCCTGACGAGGAAGAGAAGGACGACATACATACTCTCGTACTATAGTCGCATAGATACAACAATGGCTTTTGGATTAAATAACCCATGAGGTTTGCTATGCCATTAAACAAATAAAGCAATCTATCAATCAATCCTGACAAGGAAAAGAAGGACGACACACATGCTCTCGTACTATAGACGCATAGATACAACAATTGCTTTTGGATTAAATAACTCAGAAGGTTTGCTATGCCATTAAACAAATAAAGAAATTTATCAGTCAATCCTGACGAGGAAGAGAAGGACGACACACATACTCTCGTGCTATAGACGCATAGATACAATGGGTTTTGGATTAAATAACCCAAGAGGTATGCTATGCCATTAAACAAATAAATCAATTTATCAATCAATCCTGATGAGGAAGAGAAGGACGACACACATACTCTCGTACTATAGTCGCATAGATACAACAATGGCTTTTGGATTAAATAACCCAGAAGGTTTGCTATGCCATTAAACAAATAAAGGAATCTATCAATCAATCCTGACGAGGAAGAGAAGGACGACACATACTCTCGTACTATAGTCGCATAGATACAACAATGGCTTTTGGATTAAATAACCCAGAAGGTTTGCTATGCCATTAAACAAATACAGCAATCAATCAGTCAATCCTGACGAGGAAGAGAAGGGGGCACACATACTCTCGTACTATAGACGCATAGATACAACAATGGTTTTGGATTAAATAACCCAGAAGGTTTGCTATGCCATTAAACAAATAAAGCAACCAATCAGTCAATCCTAACAAGGAAGAGAAGGACGACACACATACTCTCGTACTATAGACGCATAGATACAACAATGGCTTTTGGATTAAATAACCCAGGAGGTTTGCTATGCCATTAAACAAATAAAGCAATCTATCAATCAATCCTGACAAGGAAGAGAAGGACGACACACATACTCTCGTACTATAGTCGCATAGATAGAACAATGGCTTTTGGATTAAATAACCCAGGAGGTTTACTATGCCATTAAATAAATAAAGCAATCAATCAGACAATCCTGACGAGGAATTGAAGGACGACACACATACTCTCGTACTAGAGACGCCTAGATAGAACAATGGCTTTTGGATTAAATAACCCAGGAGGTTTACTATGCCATTAAATAAATAAAGCAATCAATCAGTCAATCCTGACGAGGAAGAGAAGGACGACACACATACGTTCGTATTGTTGACGCATAGCATAGCTGTATGATGGGTTGGCCAAACAAACCTCCTGTATTGATTTTTTGGGTAACTTATTTAATTCCTCAAAGGAATTTGTATTTTGGTGTTACGCTAAAACCTATGAGAACGTTTCTATATTTGCTTATTTTCTAATTAAGCACCTGTAGATTACTGACATGTTATTTTTTCCAACGAAGCCTCTTAGGGGTTCAAGATTATTTTTAACCGGTGTTCAATGAGTTATGGAGAGCGGGATGAGTGTCTTCCACTTGGAATATACATGAGTGTACCTTTAACTTAGGAGAAAAATTCCTATGAGAAAAATGAACTTACTTTAAATTTGGATTTCGGGAAAGAAAGTGTGTGTAACAGATTAATCAACCAGGAAGAACTGTTACTGGTATAGAGATAGATAAGATAAAATCGAATATGGAACAACTGGG
>CM042145.1:31556488-31586488 GCA_023376005.1 Doryteuthis pealeii | reverse complement strand
ATATATATATATACCAAACTTGTTGGTAAACCCTTGCAGTAAAAAAAATTACTGGCAAATAGTTTGATTGTAAAAATATACTACCAAACATTACCTAAGGAGAACAAAATTGAAAAAAAGAAAAGACCAAGATAGTCGTACCAACCGAAAATAATCGGTTGATACTATAATACCTGGCGAAAAGAAAAAAACTGTCTATATGTATATATATATGAAAAATATATATTCATACAAAAACCGGTAGGATATACTAAAGCTGATAAGTAAAGAGTGCTCAATACCTAAGAAGAGTAAATAATAAAGATGAACCTAATGAGTCAAATATACCTACTAAAAGTTTCGATTAGTGCTCTTCAGGGCTAAGATCTGACTGATATAATATATATATATATATATATTTATATATATATATATATATATATATATATATAACTGACCGAAACACATGTGTAAGTGATATCGATTAATGTGAAATCGATTAAATTCATTTTATCCATCTACATTTCTTTTATTTACTCATTTTTCCTCATATTGACGGATTCAATTCCTTTTCCATTTTCACACACACACACACACATGCGCATATATATATATATATATATATATATATATATAATATATATATGCATGAATAGATAAAAACCCTTAAGTTACACCAGAACCAGGAAAATCTCCTAGTAAATACAGTGAGTGCTCTGGTCTCTGCTTACACAGCGGGGGGTGGGTGGGGGTCAAATAATATATAGACCGCTTCATGGATATTGAGATATTGTTTAGTCCTCGCCCTAAAATGTAAAACAAGAGAAACACACGTCATTGTAATTAGCCCTTCAATGCCCGGATGTTGCACGGCCAGTGTCACGGATTCCTCGAGGAACATGCTGCTGGACTCTACCATTCAATCTCTGGGTGGTGCGACTTATATATTTTGCAGTACAACAACACTGGAATTAATTAATTAAACAACTGTGTTGAAAGATAGGGAGTACTTCTTTATAGATGTTGAGAAATGCGGTTCTCGTGGTGATAATAGTTTAAACCTTCACTGCGTTATAACAGCGTGCAACTGAGGAGGTAAGCTTATCTGCATATATAAAAACATCTCACTAACTGGACCAATCCAAGGAAGTCTTTATTTTTCAATTGTTTTCATTATTCTCAGAATAAATATATCAACAAGTTTACAAAATCCCTTGTGTTTGCATATATTTTAAACATTTATTAATTACATAGATTATCCACGCATTCTATTTGCAGCTCAGAATACGTTGACTGTATACCCTGTAAAGAGTAAGGGCGTCTCGTCCTAGTGTAATGATTAGCAAGGTAGTTTCGTAGATCAATTACTACTGAATAGCGAGTTCGATCATGTACCATACATGCGACAAAGTGCCATATCCTATACGTGGTGAAAGTGTTGGGTATTTGAAATGGGTGTCTCATCGTTGTGTAATAGTTAGCAAGCTAGTCTCGCAGATCTATTACTACTGAATAGCAACTTCGACCCTCGCTGGATGCTCCATACTTCTGACCTTGTGTCACATTATAACCGTTGGTGAATCGGTTGGCTAAATACCTACTCTGTTAAGTGTAAGTGTGTCCCATTGTGGTGGAATGGTTAGCAAGCTATTTTCGTAGATCCATTACAACTGCTGCGAACGAGTTGGGTAAATTGTTGCAATATGACCCTTGTGAGCTAGAACTGCTAATGGAAGGAGGAGGAATAAATAACAAAGGCTTAAAAAATAGTGATGACCCAAAAGAGGAGAGCGATGGTTTTGACCGTAGCGTGACCCCGAACGAAGAATTGAGGGGCAAGCGGAAGTCGGGTGTTGACCGGAAGTCACGTGGTGACGTGGGGGAAGAAAGAAAGGGTTCAGCCTCTTTTTGCCGGCGTCCGTCGTGGGGGACAGACCTGATTAGAGCCCAGGAATCTAGTAGTGCTCTCTCTCTCTGGTTCTCTCTGCCTCCCTTCCTCCCTGGTAGAAGCCACTAGACGAGCACGTTAATAAAGGCTGGGAGTTGTGACGACATGTTTCTCGTGTTGTGATTTTTTATCGGAGTTTTAGTACCGTGAGTATTGCAACGTAACAAAATATCTACCCTTGAGTGGGTAAGAATCCCAAAAGGGGAGTCCTCGGTATAATTGCATCTGATCCTGAGACTCCAGACCTATAGATATTGGGAGGGTAAAATATCCCTTCATAAGGATTACTCCCAGGCTCACTCTGACTTGAAGTGGTAATACCTGTTAAGATCTTGTTCCTTTTTGATATTTTTTCATATTTTGAGCCTTTCTCATCTATTGTTGATACAAAAGCAAAAAAATGTGAAAAGAAAATTCATGAAAGAATGAAAACAACTTTTATATGAATATCAGGCAAAGGTTTGGTTTGTTTGTGCTTCTTTCTTTAATGGCATATCAACCTTCGTATGAAAGCCATACTTGTTGAAGAACAGCAGTGGTACTATTTAACCGATAGCTGGGAGATGAGAAGGTTCATACCTTTCTCAAGTGTAACAGTCTGAATAGGAAAGTAATAGGGTATTTGCCTACTCATCCCACTTATGAGGGCTGGACACAAGGTCTCGTTTTTACGTGGGCGCATAAAAATTGCGTCGATCCAGGGGGATGGTCCCCCTGGATCGACGCTATTAATTGTACTTCACCGGTCCAGAGGCCGAAGCACACTGGACTCCCAGCCGAGGCCGGGTATAGAAGGTAAGTCTCAAAGCATAGAAACTGGAACAGATACTTAAGTAATAGTGCGATTGATGTTTGAACTAGGATGTCCAGTTCGTTAACCATTACTCCAAGGAGACTCTCCCTACACTTTTGATGAAAGTTCAGTGTGTATAAATGATCGATTCTTGTGTAAATCGGTAGAGCTTAATTTAGTGAGTAAATTCGAAGTCATCAAGACTAAAAATAATAATTTATCTAGTTTATATTATGTTTTGAAATACAAAATTTACTCAGCCTTTAGAGATAACATCCGGACAGGGTCACAAGAAAATGCGCAAATAAGCTTACAAAAGGGAAACAAAATTATAAGCTCACATTCCAGATGGTATTTTTTGGTTTGGTTCTTTGTTTAATAGCATATCAACCTTCGTTGGTTATTCAATGTCTAAGCCATCCTTGTAGGAGAACAGTAGTGGTGCTAATTAACCGATAGCTGGGACATAAAGTGGTTCATACCTTTTCAAATGATACTACTCCAACGTCATATATAAAATAAGCAAGAAATATGTTGTGAGGAGATGCATAGCTATTTATGAATTCGAAAATTGTTTGACACATCATAATGTGACACTAGCGATTTGGCCTTGTCCGTCAAGCTAGTGTTGTATACCCTTTTCTTTACTTACTTCTATTCTTCTTCTGACGTCTTTTGTATCTTACATCTTCTTCTAACATCTCTTCTAGCGTCTGGACTTCTCTTGGGGACTTCGTGTCTGGTCTTCCATTGGGGATTTCTCTTTATCAGAAGCCCTGTTTCATTGGTAGTTTTTAGATAATAACACTAGACTTCGATTTAACTTAGATCATATTAATTTCGAAACCCTCACCAGACTACCTGCGCAGATAGAGTCGGAGCGTGTATAACACGACTCACCACCGTCGTGGTTTCTCGCCGACTGACTAAAATCTATTTCTAATCTAAACCGGAAGAGGGTCTCCTCCACCGATTCTCATGGTATCCACCGGAAAGGATCAGGATGAGTTCAAGCCTTGTCACTCATCCTTCAAGGCCGTGGGCTGCAGCTTATAACAGCCATTTTGATTTCTACACTACTGCACATAAATATTAGGTTATAATAATTATGTATCACTAGTTAACTCATGCACCATGGTTGGTGACTTATTTTAGTAAAATTGGAATTCAGCTGATAACCATTTTTGCCATTGATTTCTCTGGGTTTAAAAATTTTTTTTTTTTTTACTGAACTCAAAAATTATGAATTTAGTGTTCGGGAACACTCACTAAAATGTCACCTTCTAAATTTTATATACATAAATCCTTCACAATATAAATAAGTCAAATATGAAAATGTGTTAACTTGATAATCAATACATCATGTTTGACGTCAATTATATATATTTACCCACACCTTCCCAGGATTTGATACAAGGTCAATTTTTAAGCGAAGTTGAACAGATGTTTTCTCCTAGACCAGTTAGAATAGCAACGTTAAAGAACCCAGTTATCCCTACTATTCACACATAGATAGATTCATACCTTTCCAAAGTGTATTAGAACCATCTTAAATACAACCAATCTCGTCCAGGATTTTATCTCGTATCCTATAAAGATAACGATTACACTACGGGCTCCTCCATGATAAGCGTCTATTACAGTCAAATCGAAATTCAGTCGATAACCTTTTTTGACCTAATAATTTCTCTTTCTCTCTGTCTTTTTCTTATTTTTTATTCATTCTTTATTTTTTTTTTTACTGAACCGAAAAATATGCATTTAGTGTTCGGGAATGCTGAATAAGATTGCATCCTCAGACTTTAATATATATATATATAGAGAGAGAGAGAGAGAGAGATCCTTACAATATATATATATATATATTATATATATATATTATATATATATATATATATAAGTCCGTTACAATATAAATAAATCAAATATGAAAACGTGACACATAACTGAACGTTGGCATTGGCTTTCCACTGGCTGCAGAGTGGAGATGAAATGCTTTTTGTGTTGCATCGCGAAACTGCACTTAGACTGATTTCCACCCGGGAAACAGGGTGAGTCATTATCAAAATGAGGGTTAAAGAAGGGAGACATCGTTGGTCGATGGAGAATTAAACCTTTGTTTTTCCATCCACCCGATTGAACAGGATTTACTGACCAGTGAATGTTGTTTGCGTTTGTTTTTCACCATAAATATAAACATGTATCTATTACAAATACAGGGTGTTCTAAAAGTCACTGTGAACATTTTTTATTAAATAAATCATTATAAATAATTACTTTCGTTTCTCACATATTTTAATGACATATCAATCTTCATGGGTTATTTTATGCCAAAGCAAAACCTGCATAAAACAATAGTGGTAGTATGCAAATCAAAACTGGGATGATAAGGGTGTTCATACTGTTTGGTTCAAAGTTATAACATCAATTATAATTGCTGGTTGAACAAAACAACGTCGACCAAGTGTGTGAAATGTAACAATGGACTTTAATATAAGAACATGGAGATGATACATATAACAGAAATTTAAAGAAGACATAATAAGAAACACATTCATGAATAGAGATACAATAAGGAAGTATACAAGAGATGCCTAAATGTACATATAGAAGTAATGAAGAGTCCATAAAGCAATAACACTTACTAACGCTGTGTTGGGGGATGAAGCCCCTACACAAGAAGAGTGTAAACATAAATGTCTAACCCATGGTTGTGAAGTCCCCGAGAAGAAAGAGGATTCTAATCTGGCGCTTACCTGCTTAAATAGAAAAACACCTGGAGGCGAAAACTAGAATCAAGAAGGAAGATAATTCTTCCTGCCAAAGGGAAGACAATCCAACAATACCTTTCCTGAAGATAACCGAAATGGAACCTATTAGCGTGACTTGAATTCGAACTCTCTTACGGCGATCTCGCTGTCCAACACGCTTACCAATCCACACGTGGGCTCCTACATATTTTTGTTAAGGGTTTGTTCAATTTTACTGAGTGTCAAATTTTGATAAGATTAGTTAAGAGTTTCTTTCGATTATTTTCTTTCGATTATTCCAGTAAAAGAAAATGGCTGAACTTGCACAAAGGTGTCAAAATTAGGCGACCCAGAAAAAACAGAACCCAAATTATTTATTTATTTTCCATTAAACTAACCTTAAACCCCAGCCCCCACCCAACCCTAATCCGTAAGAATAAGCCTAATCCCTAAGCCTAACCCTAAACCCCTAGTTAAAATTAACAGTTTTATTACAAAATGTGTGGGTTCTGTTTTTTCTGGGTCACCGGAATACAGGGCGACTCAGAAAAAACAGAACCCAAATTATTTATTCATTTTCCCATTAAACTATCCCTAAACCCCAACCCTAACCCTAATGCTAACATTACACCCTAACTCTAACCCTAAACCATAACCCTATACCCCCATAGTTAAAATTAAGATGATTTGCTCAATCGTTTATACTTGATTTATATTGCTTGCATTTAGGAGGTGTTTGTTGCCTAATGGTTATCGTCGTCGTAAATGGATGGGGTGAATCGAGTTAAAATTCTGGATGAAGCTGTTTGCCTTTCACATAGCGCTAATACCCGTGGGAAAGGTATGAATCAAACTATTATCCCCCCAAATATGGCAATTAATAGGGTAAACTGATCTCTTTAACTTTTCTATGGTAACTGGTTTAAAAGGAAAACTCAGTATTCAAATCTCCGGTTAAACAATAAACCTTGTTTCTCTGAATGTTTAATATGAGGCTTGATGATTATTATTATCTGCGTTATTCTGACTATTGTGCTCATCTTCATTGTTATCTGTACAACGGACAAATGGACACATGGCCTAGTGGATAAAGGAGTTAGATTAAGACAGTTCTAAGTGACAGTTATCTGTGGACTGCAGGTTCAACCCTCTTCAAGGTCAGCAGTAACATAGACTAATAATTAAAACAGCTTAACGCCCTAACCCAGGTATGGTTAGCGGATTGAGAACAGGACACCCCCGGGGATTGAATAAAGGGTTAGGTTTAAATTTCCGTGATGGCTCCCGATTACGACAAAAAGATTCCCAATTACGACAAGAAGGTTCCCTAGTCCGAAAAGAAGGTTCCAGAGTCCGACAAAAAATACCCGAAGAAGGCCAGAGGCATATCGGCCGAAACGTTGTACAGATAACAATGAATATGAGGACAATAGTCCGAATAACACAGATAATAAAAACCTTGCGCTGTGTCCTGCAAATTCGACTACTGATAACTTCGTTATTAGGTCAGAGTTAGGTCCCGAATTGTGTCTACGTAATAGACACATAATAAAGATCAAAGTGTGAAATTAAAAATTGTCACAGATCTATTACTATTGAATAGCGAGATCGATCGTCGTTGGATGCTCTATACTTGCGACTCTCTGCCACATCCAACTCGTGGCGAACAGCTTGGATAAATACCTCTCGAAGAATGTATAAAGAAATAAAAGAGTCTAATGTTTAAGCCTAATTGTTACATACTCATACACATATACCCATGTTGGGTATATACACAAATGTTCTTTTACTGGAGAGAGAAGAGAGATAAACATAGGTAGACAGAGAGGTGTATAATTTGCATTACTTACTTCTTTGGCCATTTGGTGATCTCTAGTCGTTTCTATTCTTCCTCTCCATGTTGAATTCTATTTCTAAATTCTTGTTGGCTGTTTGTCTTTGATACGTTCCTTCTTCTTGGTCAGTCTTTTTGCCAAGACATTCATCAAGCAAAAACACCATCTTATTTCTTTAAACTTTTATTTACTTAACTAAAATTCTTCTTCTAACTAACACAACGCGCTTGTGCATAAGGAGCCTATGTTTCTCATCGGACATCCAAGCAGGTACTGATGGGTTAACTTGGTCCCACGTGACTTCGTATTTCGCGGGCTTTCTTTGATATTCCATGGAAAGTCCCGCCCCTGATATGAAAAGGGGCCATCCCTTCAGAAATACAGGGGGAGGGTGACAATAATCTATGAATAGATTATGTAACATAATGTTTTTGATTTCTTTCGTAAATTTCAAAGGTAAAATAACCATGCCCAAGGGCAAGTTTTCGATGTTATGCCTGAATATTACGAGATTGTTGCATTTCTTTTAATATTTCATTATGAAAAAAAATCATGATAATCAAATTTAGCTTCATCATTTCCTTTGTTATTTCCTTTTATTTATATATTTTTTAATTTATTTTTTGCATTCATAATAAAAAAGATAACGGTATCTACATTTTTTATTAAATCAGTGTTGTCATTTTTAACATCACTTGCATTCATAAAGAAATATTTACAGCGACAGTAAAATAAGCATAAAAGTAGGTTTGTTTATTTTATAAGGACACATGGGGTAGCAAGAGATTTCGGTGTTTTAAAGGTTTAAAGGTAGCTGAATATACAGGATCTTGTTAATGTTGGTTTCATTCGAACGACCACCGAAACTTTCCATACAATAAGTCCATCCCATTGAGAATCAGCGTCCCCTCATATTCTGTGGCTCTGGTGCCATTTCTCCACGTAACACAATTCCATTAAAATGATAACAGATCTAAAAGCAGAGTTTAAGAAATTTATTATTGGCTGCGCTAAGTATCCAGACGACTTAAAACATTCAAAAGAAAACCACATCCTCTAACAATACTCATTATGCCAAACATATGTATCTAGATAATAAGATTTCAAATTCCTCACTTTCCAATCGTGATTCGCCTGTTATATGCACTTCGTTTCAGAGATAGATGATAATGTGTATAATTTCTTCACCATTCTGTAATACCACATTTCCACAACCCCTTACGAATGGGACAGTAGAATATGTTCACTGCACCTCTGAAGAGGGTAAGAAACCCCACCATATATATATATGTGTGTGTGTGTGTGTGTGTCCAGGATTTGAACTCGTGTCACCGTGTCCATTTTTATGACGTAAACAATTACATGACCGACGCTTTGGATAACATGAAACTATCATTTTGTCAATGTTTCTATTATGAAGGTTCAAATTTTGTTCGGATGTTACTAAAAAGAGCAGTTAAGGTGGGTAGCTCTTAAACCAATATATTTCCCAAGAATACTCAACGTTATACAACACGGAAGGAAAATCCAAATATCCAAATCCAGCATTGAAAATCACGTTTTTAATAATCCATTTGGCGCATGGCGTCTACATACGCGACAAACTCTACCGATATGATGAAATACACCCGGAAAAAACAGAGAACGCATTAGCACGGGTTTCTTAATTCATCAGTTTAAAACAGTTACAGCTTGGCTGGTAAGTTTTCTCCCATTTCCGAATTCAGGAGATACTGCATTTTTAGATTACAATTTAGTTGGTATTCACTGAATTTTCAGTTTCCTTGGTGACTTCAGAACCGTCTAGACTAGTTATTTGCTGAGAAAGATAAAATAAAGTGAAACGATAGAATTATTAATTGCAAGATAACGTAAACATTGAACCAAAACGATAAATGTATTGTTGAGTAGAGGTAATTTGGAAAAATCAATTACACCGAACGAAAACATTTTCTCCATCCAACTGATATATATATATATATATATATATATATATATATGTATATATATAATAAATTATATTATATTATTATTATTATTACTAGCAAATATATGCACCCTCCGGGTGCAAGTATTTTAGTTAAATTTTATAATTAAATATCATATTAAATTAGAAAGGCTAATGAAACTGAATAAGAATGCAGATAAAAAGATTTTGAACAGAAGGGATATGATTGAAAGATAGAACAACTTTGAAACTAACTCTTCCATCATTTTCCGTTACTCCCGTCTTTCGTTGGTAAATTTTCCTCATTAAACTGTTTAGTTAAAATAGGAAGTAAAGAATAATATTACAGTTATTTCTTCTTGTTAAGAGATTTCTCTTAAGATTTATTGAAGAGATTTTTGCTCATATTCAATAAGATAAAACCAAACAATTAGAAATCAATAATACTAAGTATATATTTATTAAAATCAAATTTTTAATATGAATATGCAAATTAGTCTTCCCATTCATACTGTAAACCTCTATTTTGTTGTATATATAAATACAATTGCATGTTATTAGTATGTAGATATGGTCAACAGTGTAAGCAATGTAAAACAATTTTATTAATAATTGAGGTTTAAATAAAAATAAAATCATGGAGAATATGATGTAAATAACTAAACGAATTGTGACTGGTATAGTAATATAGTTTCAGTTACAGACAGACAAACCCACAATCTCCATTATAATAAGAATTAGAACCAACTTGTATTCTCTACCGAGACAACGTCGTCTCCGATGGCTGGGGTCATGTACGTCGGATGTCTGCAAGAAAGATCTCAGGTGCTTTGGCATTGTCCCTTCCAGTTGGGAAAATTTGGCTCAGGACCGCTCTCGGTGGCGGCAGAATCTCCGTAGAGGACTGTTCATGTCAGAAGTCACCCTGACGCAACATCATGACGCTAATAGATCTAGAAGAAAGCAGCTGCAACAAAGCACCGGCACATCAACATCTTCAGGAACAGCGTTCAAATGCGACATCTGTGGTCGAGAATGTTTTTCTATCATTGGACTTCACAGTCACAGGAGGCGCTGTAACTTCAGGGACACAAAAACTTTATTATAGTCTTCAGAGACTGAAATGCCAATATAATGTATTACCAGCATCATCAGGTCACGTTGATAGCGAAGATACCCATGGCCGCAATTTTGTTGTTATGGTAATTTACTAAAAATAATTATGAAACTGAACAAAAAAATGTTCTACATCCAATTGTTACTCCTCACAGATCCTGTGCACAACATCCAGAGTCCGCACAAAGCTTACTAAAGTAGGTTTTTGCAGGTCGGTCTACACTGATGTTTCTATGTGCAATTGTGTTATATACCCTCATTGGGTATATACACGAGAGAGTGACTTCAGAGAGTTCTCGGTGATATATATATATATATATATATATATATATATATATATATATATATATATATGAGGTAGGTAAAAGGATAGTGAACAAGAAATGATAACTCAAAACAAATCTAAGAGTTGAAATATTTCGTCCGATTTATACGGACACCCTCAGTCGAAAGATTTTTATTGAAAGCAAAAATACGTGGATGTACATGTGATTTGGTGATGGGGTGAGTTAGTAACGGAAGTGAAGGGAGGGAGGATAGAGACTGACATGAATGAAGTGTGGGGATCATTTCTTCTTAACTATCCTTTTACCTACCTCATACTGCCGGATTCTACTACATCCATCCTACCTTCATATATATATATATATATATAATATATATATATAATATATATATATAATATATATATATATTAGAGACTTACTTTGGTTAGTTCTCTTCCTTGCTTCTTGCCATCTTCATTACTGTCTTGTCTGACCGTCATCTTGTCGTCTAGCTGCTTCTTCTTTATCGTAACTATGGGCTTCTTTTGGGCTAACTTTAGTCATTGCAATTAAATGAATGAACTACCAGACGTTTATTTCTTGATCAAGTTTCTTTATTTAGTCTAGCCCATATCACCGCACAGGAAGACCGGCCTCACAGCACGTTGTTGGAATATCTTTGGTATATAAGGTGTGCTCCAATTCCCCACTTGGATTTATAGACTAGCCACGGTCACATGGTCTATTCCTCCGGTCAATTACTAGCCATACTGCGTGGCTGATACACTACTTAAACCTCCACACTGGCCATAATTCTAATTGCACTCATTGAGGAGGGACTTACAATATTCAGGGTTCTTAACCAAGGGATTTACCAAGGATCCAATTCCACTGGACAAGCGCTCTGGCTTAAGGCCTACAGGATAGCCCAACAGATTGTAACACACGTCTCAGCTCTTTGACGGCTGGGCTGAATCTCAATCTAACTAGTCACGTTTTTCTCGTGGCGCGCGAGATTCGCGCCTCTCTAACGGTCACTTGTGGTCATACAATGGAAATATACCCGCCTACGCTTTTAACTTCAACGAACCTATTTCAAACTAACTATAGAGTGTGTCAACAATTTATGACATCACATAAATTGTAACAATTGTCCACTGGAGAACGTCCCTTATGAGTTCGTCTTTGCTTCTCCAGCAGTGTCCAATATGTCTTCTAACGTCTTACTTAGATCGTTTCTGTGATTTTGGCAAGTGGCTGTACACTTGATTGTGTTGGGCACTGCTTCCAAGATGTGTTCAACATCAGTGTGTAGTTCCGATCTAGCTTTTTTTCTAAGCGTTTTGGTAGAGTCCAGCCATACAATAACACTGACACGGTTATAACTTGTATCAATTTACCTATGATTATACGTGAACAGTTCTCAATATCATTGACAGATCATGTATATCTAAGTTAATGTAACGAAGATATGAACTCAACGGCGCTAGGTAGCTAACAGTTTTGTTTAGAAAATTTCATCAGGTGAGACACTGACAGAACATTTGACTTTATGTCTCCACTATACTAACTTAGTATTATTAATTTGTTTTCTTCCATAAAGAAAGTTGAATACTTTTAAAAAGGCCTTAAAGGTTTCATAAAATATCCTTTTTCACTCCCTATCTTCACTGTAGCTAAAGTCAACACCTCACCATCTGAAGAGTCACGGGGATGCAGTACGGTGTCCACTAACAAAACCTTTTTTTAAATAGATGTGTCATTTTTTACATTGGGCTATTCTTTAAATGGAGAGTTGTTCCCCCCAAATTGTTGGGAAAAACGATTTGCTTAACAATTATTATTCTCTCTCTCTCTCTCTCTCTCTCTCTCTCTCTCTCTCTCTCTCTCTCTCTCTCTCTCTCTCAACATACACAGACACACACACACACACACACACACACACATATATATATGTGTGTGTTTGTTTGTGAGGTATCCAAAACTTGGTAGTAAGGGATGATTCTATATGTGATATCTAAGACACACTGTATTATTATTGTATGATTCAGTATGTATAAATACAGAGAATCTTTAAATCACCATATATATATATATATATAATATATATATATATAATATATATATATATATATATATATATCAAATTTGATGATTTGCTTTAGAAGCATTGTTGCGTAAAATATATTATTATTTAATTTTTTGCGCCCCACGCAGAATATCGTACAGCTGTACGATGTTCTACGCGGGGCGCGATATTTACCGAGCTCGCTTTTCAATAATTATCGAATTTTATACCACATACGCATCATTGTAATTGCCTTCAAGCAAAAATATAAATAATAAATATATATATATATATATATATATATATATATATATATATATATATATAAACGGTGGTCATTCAACAAAATCAAAAGGAATTTTACCTACTATTTATCCATAGTTGGAGAGAGAATAATCCGATCCATATTATGTTATTAGCGCGATGTAAAATGCAAACAGCCTCACCCAGGATTTGAACTCGGTTTGCCGTGTACGAAAATAACCATTACACCAATAAACACCTCCTGTGTGTCTGTGAATAGAATGATTACTCCATAACTAATTCAATATATCGGTATGTTGGATTATAAACCAAAATAGGGAATTCTGACGTGAGGCATATCATTTTGGACATTTTCCATAAATGAGGTTTTCCCATGTAAGTTCATTTTTCATAAATCTATAAAGGTATGCTAACACAATAAACTATTCTGAATGAAAGCAACATTTGTTTCCAACTTTGATATTCTAGTAAAATAGATTTCATTGTGAGTTTCCCATGTATTAAGTTAGACGGCCCGTTTTCGTTATTCACGCTTATTTCTGAACTGTGAAACTTATTTCGGACCATGCATCAAATCGAAAACTAGGCTTGCAGACACAAAACTTTATAAGATACATAAACACATTTACTCATACACTCATCCTCAGTATAGTACACCACTGTACTTTTACAATATATAGCGTATAAAGGTATACATGCTATCAAACAAAGGAAACAAACATACACACTTAATTTCAATTCTCAATGTGCGCCGTATATTCTAACCCTTACACACACACACACACACACACACACACACATATATATATATATATATAAAAGTTATTGGTAATTTGCTTGAAGCTTTGTTAATTATGTTATTATATATTAATGTTTTGAAGGCCAATACAATGCACATAAAAAATAAAAACAAAAAGTTATTTTTTGTCACATCGATTTCAAAGTAAATTTTTAAGTTTACTTTGAAATCGATAAGACAAAAAAAGGATCTTTTTGTTTTTATTTGTTATGTGCATTGTAGTGGCCTTCAAATCATTAATATATATATATATATATATATATATATATATATATATATATATAATATATAGAGAGAGAGAGAGAGAGAGAGAGAGAATAGGACCAGCCTAGAATCACCTTGTACCAAGAAACTTGGTACCCCAACAAAGAATATATATATATATATATATATATATATATATATATATATATATATAATGGTTAGAATATATGGGTCGAATATAACGCCAAAAACGTTTCCAAACCGAGGAATCTATAACTGAGTAATAACCCAAGACTCCGAGTTTCAGGTCTTTGATCGTCAAGAGATCTAATAACCCACGTATGCATTACCTACTCACCTGACGATCAAAATACGTGAAATTCGTAGTCCTGAGTTATTACACTGACTTATTTTCTTAATTCTTTTATATATGCGAGAAACATATTCTGTCTATGTTTACGTTAGCGTGGAAATATTTTTTTTAAGTGGCTTTAGCCCCTTTTTTCCTTACACTTCCTTGGAACAACCTTGTGTTCTTTTTATGGTTTAGAACTGGAACCATGGTAAGGACAGGGAATAATAATAATAATAATAATAATAATAATAATAAAATAATATATAATAATAATAATAATAAGAAGAAGAAGAAAGAAGAAGAAGAAGAAGAAGAAGAAGAAGAAAATAATAAAAATAAGAACGTGGAATAATAATAATAATAATAATAATAATAATAATAATAATAATAAAATAATAATAATAATAAGAAGAAGAAGAAGAAGAAGAAGAAGAAGAAGAAGAAGAAGAAGAAGAGAAAAAGAAGAGGGAGAAGAAAAGAACTGGAACCATGTTTCATCTTTTATTAAACGCTGTTATCTTGTATAAATTGACTTTGTCTCTTCCTTGCCGAATATTCTGAGTTGGGTTACCCTTTTTTTTTATTACCTAATGCATTATAAGTGTGCAGGTGTTAGCAACCAACTGATACTCCGCATATTCTTATACTGTTTTTCTGATTTCCTCCGCTAATAGAAAACACCATTCTAATTCCATAACCGCCTCCCCCCTAAAAAAAAAAAATCAAGCCAAAAACAAAGTAAAAATAATTTTGCTTTCCGATTTTCTAGTGCTAGTGTTGCCATAAAATCTGTTAAATATATCATAAAAAATTGACTTGGTCGTTTTGAATTATTGTGTCGATTTTTGTTTTCGGAAATTATTACGGATTTATTTATATTCACTGCTCCAACGAAACATAAAGATTGCACGAGTATTTTGGCTTGTATGATTTGATTGTGGCAACTGTCTCATTTCAGGTTGAAAAATCAGTTTACGTCACGACTTTTTTCTCTCAAATAGCACATTTGATCATAATAATGGATTATATATCACGTCACAATTTTAATAAATTCCTTTTCCTTTTGCGCTAGATTTGGTAATATGTCATAAAAGTAAGGACAGGGAATAATAATAATAATAATAATACTAATAATAATAATAATAATAATAATAATAATAATAATAATAATAAAGAAGAAGAAGAAGAAGAAGAAGAAGAAGAAGAAGAAAAAGAAGAAGAAGAAGAAGAAGAAGGGGAGAAGGAGGAGGAAGAAGAATAAAAGAATAATAATAATAATAATAATAATAATAATAATAAGAAGAAGAAGAAGAAGAAGAAGAAGAAGAAGAAGAAAAGACTAAGCAGAACGTGGAATAATAATAATAATAATAATAATAAATAATAATAAGAAGAAGAAGAAGAAGAAGAAGAAGAAGAAGAAGAGGAGAAGAACGTGGAATAATAATAATAATAATAATAATAATAATAATAATAATAATAAATAAGAAGAAGAGAAGAAGAAGAAGAAGAAGAAGAAGAAGAAGAAGATGGAAAAGAAAAGAATAAGAAGAACGTGGAATAATAATAATAATAATAATAATAATAATAAGAAGAAGAAGAAGAAGAAGAAGAAGAAGAAGAAGAAGAAGAGAATAAGATGAGGGAGAAGAAAAGAATAAGAAGAACGTGGAATAATAATAATAATAATAATAATAAGAAGAAGAAGAAGAAGAAGAAGAAGAAGAACAACAACAACAACAACAACAACAACGTGGAATAACGATAATAATAATAATATATAAGTCATCTGCAGACACGTGTGTTGACATTTATGTCTCATCAGTGCGGCTCGACTTTTTTAACAGCTAGCTCTAGCCCGCTGCGAAACCCGGCAGCATGTTCGTCTGTCAAGTTCCTTACCCTTGGGGCCGTCAGCGACTGAGCACTCCACTACTAATACCGCAAAAGCCTGGTCTATTACTAACACACCAAATGAGCTAGTGACAACCATAACTATTACAAAACACACACACACACACACACACACACATGATGAATGTTGGAAAAAAAATTCTAAGACTTACAAATATTTTTCCTGACATTCATCTTCATCACCAAATATACCTACAAAGAAGCATAGTTAAACTCCATAACAATATATATATATATATATAACCCCTTTGATTTAAAACATCAAAGAATTTACTCTGACGAAGGCCGTTATTCCTTGTATACTAAAAAACTTTTATACTTTTCTATTATTCTTATTTTATTTTGTATTTAAAATAATAATAGATAGAATACATATGTACATAGATAAACTTCTGGCCGAAACACGTGTCAGTAAAAATAAAATAAAAATAAAATCTATTTTATCCGTTCAGCATTTTCCTTCCTTTATTTTTCATTTCAACACACACACACACACACACACACACACACACACACACACACACACACATATATATATATGTGTATATTGGGAGATTATGTGCTTAATTGAAGTCATACCTAATTTGTTAATTAATTAATTATAATTAAATAAATTAGGCGTGCATATCGGTTTAAATGTAGGGTTCGAATCATGCAGAAAGCACTGCCCCGTCTATAACTCTGCTGATGAGGCCTAATAGGCTGAAATGTACATACAGAGATCGACTTTTTCTGGATTTGTTTACGCTTTACATTTAAACCGATATGCACGCCTAATTCATTTAATTATAATTAATTAATTAACAAATTAGGTATGACTTTAATTAAGCACATAATCTCCCAAAAAATTGTCGGCCTTCGCCATTTCAAACACATTGTTTGACCACTTCATATATATATATATATATATATATATATATATATATATATGCGTGTGTGTCTATATACCAAACCGCTCAGGATGTAACACAAGTTCATTTTAAAGCGGATTTTAACAGGATTGAATTCAGTTTTCTTTGTCCGAGGCAGATTGCCATACCAAGGTTAAAGGTCAGCTCTATCATCTATCAATAGCCGAAGAGGAATACTTCGGAGCATAACATTACCGCTATTTAAGATACAAACAGGTTCCTCCAGGGTTTGAACTTGGGGCGCTGATTCCATTTCCTTCGACGATAATCATTAAACAAAATGAAGGGAGAAGATTTCCAAAATATAGCAGCAAAATTTTTTTCTCATACTTCATTCCAAATTAAATGACCTGAAAAGGGTTAATATATCATAAAACAAAACAACCAAGAATTTGAATAAAGAAACCGAAACCGAGAAACCTAGGAAGCTACTTGATGCTTTTATAAAACTAAGTTCTAATCGTCCACACACACTATAATCCCAATTCTCTTATAAATTCTCTTAAAAACATTTAAATGAACTAGCTAATATATGCACCCCGGGTGCAAGTATTTAAGTTTTAATGCAATAAAGTATTATATCATATCAAATTAGAAAGACTAATGTAACTCAATAAGAAAGCAAATTTCAAACAGAGGTGGGTATAATCGAAAAATAAAACAACTGGGACGTACTCTTCCATCACTCCCATCTTTCATTGCTAAATTCTCCTGATTTAATTATTTAGTTAAAATAGAAAGTAAATAATAAAATTGCAGTTATTTCCTCTAGTTAATAGTATTTACATTAATTTTTCAAATAATTCTGTCTGTTATTGACACTAGTTAAATATATCGACCTAACCATTTTCACAGAAACACACACACAAACAAACACACACACGCATATATATATATATATATATATATATATATATATATATATATATATGGAGGCGTGTGGGCTAGTGGTTAGAGTCGTGGAAAATGGACTCGTCGATTCGAGTTAAATTCCTAGACGAAGCTGTTGGCATTTCACATAGCGCTAATACCCTTGGGAAAGGTATGAATCAATATATTCTCCCTCCAGCTATGGTTTAAATAGTAGGGCAGACCTGAGGTCGGTCGTTGATTGGGTTTATGCCAATCCTTGATGCACCAATTCTTTCCTATCGACTGTGCCAAAAGGTGTGGATGGTCCAACACAAGCCTTCACCGCTATAAACAAATCACTGTGTGGCAGTTCATTGTGTGTATGAACACTCATACGTCGAAAATCGACGGAAGAGTCCCATTATATATATATATATATATATAATATATATATATATATATATATATATATATTATAGTAGCGTGGACATGGAGTCAGCGGTGCCTGGTAATTGACATTCTCGCTTATGTGATCTTCAGACCAACTTGAAGGGGAGAGAGTAAGAGTTGGCGAATGGCCTATTGTCGGTATCAGCCGGTTAGCTAGCGCGAACCAGGTTTGCTGAGGTGGTGTGCCACCCCTACCATTAGCTAATTTCCTACACAGATCAGATGACCCAATCCGTGCTACTCATGCGCTGAGTTGGCTGTGTCCGGCATCGGAAAGATTCCCGAAATATAGCAAAGTTGGTTTGAATATTGCATAGACAAGATACTGTCAGTAACCAGACGGCGTTATCTCCATATCTACGCAACCTTTAAACACTCTATTAATAATATTGAGCTCTGTTTACTTATAAATATAGCTTTCATATTATATATATATATATATATATATATATATATATATATATATAATAATATAGCTTTCATATTATATATATATCTTATTATAATGGAGATTGTGGGTTTGTCTGTCTGTAACCGAAACTATATTACTATTCAAGTCACAATTCTATTTGTTATTTATATCACATTCTCCATGATTTTATTTTTAATTAAACCTCAATTATTAGTAAAATTATTTTACATTATTAATACTGCTAACCATATCGAATAACATGCAATTGGATTTATATATACAACGAAATAGCGATTTACAGTGTGAATGGGAAGGCTAATTTGCATATTGATATTAAACATTTGATTTTAATAAATATATACTTAGTATTATTGATTTCTAATTGTTTGGTTTTATGTTAATGAATATGAGCCAAAATCTCGGAGTTAAATCTTAAAAGAAATCCATTAACAAGAAGAAATAACTGTAATATTATTCTTTACTTCCTATTTTAACTAAATAGTTAAATTTGGAAAATTTACCAATGAAAGACGGGAGTAATAGAAAATGATGGAAGAGATAGTTTCAAAGTTGTTCTATTTTTCAATCATACCCCCTTTGGTTCCAAATCTTTTTATCTGCATTCTTATTTAGTTTCATTAGCCATTCTAATTTGATATGATATTTTATTATTTTAAAACTTAAATACTTGCACCCGGAAGGTGCATATATTTGCTAGTATATATAATACATGTGTGTGTCTTTGTGTGTGTGTGTCTTTGTGTGTGTGTGTAATGCAGTTTGCGCAACTGGGAAAATAATAGATCAGAATTTTCTTTATTATAGTCAGAAATAGTTTCACGTTTTCACAGTCATAATACGTTCTGAAGAATGTTCCAAAAATCTGTTAGGCCAGCTTAGGATTTATATATTGTCTATTTTAGTACAAATGATGGACCAAAAAGATCGACGGTTCTACCAAGATGGTGGATACGTAACACTTAAAGTTCCGATGAAGCAAAAACAGATAGAATAGAAAAATATAGAAGTTTTTTTTTTCAAAAAGATAGCATTCAAAATTGATATAAAAACCAACAGAAAATAATTAGAATTCTCAATGTCACTTTCAACCTTAAAAGAAGAAGTGCCCAGTCATTTAAGAAAGAAAATGACAAATTACTTAAGAAATTACACCCCTTTTTTAATAACACCTCTTTCATCATAAAACAAATACCACAATCCAATCGCTGCAGATGGTTTGATTATTCTTGTGAATATAAACAATTTTAACAGCTCTAAAGATTATTAAACAACAATTAATAATTGCATTAACGTATAAACTCAGTGGAAAAAAAAAACAACAACGGCAAAATAAATATTATTCATATCAATCCACTGTTCAAAAGAAATATTAACATAACCACTTCTCACGGTCAAATTATATCGACAGGAAAGCTCTGTAAGTTGCCCATAGATATATGTATTCACCAATTCCTCTTTACAAGCAAGATATAACACAAGATCAGAGGGTTACTCAATGGTACTGGGGTCAGTAAACCCGACTATTTTACCCATAGCTGAACGGAGTTGAATTCATACATTTCCCAATGGTATTAGGTAAACAGCCTCGTCCAGGATTCGAACTCGTTCCCCAATTCCCACAAGGAAATCTCTGAATTCAAACCTGTTAAACACCGCTTAAAAAATTGATGTTGTGTCACAACATACTCGTGCGGAGGCATTGAAAATACGTTTTCATATCAATCTTTTAGGAAAAGAAAACCTTTGCACAGAATATATAGAATATTAATATAATATCTACATACAGACAAATTATGTTATGTAATTCACAGATGCCTCTGTGAAAATTCGTCTTGAATTCCTTTTCTTAACTTTATTTCTGAAAACATCTAATTCAATTCTATATTTTAAATCCCTATTGGCGTTTTGTTTATATAATTCAGGCAATGTGTTCCGAAAATATATGACTCTCTCAGCAAAGAAATCCAATTTGTTTATAAACTTAGTTTTTGACTGTAAATTTCAAGTTCGAGGAGAACATTTTTAAAATGTCTACCATAATTAGAAATTGTATAACCCGCCCTGTCGGCTGAGGCGTTAGAATGCACCGACTCCACCTCTGCAGAGGGGTAAGACTCTCCCAATGGGGCCACCTGTTGGCCGTGGTTGGCGACCCGTGATGCTTAAGGATAGGGCCCAGGTGGATGAGCAGTTCATGATATGCAATACCCCAATTTGGCCCTATCTTGGGCTAGACGGGCGATCGGAGAGGCCCCCTCCGATCAATCGGCTGGTCACGTCAAGCCCTAGCACCTATATGATTTTCCCAACCCTATTGCCCTCATGGCAAGCCCCAACCCCTTTTTATCACATGGGTGCTAGAAGGCGGTGGCTGCGGGTCTACATGTCCTGGGAATGACGTTAAACTCTATCTGATGGTGAGGTTCCAGTTTTGGAGGTTTGGGGAATGTGGATCACCCCTTCATCACCATTGCTCCCAGGTCCCCTCTGACCCGGAGTGGTAGTACCTGTTAGGGTCCCATCTATGGGTTAAATAGAAAAATGTATTTATTAAAAAATTGTATTATCCATTAAGAATTGATTTTTTTAAAAACTTTATCGGCATTAAATGACCCACTGAGGTTGATATGCCGTAAAACAAACCAAAACAAACAAACAAACAAAAAATTCTATGACAAAGCAAAGTTACAAAGAGATCACTTCACATTTTTCTTTATAGTAGAGTAATTAATCCTAATTTCTCGAATCATTTCCTTGTAATTGTAATCATTTACTATTTTTTATTAGTTTTGTCACTCTTCTTTGTATGCCCTCCAATCTCAATATGTCAAGGTAGAGACACTGGAGCTAAGGCCTGGGTATAATATTCTATATGAAGTCTTATTTTGTATAGTTTTAAAACAAAATTTTACTACCTTGAGATAATACGTTTAAGCATCCAGTCTATCATTCTTATTTTCCCTCGATACAATAGACAGAATAAAATTGTCAGCGTTAAATGTATTACCAAACCCAACACCTAAATCGCGTTCCTTATTTACACTTTTGCATTAAAACATTTTAAGCGAAAAAACAGTCCAACTTAAAAATATACACCAAATTTTTATGACAATATTTTTCTCAACCCCTCAATTTGATGATTTTGTTTACTAAGACAAAATAATGGAGATTATTTTTTTATAGTTTTAAATGATAATTCCCTAGACGCCTGGCTTCGGAAATTAAAACTGGAAAATAAAATAAATTATTGCACTTCTTGGCAAACTTATAGTTTTATCTGCTGACTTATATTTTATTAAGATCTGGTCTGGAAAACTCTCTCAATAAAGAATTCGTCTTTTATCAAGTAGATACCAAACATTTTTCTTTAAAAATATCACGTAATCAAAAGGTATCAGGTAGATTTTTTTAAACTAGAGTCTTTTATCACCTGAAAGGTTTGTTTGGTTTGTTTTGTTTTACGTCATATCAACCTCAGTGGGTCATTTAATGCCGATAAAGTTTTGAAATAAATCAATTCCCAATGGATAATACAATTTTTTTATAAATACATTTTTCTATTTAACCCATAAATGGGACCCTAACAGGTACTACCACTCAGAGTGGACCTGGGAGCAATGGTGGTGAAGGGGTGCTGGTGAGGTTCCAGAACTGGAACCTCACCATCAGATAGAGTTTAACGTCATTCCCAGGACATGTACACCCACAGCCACCGCCTTCTAACACCCATATGATAAAAAGGGGTTGGGGCTTGCCATAAGGGAAATAGGGTTGGGAAAATCATATAGGTGCTAGAGCTTGACGTGACCAGCCGATTGATCGGAGGAGGCCTCTCCGACCGCCCGTCTAGCTCAAGATAGGGCCAAAGTGGAGTATTGCATGTCATGAACTGCTCATCCACCTGGGCTCTATCCTTAGCATCACGGGTCGCCACCCACGGCCAACAGGTGGCCCCATTGGGGGAGTCTTACCCCTCTGCAGAGGTGCAGTCGGTGCATTCTAACGCCCCAGACGACAGGGCGGTAAAAGGTTTGAATGAAATATTTACATACCAGGAAACACATCTCAAATTGTATTTTTAAAAAGCATAAAAAATACAACAGCATTTCACTAGATCCCAAATTATTTAGCCATACAGTAGCACTGACACGGCTAAAGCTTGGAAGAATTTCGCATTATCTCATCAGAGAGATCAAATTTCTATATGATTGATGATCTGTCTATAACCCCATGTCTTTCCTTCGCGTATATTTGTTATATACCCACATGCTCATGTTGTGGGTATATAAACAATGTTCTTATGCGATAGGGAGAGTGAGAGATATAGACAGAGTATTAGAGAAATGAGATGCATAACTTTCTTTCTTTCTTTGGCCATTTGTGATCGCCTAGTTTTTTTTGCTTGTTGCTTCTTTCTATTTCTTCTCGCCATGTTGGATTCTATCTTGTTGTTTGTTCTTCATCTCTTGACCGGTCTTCTAACTAATGCATGCATCAACCAACAATGCCATGTTACTTTTTGAAACTTTATTCTTTACTAAGTTTCTTTACTATGGAACACAGTGCGCGCAGGTGAGTTCCAGCTAAGGCAAGAGACATCTCTCTCCGCCAACATCCTGACTGGAACTGAGGATCTAACTAGCTCTCACGTGACTTCACGTGATTTTCGGTTTTCACGACTCTGGGGTCAAAAGGTCCCCGACGGACTGTAACTTTCCATTTTCGCTACACAGTGTTGTCAATAATCTATGCTACTATAGATTATGCAACATATTGACTTGGGGAAAAAGCAAGATGAAAACTAAACAAGGAAGCAGTCTGGAAAAAATCCTGGGAGTAGCCCTCCCCCCGCAATAAATAGCTGTACAGTGACTTACCTCCTATCATACAATTCATCCAAGTACTACGAACAAGACATCAGAGACACTGCTTGAAAAGTAACGACTAACTTCAGTGGACACCCATACATCGATACACATGGCCGACCAACAAAAACTTGCACCCAACAGTTGTGGGAAGACACTGGATGCCGTGCCGAGGACTTACCAGGAACGAGCACCAATATGGACAGGTAGTGAGAGAGTAATGGGTATCCGTGCTGTCAGCATTACTTGATGATGATGAAAGGAATACACGGGTATTTAATATTTAGATGCCGTGATGAAGACCTGCCATGAAAAATGACCGATGTGAACGGGTAGTGTGTGTGTGAGAGAGAGAGAGAGAAAGAGAGAGAGGGAGAGAGAGGGAGAGGGAGAGGGAGAGAGAGAGAGAGAGAGTCATGAGAATCCATGCAGTCAGTATGACGCTAACAGTAAAGGAACACATCAAAATTTGAGGATCTAATTGCATGACTTGGTAATGATTGCCAAATCCTCAGGATAAACGATTTCAAATAACTACTCTTCATGATATTTTATAAATTTACTAATTCAAAATGTAATACTTTACGTATTCAGAATGGAGAATTCATCTTTCCGGGTTTAGAACGTCAACACTGACAAATGGAGCAAATGAAATATCAGCAAGCAGAAAAATAAATAAAGCAATGACAAGCATATAAATAGATTTCTCTTACGCTACCTACAACTCCATAAGTGAAAAATACAATCCCAAATTTTCTATTTTCCGTGGCGGCTTCTTTCCTCTCTTTTTCATACATTTTCGTTCCTTGTTTGACGAGGAGGTGCCGTGTTGCACGGTCTCCTGCACAAGCCTCCCATGTGTTGTTATTGATGTGGCATGTTTTAATGTCCCTCTTGCAGAACTCTTTAAAGCGCAGGCGTACTCCCTACCGGTCGGGTGCCCTCTACTAATTCGCAATACAGTAGGTATTTGGGGATGCGGCCTTTGTCCATCCTCCTGACGTGACCAAACCAACACAGGCGTCTCTCGTTGATGATGGCGGGCATGCATGCTGTTCATGATTGATCGTTCCAGCACGTCTGTATTGGGCACTTTGTCCTGTCAGTGTATGCGTAGAATGCGGCGTAGGCATCTTAGGCGGGAATTGTCAACAAACAAGAATATATAAAGTAAGCGAAACTAAAGTCGGCAGAGTGACCCATTGTTGCTATCAACCGGACACCGAGGGTGTATTCCATTTTTGCTAGCGCGAGACCAGGCGTAATGTATTTGCTAAGGTGGAGCCACACTTACAGTCAGCTCCCTACTTTACCGCTCATATCAGATTAGCGAAGCTCTGCTACTCATGTGCTGAGTTAACAAGGGCCAGTATCCCGGAACCTTGCGATCACCTAGGCGAATGCCCTACCGACTGAGCTAAACCAGAAAATGATTTTTGTTAATTTATATCAATATAGATGAGAAATTTATCTTTAACTTCTTAATCCCGGGCAACGTCAGGTATCTCTGCTAGTTTCAAATGAATTACACTTTTTTTTTCTCCAGTTATCTCTATCAAATTTTCTGATTTGATGACTTAATTTAGGATATTTCATAATGGAAATGCGATTCCATTTCATATTCCGTGCTTTCTATCTACCAAGCTGCTGTCTAAATTGTAAGAATCTTGAAAATGCGGTTAAAAAATCAAACTTTTTGGGCCAATTATTACATATTAAGTCCCAACACAAACCACACTCGACCGAGTGATAGCTCGTAACTCAGAAACCTCGTAAGTTTGAGCATTCCTAAGTCAAAGTATATATATATATATATATATATATATATATATCACTTGTATGATCCTAATAATTCAATAAAGGCTGAGGAAGCGGAATTTAAAATTCCAGCGAAATATACTACACATCTTTGTCTGAGTTTTGTACTTTCATTCCTATTTTATCTCATTCTGTCGAATTCATTCCAATCCCATTTTCTTCATATATATATATATATATATATATATATATATATATATATATATATTCAAGTTGAGGTTACGAGGTGATGGCGTCATTAGTGACTGGTTACTGACAGTTTCTCGCCTATGCGGTCTTCGGACTTGGTTGAGAAACTGTCAGTAACCAGGCAGCGTTGACTACATGTCGCCGCTACCTTAACTTAAATTTAAATCATCTATCAATGATATTGCGATCTATTTACTTATAGATATGGCACCTATATTATCCACATAATATATATATATATATGTATGTATGTATGTGTGTGTGTGTGTGTCTGTGTGTATGCGTGTGTCTGTGTGTCTGTGTGTGTGTGTGTGTGTGTGTGATATTATATTCATATTTAAGATGTTAGTCACCAGAAATTGTAATAAATGCATAATCACTGTGAAACAATAAATTTTGATAACTTTGCTTTCAGCTATGAACAGAAGTCAATTCAATTATGACATATGTTTATTAATGGGTTTGGTCTCGTCCAAGAAAAATATTAGATCAAAATTGTTGTTCTTAGGATAACATATTTTAACAGATCTATTAACCTACAGAGAATGTTCAAAAGTCACTATGTCTATGTTTAATATACCGCTTCACATACCTCGGTAGCAATATCTCATCAACTGAAAGTGATGTCAACATGTGTTACATAATTATTAGGTACCTAATATTCATGGCAATAGTGTAGAAATCAAAAAGACCGTTATAAGCTACAGCCCACGGCCTGAAGGATGAGTGACAAGGCTTGACCTCAGTCTAACTTCCGGTGGATACCGTGAGAACTGGTAGAGAGGACCCTCTCTTCCGGTTTAGATAGTAATTAAGTTTCAGTCAGTTAGAGGTAGGAGCCGAGCTCATAGGATGTAAGTCTCACTTGCGCATATGTCTGGGTTGGGGATTGAAAATAAAGTAACATCAAAGTAAATCGAAAGTCTTGTGTTTATTACCTAAAAACTAACAATGACACAGGGCTTCTGATAAGGAGAAATCCCTAACAGAAACCAGACCCGAAGTCCCCAAGAAAGTCCAGACCTTAGAAGAGACCAGACCAAGATGTTAGAAGATAGGACCAAAGCCGACCAGAAGAAAATACGACCGGAAGTAAGAAGTAAGAAAAGGGTATACAACACATGTGCATAGATAAAACATGAACTGCTATTGACAGGTTAAAGACCATAAAGATATCTGATCTCTCTGATGAAATAAAACGGGAATTCTTCAAAGCTGTAGACGTACCAATATAATTGAAGGGCTGCAACACTTGGATTTTTTTTGGAAAAACGCCTGGATAAACAGCTAGATGGGTGCTACAAGAATTATGCGTGCTGTTTTGAATAAATCAATTATTACTTTTATTATATGTATATACGCAACCCCTCCACAAAAGCAGGATGTGGTCAATTTTTAAGGTCAAGTTTAAATTCAGCGGTTGAGAAAGAGCGCTGTCTACAATAATATTTTACCCGGGGCTGCAACACTTGGAAAAACGCCTGGATAAAAAGCTAGATGGGTGCTACAAGAATGCTGCTTTTTAATAAATCAATCATTATTTTTTATTATATGCATGTACCCAACCCCTCCACAAAAACAGGATGTGGTCAATTTTTAAGGTCAATTTTAAATTCAGCGTTTTCCTTCTAATAAACCGGTTGAGAAAGAGCGCTGTCTACACTAATATTTTAAGCGCCACGACAAACAAACATAAGATCAATCAGGAACAATATGTTGTTAGTACTCATGTAACCTACTAAATTATACTAATATTACTAATATTATGGCATTAAATGACAATTCTAGTACAAAAGTACATATCTATTATTATACTGAATCTGAGTGAAAGGACACAAAATACATCCCAAAATATTCCTTAGTATTCAGGTAACTTAATTATCATTACTAATATTATGGTATTAATGTACAATTAAAGGACATATCTATTATTATATTAAAGCTGAGTGAATCAATGATTGTTTGCTAAAGGCTTTTTTCCTATTTAGTTTAATGACAATAAAATACATCCCCAATTATTCCTTATTTACTAGATATTACTAATACTACTAATATTATGGCATTAAAGTACTATTCAAGTATATATCTAAAATTATACTATATTTAAGTTCTACGTTCCCGAAACGTTAGTTGGTTGGTTTGATTTACGGCATATCAACCCTTTTCGTACCATTTAATGCTAAATCAGGTTTTTTTTTATAAACAAATGATTCACCGCCCTGTCTTCTGGAGCGTTAAAATGCACCGAGTGCACCTCTGTAGAGGGGTAAGACTCCCCCAATGGGCCATCTGTTGGTCGGGGGCGATCCGTGATGCTTAAGGATAGAACCCAGGTGGCTGAGCAGTTCATAACTTGCAATACTCCACTTTGACCCTATCTTGGGCTAGACGGCGGTCGGAGAGGCTCTCTCCGATCAATCGGCTGGTCACGTCAAGTGCTAGTACCTGTTAGTGTCCCATCTATGGGTTAAATAGAAAAATGTATTTATAAAAAAAATTGTATTGATTTATTTCAAAAGTTTATCTGCATTAAATGACCCACTGAGGTTGATATGCCGTAAAACAAAACAAAACAAACAAAACAAAGGATTCAGTACCGCTATTCCGTACGTTGTCCCCCAATTAACTATTAAACAGCCGCACCACTGCTTAACTTCGGTGATCTAGTGGACACCGGTGTTTTCAGCGTAACTTTTATTATTAGCGCTATGTAAAATGCAAACTGCCTCGTCCAGGATTTGAACTAGGATTGTCGTGTCTAATTCCTATGACGATAAACATTACACCTTGGGCATGTTTTATTATACAATGGAAAATTAATTTCTAAATTAACTCTGATCAGTTCTTGTTCATGTTTTAAAATTTTCATCTGAGCGCTCACATTATCAGTAGATTTAATCAAAGAAAAACACGCATCGGGCTTTTACGAGTGATTAAAAAAATACAGATTTTTTTTTCTGAATGATATTGGACTTTATTTTTACATTAGACCAGCTCAACTGCTCTGAGTTTATTCATGATCTCGAATTTTTATTGTAAAATAGGTTAAATGTTGTTTTTTGTTGTTTCCCTCGGGAATTCTCGGTTTTCAATGGACAATGTTGCTCTGATCACCGTGACGATTTTTTTTACTGCAAAACAAGCACATTGATTTTTTGAAGCGTCTATAACGGACTTGATGCGATAAATCCCAATCCTTGTTAATTGAGAAGTTAATTTCCCTGAGGGAAATTCTCGCAGCGAGAGTTTAATAATCCGTACACTGCCGAGAAGATAATTTAATCAGGAAAAAAGGGAAACTGTTGAGCTAAAAGCTGTCATCATTGAGTGACACTCGTAGGATTCAATATCAACTAAATTAAGAAATTTGGTCCAACGTTCAAGCAATAATTCCTAAGACTCTCACGTGTCAGTCATCACTCCTGGCAGCTTCGGCATTGCATCCAACATCGGTACACAACATATGGATGTAGGTCTTTGCTGGTCGGTCTACACTGGTGTGTCCATGTGTAGGTGACCACAGCAGAAGGTCACTTATGAGTTCGTCCTTATTTCTTCAGCTGTGTCCGGCATGTCTCGTTTGTCTATGGCATCATAGATCTTCAAAAGAAATATGACGTGTTTGTCAATTTAATTTCTCTGTGTCTCCGTGGCGTAGTGCCTAACATGCTGGACTGAAACATTGTAGTCAGTAAATTCAAACCCCAGTCGCACTATTACGTATACTTTCAGACTAATACCCTTAGAAAAGGCATGAACTACTCATCCCCCAGAAAATGCTTAAAAACTACCACTGTTGTATTATTGAGATCTTTCGGATTGTTGTCTTCATCTTTATAGTTATATAGTCAAGGTTTCGGCCGTTGTGTCCTCCGGTGTCCATCAGTCGTTCTTGGGAATCTTCTTGTTGAATCATGAACCTTCACGGAACTTGGAACCAAAACCTCCCCTTTTTAAAACCCATTGCGGTTTGTTGCATACCCTCTTTACCGGCACTAAATATCTATATATGTTATATACCTTCTTACGTCTCACTCTGGTCGTATCTTCTTCGGGCCGGCTTTGCTTCTTCTATCGTCTTTCATCTATCTTGGTCTGGTATGTCTTCTAAGGTCTCGTCTGGTCTTCTATTGAGGATTCCGGGTCTGGTTTCTGTTGGGGATCACTCCTTATCAGAAGCCTTGTGCCATTGTTAGCTTTTAGTAATAACCACAAGACTTCGATTTACGATGATGTTACTTTA
>CM042145.1:31548988-31551488 GCA_023376005.1 Doryteuthis pealeii | reverse complement strand
TCATATAGGTGCTAGAGCTGCGATCCGGGCGAGGCTGTTTGCAATTCCCATAGCGTCAATAAACTTGGAGAATATATGCGTGCAATAATTCTCCCGTCACTTATGGCTAAATAATATGGCTGGTTGGGCACTTTAATTATGGCATTGCAAACTGTCTAGGAAAACGAAAACTCTGAATTAGAACCTGTTAACCACTACTGTAAAGAAACTGATGTTGTGTCATATCCTGTTTGTAATGGAGGGCTTTCGATAAATCCATATATTCGTGCATAGGTGAATGCATGTATGTGTGAAATATGTGGTAAAATAACTCATGGTTAAACGTCTTATACAGAAATGTCTAAGAAGTGTATGGGAAATGTCTAAGAAGTGTAAAAGAAATGCCTAAGAAGTGTATAAGAAATGTCTAAGAAGTGTAAAAGAAATATCTGAGAAGTGTATAAGAAATGCCCAAGAAGTGTATAAGAAATGTCTAAGAAGTGTATAAGAAATGCCTAAGAAGTGTATAAGAAATGTCAAAGAAGTGTATAAGAAATGTTTAAGAAGTGTATAAGAAATGCCTAAGCAGTGTATAAGAAATGTCTAAGAAGTGTATAAGAAATGCCCAAGAAGTGTATAAGAAATATCTGAGAAGTGTATAAGAAATGCCTAAGAAGTGTATAAGAAATGTCTAAGAAGTGTATAAGAAATGCCTAAGAAATGTATAAGACATGTCTAAGAAGTGTATAAGAAATGTCTAAGAAGTGTATAAGAAATGTATATAGATAAAGCATGTGGCAAAAACCCATTAATGATAAGATAATCAACGATTAAACGTCTTATAAAGAAATTTATCAGAAATAATAAGAAATATATTAAAAATCTATGAGAAATATATGACATGTATAAGAAATGCCTCACACAGAAATGTAGGTATTATGTTTTCAGAGAAGATAAACTTAGAAAAATAAAGAAAAAAATAGTAAAATTGTTCAAAGGTGAAAGATTCAAAATTGAAATAGCGACAAATATGAAAATAGAAAATTTTTTAGATGAAACATTCAATCTTTAGATTAAAAGTTTGTTTTAATAGCACAGTTCACCTAAATAGTTTATATAACAATTCTACCACATAAAAAGAAAAACAAGAAGTCACAATATTACTCTACTTCAGATTTTCTGTAAACTCCAGTAATAATGTAATATTTTAATACGATGAAACAACCTTAAAAAAATGTGAATATAAGAATATAAACTTAATTTCCAAAGAAAACATAAATAATTAACCCAGGGGAAACAAAGACAGAAATATTATATAGTTCAATTTATCTTTGAATGAGTCTGAAATAATTAAAGTAGAAAAAAAGTTATTCTATTTAATAATATGATATTTTCTTTAAACAAGCAAGATGCACAAAATATTCATGAAGAATACAATAAAGACAATCTGATACTGTCTGGATAATAAACGAACTATTCTAAAAAAAAGAACATGACAGATAATTACCAGTGAGTCAGAAGTTTACCTATATATAAAATTCGGTTGGTTGGTTGGTTAGATTTTACGGCATGTCAATCCTTCGCTTATATTATACCGAAGACATTTTTGTTTTATTTGTTCTTCTTGTGTATTCAAATTTTTTTAATTAATTTTTGTAAAAACTCCTTTCTTAAACACATTTTAAAAAAAATATATTTGTTCTATTTAATCCATAGATGACCCTAATACGCGCTACCCCTCCGGATCAGAATTGACCTGGAAGTAATTGCAATGAAGAGGTTTATCACACTTCCAGAGCTCTAAAATTGGAACTTCACTACGAGATACAGTTTAACGTCACACCTGGACACTAAGACAAAGGCGCTGCCTTCTGGTACATATATTATAAAAAAAGGCTGTAACCTGCCATGAGCAATAGGGTCAGGACAATAATATAGTGCTAGGGCTTGACTTGACCAGCCGATTGATCCAACCGACCAAATAAGTGATATTACATATGGATTGCTCAGTCACCAGGATTCCGTTTTTAAGTATCATGGCTCACTACCCACGGCCAACAGATGGTCCGATTGGGGAGGGGATTACCACTCTGTAGAGGTACAGCCGCTGTATTCTACAGGCACAGCGACTGGGCTTTTAAATTTGGTGGCATTGCCTTTAAATAATATAACTTCGTTTGTGTAGTCATCCACAAGTTTCTTACAAGAAGCTTCGGTGTTTTGGACTCATCTTACTGAGCTGAGGTAACTGGGTCAGGATTCTGAGCCTCTTGTTCAGAAACACCTTTTTCAGTTCTATTCACGTATTTTGAATTGGATTGAAGCCAGGGTATTTGATGGCTACTCCAATATATTGAGTTTGTTGTCCATAAGTCATTTGCCATAACGTTGGAAGTATGATTCGGCCATTGTACATTCAAAGACCTATTTGCGTTCAAGATTTAACTTTCTGACTGATTTATTGAGATGTTACGTCAATATGATGGTAGAGCTCGAAATACACCAAAGGATAGAAAACTGA
>CM042145.1:31503988-31546488 GCA_023376005.1 Doryteuthis pealeii | reverse complement strand
AATCTTGTAATAAGTTACAGAGTTAATCACGAACTTTATCAGTAGTTAGAATTAAGAACCATAGACAGTTGTCAAATACTCTAATCTCGCAATACTTTTATCGACCGTAAGAGATACTCAAAGATTTGACTGATCTTAAATTCTATAAAATGTTAATGGTTCTATTCATTATACCTACAGTACTTATTCTGTTGATTCTGTGGACGAATATAGTCACCCTTGTTGTTGGGAGTCCCATCATGGTGTAATGGTTAGCAAGCTAGTCTCGCAGATCCATTACTATTTCCGCCCTGTCAGCTGGGGCGTTGGAATACACGGGTTGCACCTCTGCATAGGGGTAAGACTACTCCAATGGGGCCACCTGGTGGCTGTGGGTGGCGACCCGTGATGCTTAAGAATAGAACCCATGTGGTTGAGCAGTCCATGACTTGAAATCCTCCACTTTGGCCCTTTCTACGGCTAGACAGCTGGTCACGTCAAGCCCTAGCACCTATATCATTTTCCCAACACTATTGCCCTTATGGTAAGCCCCAACTCTTTTTATCATATGGGTGCTAGAAGTCGGTGGCTGAAGGTCTTCATGTCCTGAGAATGACGTTAAAGTCTATCTGATGGTGAGGTTCCACTTTTGGAAGTTTGGGGAATGTGGAGCACCCCTTCATAACCATTGCTCCCTAGTCCACTCTGACCCGGAGTGGTAGTACCTGTTAGGGTCCCATCTCTGTGTTAAATAGAAAAACATGAGTTCATAAACAAAATGTTATGTCCATTAAGAATCAATTTATTTCAAAACCTTGTCGGCATTAAATGACCCACCGAGGTAGATATGCCGTAAAACAAAACAAACCAATCCATTATTATTTGTTGGATGACCCATACTTGTGACTTTGTGTCAACTTACCCTTCGCGAATGTTAATACCTACCCTATCCATCGAATTGTTGTCCCATCGTGGTGAAATGGTGAGCAAACTGGGCTCGCTGATCAATTACTACTTAACAGCGAGTATTATCCTTGCGGAATACCCCCATATTTGCAACCCTTTGTCATATTGTCTAGTATTTAGGGCGAACGAGTTGAGTAAATAGCTTCTTGTTGTTGTTGATCAAAATTAATTCCTCAGTTATTTTTGATAGGGTTTCGTAAGTACATGATTAGCGATATGTATGGATTATGTAGACAGGTATACTAACCCTTGTTGATGGTGATCAATTTCTACTGCATAACAAGATCGAACCTCACTAGTTGCGTCATACTTGCGTCCTTGCGTCACAGTCTAATCGTGGGAGACGGGTTGGGTAAATATCCACTCTCCCTTGTTGTTTGATCACAACACGAGTTAATTGTAGAAAACATTTTGTTATTTAGCGATATATCTTAACCTCTTATATTATATAGCAGAATACCTAAAATGGTAGTTTGGAACATCCTCTAGCAGCATTTAGTCATTTCTCATTTTAATCTACAGTCCTTTCCTTAGCTAGGGGGTCCTTAATTCCGTCATACTCTTGCCAGATCCTGGAGGTCTACCCACATTTTACTAAGCAAGTTTGTGTAGTGGCGGTTCTTTCGTGCACATTAGTTGTTTCACCTATTACAACAAATTCAGTTTTGTACAGGTGTTCCTTTGGATATCCTTTGCACATGACCCAACATACACCACGCTTGTTGATAGTAGAGTGGTTTTACATATCTTGTTCAGAGCCTTGGAGATTATACTGTTTGCTCATCTGGTCCGTTGTTATGCCCGACACGACTAAATCTGTAGGCCCCCATATAAAGTTTAAGTTTAGATGACACCGCAAAAAATGAATGCCTTTTCGTTTTTTGGAAATGTAGCGTATTTTTCATTAAAATAACTGTTCGATTTTAGTTGCTAGGTAAACAGTCTAGTATAATTTTTCGAAGGAACAGAGTCCTAACCAATTGAAAGACTGGCGCAATATAACCTTTCTAAACCCATTGCCTACCATTTGATAACGTGCTGGTAGTTATCGAAACTATCTTGTACCGAAATCAGTGGAATATTTTCCGATATGTTATTGCCACTTAGTCGGTGATTGTTTTTTATTAGTCAATTTGATTTTTTGAACAGGACACTGTCTGCCTAATATCTGGTTATTGTCAAAGAAAGTAATGTTGACAGGAGATGATTACACTTGTATAGCCTTTCTTGCCAGAACCGTTATGTGTATTTTCTGCTTCAAAAATATCACGTCGTTGTTCGTAGAGAGTCACAAATAACTACAACGAAGAAAGAAAGTTGGCAATCATCCCGGGAACTGATCTGAGAAATAAAATACAAGAGACAGACAAAAAGGTTCAGTGGGCAGATATGATCTGTTCGCTAAAACGCACCGTTCAGCCGTAAACACATTTACGTGAGTTGTTCATGGCTCGCTTGTTGCACGCGAATTGACTGGTGCTTGATAGGCAGGCACTGGACAAGGGAAAGTAACATAAACAGTTGATGGTTTAGTGATGACGATAATGTGTGCTGATCAAAAGTATAGGAACGTTTATATAATCCATTAAATGCTTAGTTAGTAAAACAACGAGAGATGGTCACGGAAACCATTGCACAGAAACATAACCCTTTGAACAATGCCATGACAATAACATAGATTTGTAACATTTTCCAGAATGATATGCAGTAAACAATAAGTTATTGAATTATGTAAACAGTTTTTATTAAAAAAAAAGATCTAGTTAATTTATGTTCTATTTGTAAATATTTGTAAGAATAATGCGTCGTTTATAACTAACACTACACTCTAATGCAAATTAGTTGGAATAAAACAAATAATTCCGTTACTATTATTATATCTGCATGCTCTACCGACTGAGCTAAACCGTCTCTTTCTCTCACTTGTATTTGCCTTTTCTTTGACCCAACACTTCTTCAGAATGAGTCGTTTAATTCAGTACGAGCTGAGATAGAATGTCAATATTTTATAAGCATCTCGGTACGACAATATCAGGCACACAACGACGTCCAAAATATCAATAACACTCTACTTTAAAGTACCTTTCTTTAAATTTTTTTTATCAAAATTTGTTAAATCCAATATTGTAAATTGTCACTGTTGGATTTTCCGGGGATATAAGGTGTTTTCTAGTTCCATGCCTATATTTATAGACTAGGCGAGATCATGTGGTCTATTCCTTAGCCAATCGCCGGCCATACTGCGTGGCTGATATATTACTTAAGCGCTGATTCTTTCTCAGTCTATTCACAACCATCAATGAAGGAACCTATGATTCTCTATGAGAGTGGATTAACAAAGGATTCAAATCGGAGGACACTTTACCTAGAACCAACTGGCCAACGATAGCCCTTAAAACTTAACAGTCACTTATTTTAATTTTTTCCTTAAGAAAGAAACTAAACTTACACATAACATATTTTTCTATGAATTTCTTAATTATAACAATAAAAAAAAAGAGCACATCTTGAAGAGAGAAAAAAAGGCAAAACCCCAGCATTTCGACAGATATAAGTTTTAAGTTAAATAATGCTCCTGTTTTAAAGACTATGTAATAATTACTTTTTACAGGTATTTTTATTTTAATCCTTCATCTTCAGAATACCGCAAAAATTACGTTAAGTTTCATTCATTTTTTTGTTTCATTCATTTCATTCATTTGTTTTGTTAATTTCTGTATACACAATTTGTGTTCACATATAGCCAAAGAAATCTATAGCTTAACACGTAGTCATTAGCTGAATATTAATCGGAATTTTTAACAGAACACAGGAAATTAATTTTCACTAACAAGTTAATTGACAAGTGAGAGATTATCAAATATATAAAATAATCTATTCCCATTAGAATACGTATTTATTCGTGGACCCGGGTATATACCAGTGAAAATCATCTGTACTACTCCTGTACATTCTGTCTTCATCAGATAGCGACATTTTTGACAGTGACAGTTTACAGAAGATATTAACAATAATCTTATGTGATCTATTGGTGTCATTAGATACTGGCCGGCCTTATCGATCGTCCTTGATCGGATGGCTTCAAATATGACAGTCAGAGTGACCCAGATCGTATTTTCTAATTCAGAAGCCAAAAACATAGTATGTTCCGTTTGAATTCTTCATTTTCAAACGTTTCGGATATTTCAAAGACAAGGTCACTCGTAAATCAAATTATCCTCTGTGTGTTTGAGTGAAACAACGATTCGTTAATGGCTTTCATTTGAAAGCACAGAATGCGACCTTGCAAGTAACGATTTGATAGAGTTTTATTGCAAGCAAGAAAGTGTCAATTTCACTTGAGGCATACAGGTTTTCCGAAATTGAATGCATTATTTTTTTCGAAACCATTTGGAAAAATTGCCAAAAATCTATGCCAAGTCCTCTATCAAATTTTTTTTCATTGCAAAAATAAAATGAAATAAAATAAAATAATGGAAGTAACATAAAATAAAATAAAATAAAACAAAAAAGAAAGAAAGAAAAATCTAACAACGAATTATTTTAACAAAAAATTGGAAAATCACAAAATATTTTAAGCTTAAAAAGCAGAATAGATTTATAATATACTAGTTGAGCTACCCAGCGTTCTTCGGCATTAAAAAAAGTTTCAAAAACGTTTCTTATCTATATTCATATATAGATTAATAAAATCCTTTTCTTATATATTTGTTTTATTTTTAATTCTTATATATTCTTGTTTTTTTATTTCATTATTCTTCTTCTTGTTTGAATTTTTCCTTTTATTCGTCTTTTATTTGCTTTCTGTTATCTTTTCTCCTGTAGCCCAGTCGGTAGAGCATCTGCCTCATAACTACGAGGTTCCGGGTTTGATATTTGGGAGAATATGTGCTTAATTGAAGTCATACCTAATTTTGAAAATTAATTAATTGATAATTAATGAATAAGGCGGGCATATCTGTTCAAATGTAAGGCTAAAACAAATCGAGAAAAAGTCGATCTCTCTATGTACATTTCGGTCTATGATGAGCATATTAGGCCGAAATATACATACAGAGATTGACTTTTCCCGATTTGTTTAGCCTTAAATTTGAACAGATCTGCCCGCCTAATTCATTAATTATCAATTGATTAATTTTCAAAATTAGGTATGACTTCAATTAAACACATATTCTCCCAAAAATTGTCGGCTAAGGCCATATCAAACACATTGCTTGTTTGTTTACTTCTCATATATATATATATATATATATATATATATATATATATATATATATATGGGAGTGTGTGATTTGAAACCTGTCTGTCAGATCGACAAGCAAGCGTCTTACCCCTACACCAAACGGACCTCGCAGGTTTTTCATCGCTTTGTTAAGTAGTAGTATTCATATTCCTCTTAAGTGACTCCGCACGAACTTACGAGAAGTAAACAAACATGTGGCTATTTTCAGCCGACAATATTTGGGACAGACAGGTTTCAAATCACACACGTGGCGGTCTTCGTATCTATAGCTCTGCTGATGAGGCCTAATAGGCTGAAATGTACATACAGAGATTGATTTTTCTCGATTTGTTTAGCCTTACATTTAAATAGTTAAATCCCGCCTAATTAATTATTAATGAATTAACTTTCAAAAAATTAGGTTCGACTTCAATTAAGCACATATTCTCCAAATATTGTCGGCTGAAAATAGCCATATGTTTGTTTACATATATATATATATATATAAAAGTAATTGGTAATTTGCTTGAAGCATTGTTAAGTATGTTATAAAAGAAATAAAAACCGAAACAAAAGCTAAGTATGTAAAAAAAAAAAAAAAATTCTATTAACGGTTTTTATTTATTTGTTCATTTTTGTTTTTGAAATTAAGACATGCTCACACGGTCGCAACACATCGCAACACATTGCAACATCTTACCGGATGTCAGCCTTGTTCTCAACAAACTTTTAAGAAAGAAAAAAAGAAAGAGAGAAATAAGAAATTACAGTTATTTGCCCATTCATAAAGGAGGAGAAGAAGAAAGAGAGGAAAAAAAAGGAGAGGAAAAGGAAATAGAAGAAAATTTATAACCACACAAATAAAAAAAAAACATAAGCACGTCATTTCTGAAAAAATCTCTGATGATAAAGCTTTGCTTTGAAATCGATTAGACATATAAAACATCTTTTTGTCTTTATTTTTTACGCATTGTATTGCCTTCGAATTTTATTATTTTATATATATAATATATATATATATATATATATATAACTCGTTTATTTAAAATGTGAAAGTCAGTGTCTAGATAATTATATTTTTTCACAATTCTGTGTCTACTGCCCGATCACAGTAGACAAGTTTGATTCTTAGTGTTATTCTTTTGTTTTGAAAAGTCTGAGCATATTAAGACAGCCGGAAATGTTGCTTGAATGTAATGAAAATATACTCAAAGTAGGAATACGAGGATTGTTTTTGTATGGAGATCAAAATGTATCAATAAATAAAACAATTTTGTATACATCTAATTATATTATCTTCTCTCTTCACTGATTCTCTTTCACTTTGTGTAAACAAAATTGAAACTCTTTTCTCAAAAGAATTAGAGAGTGAATACATAATTAATTATTTTTTTGATAGAACATTTTCTGGCCTATTATAAATACACACACACACATACTATATATATAATATATATATATATATATACACTATGTGTATGTGTGTGTGTGTGTGTGTGTGTTGTGTGCGTGTGTGTGTGTATTTTGTAGTGCACATTTTATTTAATATAACAGACTAGAATTTAGTGATGAGTTTTCCGTATTAACCTTTTCATGTCCGCTAGCGATATATCGCAAATGAGAATAGAATCTATTATATCCCGAGTACTTGTACTTTCGACTATATATATATATAAGTTGTTTATATATATATATATATATATATATATATATATATATATATATATATATAAAAGTAATTGGTAATTTGCTTGAAGCATTGTTAAGTATGTTATAATGTATTAATTTGAAAGCAATTACAATGCAAGTAAAAAATAAAAACAAAAAGATGTTATTTTTTGTCTTATCGATTTCAAAGTTGAAATTTTCACTTTGAAATCGATAAGACAAAAAATATCATCTTTTTGTTTTTATTTTTTACTTGCATTGTAATTGCATTCAAATTAATACATTATAATATATATATATATATATATATATATATATATATATATATATATATATATTATACATTGTATGTGAAGAGAAAGAGAGAGAGAGAGAGAGAGATAATTAAAAAAAGAAAGACGAAGAGAGAGAAAGAGAGACAGAGAGAAATATAGAGACAGAAGGAAAGAGAGAGAGAGAGACTGAGAGAAAGAAAGAGAAAGGGTACATGGGTGGTATGATACGTAGCGAGAAATAAATTGTAGCGCTATTTAATTGCACTTCAAACACCATTACATTCTGTTCTGTATCTCCTCCGGGGTGTCAAAAGCGTGACTACTCACCTTGAACTTTATTTTTGAGATTAGGAGAAAGTCTGAGACATCAAAGCCGGTCCGTAGTGGGGAGTCTCAAGTGAAAATCCTTACTGGTACATCGCAAAACCGGCATGTTTTTGTATATTCTGTGAATCGGTGTTTTGCAAATTTATAAAACCCAGTCCTCCTCACGCAAATTCAAATAATACATTAACACTATTCTTCTGCGGCATCATTCATGATAATCCAAGAGTTTATACTTATTTTTGGACATTTTTATGCGTAGTGCTCGTTCAGACCTATCATCGAGTTATATTCTAGCTATCTTGAAGTTCGAGTGGCACTAAAATACATTGCTAGGCCCAGGGCTTCATTAATGTTTCTTTGTTTTGTTTTATGTCTTATCAACTAGCTGGATCATTTAATGCCGACTTCATTAATATAAGATTGCTTCAAAATTCAGTTTGGCAATTTCCCGACAGAGCTAATACCCTTGGGAAAGGTATGAATCTTACTCTCCCTCCAGCTATGGATAAATAGCAGGGCAGATTGGTTTCTTTAACCCTGACTAGGTAACCAGTCTAGGAGAAAGTAAACTCTGAATTCAAACCTGTTGAACTCCGCGTAAGAAATTGACCTTGTGTCGTATCCTGCTCGTGCGGAGGAGTTGGTAAATATATGTATAAAAATTGATAGCAGTCTCCCATGGACACTTACATATCGACACACCAGTATAAGCCGACCAGGAAAAATCTGAATTAATCAGCACTTTGTGGATTCTGGATGTCCTACGGATGACTGGTAAGGGTGACGACCGATAGGGTTGGGTAGAGAGAGAGAGAGAGAGAGAGAGAGAGATAGACAGACGGACAGACAGAGACAAAGACAGAGAGTCCTGTGTATCCATGTTGTCAGTGCGACCTGATGATGATGATAAAAGCACTAAAATGTAAGTTTATGAAAAGTTTGTGTTTACACCAACTGCTTGATGTTACAACTTACTTATTTGGTTCATGCAAAATCCTTCACAATTTCCTTTACGTTGACTTGTAATTTTGATGAATCAGTTCTAAATGAATCATTAGAAAAGCTGAACTGAAGTGACTTCTCTCTCTCATTAATGAATATTTGTCAATCAACGATTAAAATCAATCGTGTGGCTTCTTACTCAAGATTATGTGGAGAATAGGAAATATCTCTTAACTGTAACTAAGGTTATTAATTGCTAAGGTTATAAATGCTAAGGTTAATAACTAAGGTTATTAATTAACTTCTACAGAGGTAACTTGACTTACGAATTCTCTACCTTACAAGTTTTTCGAGTTACGAGCTGTCACTTGATCGATTTTTTTTGCTTTGGTTTGTTAGCTGAAATTTGAGATACGAGCGAGTTTCACATACGCTTATGATAATAAGTTCACTAATATTTTAAGTTTCTGAATCTATTACAGGAAAATATAATTTATAAAAGAAGAAAAAACATTAATATATATTACAACAAATAATGCATTACATTCTTTTATATCGTGCGTTTATTCAATGCAGAATTGTTTTTCTTATTAAGAATGTTACAAAAAATGTTCATAGGGTCTAGATCGGATTAATGACATTCAAGTTAATTTTAATGGGAAAATTGATTTGATATAGAAGTGATTGGGTTATAAGCGGAACGAATTAAACTCATTAGTCAAGGTTCGACTAAGGGTAGCAGAAATAGGAAGTCGAGTCAAGTGACAAAAAGCACAGAAGCGAGCAAATTCCCTTACCAAGTGCCAAGGACTGCATGTATTCGTTACCCTAACTCAGATTACCAGAAATTTTTCATGGGCATTTATAATTGCTGGATGTTGATACACCTATATTAAGGGCAGATTCCTTTAGCACTTCAGTCTTTCTACACAGAAGAGAGTTAATTGACCCTGTGATTAATCTTATATTAATCGATTGGCAGTAAAACAGGGTTCACCTCCCGTTCCCCCAGGCAAATACAGAAGTAGAGTTGCCATATTATATTTTAATGAGAAGTTTTCAAGAATTAATTAAATCTTTGTATTATCCTACAACTGACATCCATTTCCTGTTAAGAATGAGAAGGATCTAGGGGGAGTTGATAGATTTTCATGGTCTATCAATGATATTAAGCAATCTTCACTTATTAATGTGGCAAATTATATTATCAATATATATATATATATATATATATATAATATAGAATGAATAGAGAATAAATGAGAAAAGTATAGGCATAAAAAGGTGCTCAATGCTAATAAAGCAGAGCAGATTTACAATCAATAGTAATGATATTATGGATGATTTAAACTCATAACTTTAAGTTTCATGCTTAGGCAATCTTCAGATGAGTCAAATGGTTGAGATTTTTAAAACCAGTAGCTTTTTAGTGTTTATATAAACGTGAAGCGTTTTCACGCGATGGAATATTATAATGCCAAAAATTGTTGTTTTTTAAACTGTTGACAGTTATGAGTTTAAATGATCGATGATATCATTACTATATATATATATATATATATATATATATATATATATATATATATGATTTTCCTCAACAAGTAGATATATCAGTTCGCAGTAAATTTTGCGTCCCTTCTCTTATGGCTCATCAAATAGGGTGTTTTTAGCGGATAATGGACATTTGAGTTTATTTGGTTTGCTAAGCGAGAAATTGAGTTACGAGCGTTACAAATTAAACTCGTATATCAAGTTAGCACTGTATTTACTTTCTCTACAAGTGACTGTACCGTGACTGTTAAAAGATCTGAAACGAAGTGCATTGCGCAGATCCATATATGTGTGAGCGATTGAGAATCAGATCACCAAAACCGGATTATGTTCTCCTTACAAAAATATCGCAAGTTATAAACAACTTTGTGCTAATGAACGCTGTCTGGCGCATCTATTGGTTTTCGGTGAATGTCACATGATATAGGTCCGAAAGATGTGTCCAATGGCGGTCAGTCCAAGTGGCATCCAGTATCAATGAAAGAGAGAGAGAGAGAAGAGAGAAAGAGTAAGAGAGAGAGTGAGAGGGGGGGCGATTAACCGTGTCGATTTACAGTGTAAAATGCATGATGAAATGGCTTAGACATCCCAATCAGCTTGATTTATATGGAATTAGATCACCTAGGTTTGCCCGGTGTCGCTTTGTTTCTGTTATTGATCGTGCGTGTCAATTCAGGTCGATTAGAGTTGCTGTTAATGTGGCGCGTAAGTGAAGCAGCTTCTCAAAATGGCAGAGATAGATGGACTTTGGCTTTGACGACAACAACGATCGCTGATATGAGAAGGGAAAAGTTGGCGATGCTGAAGGTTCCCGTTATGAATGCCAAACAACTCTCGGATTTCCTGGCGGCACAAAAATTGAAGATTCTTTGAAAACTTCGAAGCTCAAGTGCTTATTTGAAAAATGGTAACTCTATAGCAAATGTGTGTCTCCGCCAATATCTGCTACAAGCAGATCCTGTTTTTTCCTGTGACTTAATTTTGTATTCCAATTTTTTTAAAAAACAAACTTTTTCTTCTCTTTTTAAGTTAGATTCTTTCTTTCTTTCATTCAAATAAAATATTTTACGACATTTCATCCCGATTTTTCACGAGGAACTGTTCTTTCACCTCCCTTTTCTTTCTTTCTTTCTTTCTTTCTTTCTTTCTTTTTTTTTATAAATTAATTCCCTTAAAAAAAAAAAACGAAGTAAAATACCAATCAGTAAAATTGCTTGGTTTGTTTTTTTTTTTTTGTTTTTGTTTGATGTCGCAAGGGTAATCCTTAACTTGTTCCTCGTAAATTCCTACCATGAAATAAATTGAACCCTCATTTTATGTCCGTGTTTTTTGCAATAAATTTTTATTTTTCTTGCACCCGTTATTTTACAATACTAAATATATTTTCTTAATCTATTTCAATATTCACTTCAATGAGTATATTCTAAAAGTTTAAAATGACGGGTGCAAGAAAAGTAAAACATTTATAGCAAAAACATGGACATAAAATGAGGGTTCAATTTATTTTATAGTAGGAATTTACGAGGAATAAGTTAAGGATTACCTATCGCAAGTTCAGCGGTTAGTCTCTATGCTACGGAGATTCTACCTAGTTATTAATAATATTAATATAATGATAAAAAATTGTTTATTAAAATAAGACTGATTTAGTTTCTTTAGTTAATGGCATATCAATCTTCGTGGGTTATTTAATCCCAAACCAATCCTTGTAGAAGAACAGTAGTGTTACTATTACAACCATAGTTGGGGGATGAGAAAGTTTATACATTTCTCAAGGTATTAATCCCAAAGTGAACTTAATATCGCAACTGGAGTTCGAACTCGCTCACCACAACGTTGTAGTCTACTACATTACCCACTACGCCTGTGAAGATTGTGTGCCATCAGAGATTTATAAATACCATTGTTTTATTATTGGAATCTGATTAAAGATAACACCCCCTTTCAATTTATGGATTTTCCCGAGCACTCCACTCCCCGTGAGCAGGAGGTGACACAAGGTAATTTTTTAAGCAAATTTTGACAGGTTTGAGTTCAGAAGATTTCCTTCACCTAGACCGTTTGTCATACCGTTTGTCATACCAAAGTTAAAGAGCCAAGTCTTTCTAAATATGTTACCCATAACTTGAGGGAGAATATTTTGGATTTATACCTTTCCAAGGATAGCTATTTACCCAACCCGTTCGCCACTTGCGTCAAGTAAGGGGCATCCAACGAGGACCGAACTCGCTTTTCCGTAGTAATGATCTGCGAGACTAGTTTAGTCATTACACCATGATGGGACGCCTTACCTTTCTCAAGGTATTAGCATTATGCGACACGCAAAGGCCCCGTTCCAGATTTGAATTCGAGTCACCGTATTTATTTCCTATGGCTATAACCATTACACACGAGCGCCTTTCAATTCAATCTGCAGATGGTAATATTACCAAAGAAACAGAAGCACTTAGGACTAAAAGCAACTTGTTGAATAATTTCTCATATTTTTTTTTTTTTTGACAGTAAGAAAATATTTTGACGAGAATCCAATGCGATATATGAGAACCTCTTTCAAGGGGACCAAGAGGATTGATTTAAGAGCAGGGAAATCCTTTCTCTTTGTAATTGACACGAATGATGTAATTAATATCAGTAATGTATCTTTAATGGGGGGGGGGATCACAGCGCGTATATCGAGTAAATCATTTCGATTCAGCAATTCAGGTGGGTCAACAAAAATCTTTGAAGATGTGGAAACATTATAGCAATGGCTTGCTATCTTTTCTTAATGGCATATCAAACTTCATGAGTTATTCATTGCCAAATAATACTTGAAGAAGAACAGTACTGGTACTATTCAATCCAAAGCTTTCCAAATCCGAAAGTTAATGTAATACCGAAAACAATCCTTGGAGAAGAACAGTAGTAGTAGTAGTAGTAGTAGTAGTAGTAGTAGTTGTCCGAAAGTAAACGGGATTGTCAAAAAAATCCCTGAAGAAGAACATTTTAACACAAAGCTGTGGGATAGAGGGGTTTCATACCTTTCCCAAAGGTATTAGTCAGAAAGTAAATGTGATTGCAGAGTTCGAACTCGCTTACTACAATATAAATATAAACATAAAATAAAATAAAAAATATAAATATAAAATAAAATACCACTTCGCATCGCGGACTCCGTCTCATTATTACGAATAAAAACAAATCAATTCTCTCATTGCAAAATACATTGTATGTTTTTACCAACCCTTCCTGATGAGCAGGATGTGACATAAAGTCAATTTCTTTAACGGGGTCTAACAGTTTTGAATTCTTAATGTTCATTTTCCTAAACTGGTTTCCATACTAAGTTTAAAGAGCCCAGTCTACCCATATCTGAAGGGAAAATAGTTGGATTCATACATTTTCAAAGTGTATTAGCGCTATATAAAGTGCTAACAGCCTCGTCCAGGATTTGAACTCGTGTCACCGTGTCCCTTTCCTACGATGATAAACATTTTACAACTGGTGCCTCTACAAAATTCAATGTACTTTAATAAAGTAAGTTTTTGACGTAGCTAGGTTAAGATAGAATAATTAACTTTTTAAATTGTAAATAGCAAAATAAAATGACGAACACAGTAATAACTGACATGTCAGGTGTTAAATCATCAAATATATCAATTTGTAAAATGTACTTATGTGTATAATTTTTTTAAATTTCTTTTCAACTATGAATTCAGACTTTATTTAAAAAAATTTTTTATAGAAAATCGCTAAGAACTTTTGTACACTCTTGATATATATTCAGTTGTATTGTACATCCTGTCACCTTGTTTAAAACAGCAGAATCTTTTTATATTTCCACAAGTTTTAAGCCAATGTTATTCTTCAAAAATCTTTAAAATTCTATTGCAAAGACAAATTAATTTCATCATGAAATAAATGACAAAAATATTTTATCTTTCCAAACCGCAGAATAACACACACACATAAACACACACACACACACACAAACACAAACACAGACACACAAACACAAACACACAAACATACACACGCCTATCCCCAAAAAGCTAAGATATATTGCCACGTATATGGAAATATTTTAAAACTATTCCTATTTTAAGTACTAGCATGTAAATACAATATGTATGTACACACGCACACGTGCTCTCTCACACACACACATCAATATATATATATATTATATATTATATATATATATATATATAAATAAAAAATATAAATAAAAAATAAAAAATAAAAAAATTTTTTTCAAAGTTAAAAAAAAATGTTTTATTTTTAACGAATAAAGGGAGGCAACTTCGTTGGCATTACTACAAAAAATGCAAATTTTGAAAAAAATTATTTTTAGTAACCGACGTTATTTGCAATCCAAAATGTGACATTGAGTAAAGAACTTCAACAAACACCATGAGATCTTGCTCAACGATCTGATGATTGCTATTTAGCATGAAACCGCGGTCGCTGTTCATAATGAACATTGATCTGTGAAAACTTTGTAATATATATATATATATATATATATATATATATATATATATATATAAGAGAGTTTCATAATTTGCTTGAAGCATTGTGTATGTATTGGTTAGGAGGTTGATTTAGAAGGCTATCACAATGCAGTTTGGAATAAATAAAAAATAATAATACGGTAACAATGGTGTTGTGTGTTGACCTATATTTTTTATTATTTCTTGAATTTTCGAGGTAATACCTCTTTATCAAAAGAATTGAACTGAAGCAGTACAGCTATGGCATTTCTTCCTAAATGAATTTTTTTTTTTTAAATGACGTTATTTTTTAAATAACTGTATTCCCGTGTGAGCGTGAATGCGTTTATTTATTTTTTTTTGTACGTGTGCGTATGTTGTAATGCGCGCGTGACATTGAAAATGCGTGTTGGCTGTGACGTTAAGACTGTATCCTAGCGCGGGATTTTGTACGTGGGTATGTGCGAATGAAAAAGTGTATTTGTGTTTTGTGACGTTTCCTGTTGGATTTTACATCAATTTAATCATTTAATATTATTAATAGTATTATTATTATTAATATTATCATATTTATTTGTTTGTTTACTTATTTATATCTAATTCAATTTATCTTTTTATATTTTATAATATTTTTAAATATATATATATATATATATATATATATATATATTTAATTTATTTATTTAATTTTTTTTCCTTAACAACTAGTGTGCAATGGCTTGTGTGTTTGTATGTGTGTATATATATATATATATATATATATATATATATATATATATATATATATATATATATATATATAAAACTTTAGGGTAACGAACTTATAAGGTCAACAGCATTTGGTAATTGTATGTTTCTCGCTTATGCGACTTTAAAACCCACTTATTTGAAAATCGCATCAGCAACAAACTGACGATTACAAAGCTGACTTTAAGACTTTGTTATAGGTACTAGCAAATATATGCACCCTCCGGGTGCAAGTATTTAAGTTTTAATGTAATGAAATATTGTATTAAATTAGAAAGGCTAATGAAACTAAATAAGAATAGAGATAAAAAGATTTGAAACAGGGGGGGGTATAATAAAAGATTTGAAACAGAGGGAGTATAATAAAAAATAGAACAACTGAAACTTACTCTTCCATCACTCTCGTCTTTCATTGTTATTTTTTTCTAATTTAAGTATTTAGTTATAAGAGGAAGTAAATAATAAAATGACAGTTATTTTATCTTGTTAATGGATTTCATTTAAGATTCATTGAAGAGATTTTTGCTTATATTCATTAAAATAAAACCAAACAATTAGAAATCAATAATACTAAGCACATATTTATTAAATCCGATTTTTTAATATTAATCTGCAAATTAGCCTTCTCGTTTACACTGTAAACCGCTATTTTGTTGTATATATAAATATAATTGCATGTTGTCAGTATGTAGACATAGTTAACAGTATTAATAATGTAAGACAATTTTATTAATAATTGAGGTTTAGATTTAGATAAAAATAAAATCATGGAGCATTTAATGTCAATAACTAAGAGACATGAGTAGGAATATAGTTTTGGTTACAGACAGAAAAACACACAATCTCCATTATAATAAGATATATGCCCTCTCACTGATATGTAACACTCTTTACTTGTAAATATAGCAAACTATACTATCAATACTAATATATATATAAAAGTAATTGGTAATTTGCTTGAAGCATTGTTAAGTATGTTATAAAATAATAAAATTCGAAGGCAATACAATGCGTATAAAAAATAAAGACAAAAAGATGTTTTATATGTCTTATCGATTTCGAAGCTAGAGCTTTTAAACAAAAAACTTTTAAAAAAGAAAAAAAAAAGAGAAATAAGAAATTACAGTTATTCGCCCATTTCATTCATAAAGGAGGAGAAGAAGAAAGAGAGGAAAAAAAGGAGAGGAAAAGGAAATAAGAAGAGAAATTATAACCACACAAATAAAAAAACATAAGCACGTCATTTCTGAAAATAAACTCTGATGATGAAGCTCTAGCTTCTAAATCGATAAGACATATAAAACATCTTTTTGTCTTTATTTTTTTCATACGCATTGTATTGCCTTCGAATTGTATTATTTTATAATATATATATATATATATATATATATATATATATATATATAATGATAAATCTAATGAGTCAGATAAACCTACTAAGAGTTTCGCTTAATGCTCTTCAGGGCTAAGATCCGACTCTTAGCCCTGATGAGCATTAAGCGAAACTTTTAGTAGGTTTATCTGACTCATTAGATTTATCTTTATTATTTGCTCTAGTTAGGTTTTGAGCACTTTTTACTTATTAGCTTTAGATTCCTGGCGGTTTAGTATGAATATATATATCTATATATATATATATATATATATATATATATATATATATATATATACATATAAATTGTTTTTTTTTCTTTTGGCCAAATATTGTACCAATAGATTATTTTTTGTTGGTACGATTATCTTGGTCTTTTCTTTTTCTCCAATTTTTTTTCTCCCTGGGTAATGTTTGGTAGTATTTTTTTCAATCAAACTATTTGCTCAGTTTTTTCTCACCGCAAGGATTTACCAACAAGTTTGGTATATATATATATATATATATATATATATATATATATAGATATATAGATATATAAAAGGATAAAAAAAACACACAATGCTGTTAAAATGAAAATATTTTATATCATATTCATAGCTAATAGTGAACAATATTTCGATTTATATAAATCAGCTTCAGAGCTTGTTTTTAAACCAGACACTTCGAGAGAGAAGCTGAAAATAATTTGAATTCAAAACGAAACCGTTGATGTTCCAAAAAATGTTCCATATATATATATATATATATATATATATAGGTGTGTGGAGGGGGAGTGTGGGGTGTAAGTGTAAGTGGGTGTATTCACCTATACTGAGTTTTAAAGACTATCTTTTTGTTTTTCGCTTTCTCTCCCTTGGCGTCACGAATTCTTTAGACGTATTTGGGGAAAGGCGATAAGCCACCTTACCCCAGCGGCACTTGGAAGATTCAGAATGAAAATCGATCAGGGGAGTCTTTTACTCATGGAAGTAAATACAATTCGCATTCGTATGAGTCTAGAAACATTTGTAAAGTTACCATTTTATAAAATTAATCAAAACCTTATTTTTACAGAAATCAAATGAAACTGCCATTGTCTAAAATTTATCTAGAAAACAAATAAAAGTGTCAAATTAATCTGGAAAGTAATTTTTAGAAACATCAAATCTTTAGTTTTTGGTTTTATATAATGTTACATCTCTCCGATAATATAAACCATCAACTCTTCCAGTCAGTGCTACTGTATGGCTTCACTGCTTGGACTGCCGAAACAGAGAAGTTAGATGGACGCAGCGCGCTGTCTCATTCACCGGAAGCAGCACCCCACAAGAAAGCAACTTTACAGCCGCTTACCTTCTATCACACAAACCATCCAAGTAAGACGAACAAGAGATGCAGTATACTGCTCGAGAAGTGATGATGATCTCCGAAGTGACCTTCTCTTGTAGAAAGCAGTGTAGATCGACCAGCAAAAACCTACCTCGATTAATTCTGTGTGGATTCTGGATGCCATGCAAAAAACCTGCCAGGAATAATGGATAGGGATGGCTAGCGAGGGAATCATGAGAATCCGTGCTGTCAACGCGACCTGATGATGATAGATAGCGAGATAAAGTAACACTCAACTTCAGCTCTTACTTAGTCTATACGTGCAGTCGGAGAGGCGTCATCCAATTAATCAGATGGACACATCAAGTCCTAGCGACTACATGATTGTTCTGACCGTATTCCTCAAATTTATCTCATGGCAAGAACCTGCCCCTTTTATCACATACGTGCTAGAAGGCAGTGACCGAGGATCAACCACCAGTATTCAATAATGCATGTAAAGTTAATGTAAATTATTTCTACCAATTAATTATTACATATGAAACTAATGAAAATTATTTCTAAACATTATATATATATATATATATATATATATATATATATATATATATATATATATATATATATATATATATATGAGAAGTAAATACACAAGCGATGTGTGTTTGATATGGCCTTTTTTAGCGGACAATTTTTGGGAGAATATGTGAGTAATTGAAGTCGTACCTAATTTTGAAAGTTAATAAATAAATAATTAATTAATTAGGCGGGCATACCTATTTAAATGTAAGGCTAAACAAATCGAGATATGTATACATAGATATATAGATATATATAGATCTCTCTCTCTCTCTCTCTCTATCTATATATATATATATATATATATATATAAATATATATATATATATATATATATATATATATATATTATATATAGAGAGAGAGAGAGAGAGAGATATAGATATCTATATCTATATCTATATATATATCTATATCTATATCTATCTTTCTATCCATATATATATATATATATATAATCGATATATATATGTAGATATATAGATATATATAGATCTCTCTCTCTCTCTCTCTCTCTCTATATATATATATATATATATATATATATATATATATATATATATATATATATATATAACAAGTTTTGGCATTAAATAACCCAGAAGGATTAACATGCCATTAAACCAAACAACCAACGACATCACACACAGAAGTATTCTCACACAGAAGATTATTAATCTTTCAACTCATGCCAATTCGCAAATATAAAGTATTTTTCATTCCTCTTTTTTCTTTAGCACAGAAACGCTTTTTCTTTAGCTGTGTATTTTATTAATTCTTTAGGTTTTCATTTTCGGCGGCAAAAGAACACTTAGAGAAAGGAATGTTTCAAAACACCCATGTTTGCCGAAAGAGACGCTTTTCTCGCACCTGAAATGTCGACTCGATGATTAATTAATCGATTTTCTTGGCTTTGCGTCTACACTCTTTGTGTACATTGCTTGAAGTTTGGCGTTTGCTGTGAACGATTTTTATGTTTATAAATAGATTGATCGATAAGCTTAGCGCTGTAATAATAATAAAAAAAAAATCTAGCGAGAAATTGGTTGGATATTGGTGTGCTTTTAATGAAAGCAATTTCGCACTGAAATGAAAGCCAAGATGAAATGTCTTTCAATGTCGAAATGACAGCAAAGAACGAATGAGCCTAATGCTATAAAAAAAATTCTCCATAATTCGAATTATTTTGATCAGAACCTGATGCAAAGTTTCTAACCACCATCAACTTAGAGAAATCTGAGAAATGTCCCTAAAGACTACAAAGTTTGTTTATCACTTACATTTGTGTACTGTTTAAGAATTATTCGTATAAAAACGACCAATAAAATTCATAGTGATGACAATCATGGCTAACTTATTGAATTAATTGTTGTCTTAGAAATCCTAAGAAGATCTCATATCGAATATGGCAGTCAAACTTGGACTCCAGTATCTAAAGATAGAAATTGGAGGATAAGATTGGATAGCATACAAAGAGAGGTGATAAAACTAATAAGATTTTTAAAAATATATAAAAGCTACAGGGGAGATTGAATACATTAGGATTAACTATTTTACTAGATGGGACCAGCTTAGGGTGGGACCGGTTTAGCTCAGTCGGTAAAACACCTGTCTAGGAGTCACAAGGTTTGATACCGGTCCCCGCCAACATAGTGTATGAGTAGAACATCTTGAGGAATGTTATTTGTACGAAAACAGTGGGAGTTGATGGTTATGTGTGGCGCTCCACCTCAGCAAAACACTCTCCCTGGTCTAGCGCTTGTAAAAAAGGTATAGACAGCCTCGCTTTTCGGCTGATACCTTCAATAGGCCACTTCAACTTTATTTACTTACTTTACTAGAAAGAAGAATGAGATATAATCTAAATGAAATTTCTAATTATGGTAGACATTCTTTTAATATTTCTTTTAATATTACATTATATAAAATTATATTATATATAATATTATATAATATTATATTATAATATTATTATATATATATATATATATATATATATATATATAATATATATATATATAACATATATAAACATATTATATATACATTATATAAAACATAATATATGGAGGCGCGTGGTCTAGGTGTTAAAGTCGTGGAAAAGGGACTCGTCGATTCGAGTTCAATTCCTAGACGAAGCTGTTGGCATTTCATATAGCGCTAATACCCATGGGAAAGGTATGAATCCATATATTCTCCCTCCAGCTATGGGTTAAATAGTAGGGCAGACTGGGCTCTTCAGCCTTGGGTAGGTAACCAGTCTAGGAGAGGGATAACTCTGAATTCAAAAATTCCTGAGGTCGGTCGTTGATTGGGTTTCTGACAACCCTTGATGCACCAATTCTTTCCTATCGACTGTGCCAAAATGGGTGGATGGTCCAACACAAGCCTTCACCACTATAATCAAATCCTTGTGTGTATGAACCCTCATACGTCGGAAATCGACGGGAGAGTCCTTTTTTAACATTATATAACATTATATTATATAATATAACATTAAACATTAAATTCTTTTAATATTTCTCCCCAAACTGGAAATAAGATCTAAATCTCTTTATTAATCAATTAGATTTCCTTTGCTAATAGAAAAATATATTTTCAGAACAATTTCCCTAATCAGATAAAAAAAAGAGCAATAATGCAAAAAATGATATAAAATTGAATTGGAGGATTTTAGAAAAATAATGGTAAGAAAAACAAATTTATACATTTTTGGTAACTATCTGGGGATTTACTCAACAGACGTTGATATGTAAATAGATATTGTATTAATATTGTATTTTGTATATGTCTATGAAATTCTTTTATGCGTTTATTCTATCTTATCTTTTTTTTCAAGGGTGATGTGAGATAATAGAAAATGTTTAAAAAGTGATATTCCCATAGGAAGCATAACAAATAAACAAACAAATTTGCAACGGTAAGAAAATTTCATAACACGATTATCGGTATTGTCATCATATTTGCAAAATATGATTGAATGTTAAGATTGAATTGATAACCCCGCTACCCCCAAAAAAAAACCCACAAAAACAAAGAAAAAAAAAAAAAAAAAAAACAAGACAAAACAAAAACACCCACGCAAACATAATAACGCCTTCACAAATATTCACTGAGCACAAAATATATTTAATGCATATTGGAAAAGTTCCAAATAACACTGGGGAACAATTTGGGACATAATTTCTGTTGAGTTTGATTTTTCCTTTGATTTAGACTAATATTGGCATGCTGATTTCAAAACTGCTGTCAGTTTCCTTCTGTAACGTCATATTTTATTATTTACTACAAACACCTGTTTTTTCACTAAATGTATACTTATTTATTTTATTTGTTTATTTCAGCTTTCCAAATTCAAACAGCCACGTCATATTCTTTTTATGGACTCATATCCCCTTACACCAACTGGTAAAATTCAAAAGTTCAAAATTCAAGCCATGGCAACGGAAGCCTTGAATCGGAATCAAACTTCATTCCAACAATCATATTGAGAAGATTATTTTCTTTTGATGTACATATTTGAAAGATGAGGAGGAATATTTTCTGAAGTTTTTCTCTACAGCTTACTCCCAAAATAAGCACAATTGTATTGTTTGTCTGTAAGTAATACAACTAGTCAACTGATTGCGGTGATTGTTTTATTGAAAATAAAGGAGAATTATTTAGATATTTTGCCTAGGTTATTTCTCAGTCAATTCTCACAGTTCTGAAGTCAATTTAAATTCTTCAAATGTCTCGAAATGTAATTGCAAAGACAAATAATTTTTGATAGAACAAATGTGGAAATTCTGTTAAAGCCATCATAATGTTGTACTGATAGCACAGACTCCCATAGCTTTCTCTCTCACTCTCTCTCTCTCGCCACCCGTCCCTACCGATCATCACTGCTGTCAAGTCCTTCCCACGACATCTAATGTCAAAAGGAGAACGTCACTTATTAGTTAGTTCTTATTTCTCCAGTAGTGTCCTGTAGTGTCCTGCATGTCTTATTCGTTTTAATTGGATGGCTTGAAGTAAATTTTACGAAAATTATCCTTCCAGCACGCAGAATCACACACACACACACACACACACACACACACACACACACACACACACACACATTCAGATATTTTGCCTAGGTTATTTCTCAGTCAAAGAACAAATTTCAATGAATTTGTGAAGCTGGTCTATTTTGCACATTTTTAATTAAAACGTGTCGATTAAGACAAGTCTTGGGTCCCTTACAAGATATTAAAGCAGTGTGTTGTGAATTTACGGATGTGGATCAAGGCAACACGCAATAAGTTGGCATTTGTTATACCTATGATTTGGTGAAAGCCGAAATATCATTGCACCGACTATTACTTTTGTTTGATGAACACTTCACCATACAACAAGAAAAACAAATGTAAACTTTAGTATCCTAGTCTACTATCAGTTATACGTTCAGTGCGTCATTCAGCTGAAATCCCAGTGTGTGGCAGTAGAGCTTTTGAAAAACATTGGGTGGAGAGGAATTGACCTCAAACCTATTGATCCTAACATTCTAAATGAGCCATTTGTTGACATTAAGGAAAGTATGTTCGCACCTTGCACATGAAACTAGGTCGCTTGAAGCAATTCATTAAATCATTGCAAATTGAAGGAAACTGTTTCATGTACCACATGTTGGCATTTCCTAGCCAGTCTATTGAAAAAAATCAAGGCCGGTGTGTTTGATGGTCTACAGATTCTGGAAATTATCAAAGATTAATATTTCATCGGGATAATGTCAGAACTCCAAAATAATACTTGGTTCTTCACAAGTTCTTCAACTTTGGCTCTGATTTCAGACTACGTAACAAAACTGCATTTATTTGTAATTCTCATGTCAATTTTATTCTGTATAAACTGCATACATGTTCCATTTTGTTAGCATTTATTTTGTCATTTAGATTTTGAAATAAAGAAGTAAGTTATTTACTGCTTGCAACTAATACCACCCTGTCTTCCCCACACCTCCCATTTTGTCTTACGACCCCACATCGTCCCTTTCTGCATCAACGCTCCCTACATCATTCCATCACCACCCAGGGGAGGTACTGCCCATTTTGTGAACCACTGAGTTAGAATGATAGATTGAAATACGACATTGAGGGTGAGGCAAAGAAGACAACATTATAGTGAATAGAACAATCCTGTCTTTCATGGAAAAATACTATGTGCTTAACTCTTTACCTACTTTAAACCACTCACAGTGGCGCTCCCACCACTGCAACCCTACCGTAAGCCAAACCCAAACAAAGTACAAAAACTGATGATTACTTCTTCCCTATAATTTAGCAGAAGGACCCAAGTTACCAAAATAACAGGACTTTATTTGAATAGAATGATTTCTTATGTGAATAGATAGTGAAATTTGAAATATCTCATCATACAGGTAAAAATACCAAGAAAATTTGGTACAGGCGCGCAGGAAATTTGATACACAAAGGGTTAAAGAGAACAAGTTCCTGAGGTAGCTAAGTTAAGATAATATAATTGAAAAAAAAATATATTTATTGTTAATAGCGAAGGTAAATTAAGAACACTGTTAGAATTGACTGGCCAGGTGTTAAATCAACTAATATATCAGTGAGTAAAATATAGGTGTATTAAAAAAATCAGAATTTAGTTTTTTTACAGAAAACTCTGAGTACTTCTATAAACTTTTGATATATAATGAGTTGTATTATATATCTTGTCACCTTGTTTAAAACAGGATTCTTATTTTTTTAATTCTCACAGTTCTGAAGTCAATTTCAATTCTTCAAATGACTCGAAATGTAATTGCAAAGACAAATAATTTTGAATGTGAAAATTCTGTTTAAGCCATCATAATGTTGTACTGATAGCACAGACTCCCATAGTTTTTCTCTCTCTGTCCTCTCTCGCCACCCGTCCCTACCGATCATCACTGCTGTCAAGTCCTTCCCACAACATCTAATGTCAAAAGGAGAACGTCACTTATGAGTATTGAAGTCAGTTAGTCTACTGTTGGTTTTAATAACAGCAGCTAAGTAGAACTCAAGCAGTGTCCAAGACAGCTGGTATAAATAGGAATCAAGAATGATTCATTCATGAATCAGAGTGATTTGGGTCATTCCATTCCTTGAGTTCTGATTGGTTGCTTGACTGCTTGATTTGAATGACATTGTGTAGTCTTATATATACTTTGTCATTTTGCAGTGGACTTTGTAGCATTTCGAGTTTGTATTTAAGTTACAATCGCTTCCTGCCTTGTCTTCCCAGTTCGACGGTAATTGGAACTTATTCTTCAATGAGTTAGTTCTTACTTCTCCAGTAGTGTGCTGTAGTGTCCTGCACATCTTATTCGTCTTAATTGGATGGCTTGAACTATTTTTTACGAAAATTATCCTTCCAGCACGCAGAATCACACACACACACACACACGCGCGCGCGCGCACGCGCACACACACACACACACACACATACACGTGCTTGGGCACACACACACACATACGCACACACAAAAACAGAGGCAAATACACACACAAATCTAGGATATATTGACATATGTATGGAAATAAATATCACATATTAAAACGATTCTTAACGACTAAATAACTTCTGCCTTCGCTGCCTTAGACGCATACTGCGCATCACCTGGAGGGACAGGATCACTAAAACAGCAGTTCTAGAGAGAGCTCAACTCCCCAGCTCGTGTTTTCTACTGAGACAACGTCGTCTCCGATGGCTAGGTCATGTACATCGGATGGATGATGGACGAATCCCGAAAGACATCCTCTATGGATAGCTTTTGTCTGTTAAGAGACAGATTGGTCACCCCAACCTGCGATTCAAGAATATCTGCAAGAAGGATCTTAGATGCTTTGGCATTGCCCCTTCCAGCAGGGAAAATTTGGCTCAGGACCGCCCTCAGTGGCGGCAGACTCTCCGTAGAAGATTGCTCATGTCAGAAGTCACCCTGACGCAACACCATGAAGCTAGGAGGCCCAGAATAAAGCAGCGGCAACAAAGCACCGGCACATCAACATCTTCAGGGACAGCCTTCAAATGCGACATCTGTGGTAGAGAATGTTTTTCAAACATCGGACTTTACAGTCACAGAAGGCGTTGTAACTTCAGGGACACAAAAACTGTAATATAGTCTTACGAGACTGAAATGCCAATAATAATCATTTCATGTATGTGTTTACCAAACATCTACACACGAGTTTGATTTAATATAAGGTTAAGTTTTACAGTTTTTGATTTAGAGTTTTCCTTCTCCTAGACAGGATACTATACGAAGGTTAGGGAGCCCAATCTGCCCTATTATTTTACCCATAGCTGAAAGGAGAATAGTTGGATGCATACCTATTAGAAGCTTCGGCTTCTGATCTAGTTTGTAAGGTAAAATTAATCGCATGGTCTCAGTGGTAGCACTTTCCCCCTCGTCTAAAAGGGACAGGGCCGGGTTTATTGCCTGGTGCCTGAGACGCTCTAAAAGGGGAATTCCGAAGTGATCACACACTTTTTGCTCTAGCAACCACACAAGATTTGGTTTGTGCGTGGTTCCTTACGTTAAACAGACCTAGAATTAATCCGGTGGTAGGTTAGGAAAAATACCTTTCCCAATGATATTAGCGCTATATGAAATACAAATAGCAGGGTTTGAATTCGGATGGCCGTGTCCATTTCTTCCTAGGATAACCATTACACAACGAGTGCCTAGGCAAGTTCATGTACTAGCACAAGTGTATAATATATTGGTTTTGCTGAATGACAAATGAAATTAGTGAACAAACGAACGCCTCAATACAATCATATAGATAGAGTGAATACTTCTACACACAATTTATTCTCCAAACACCTCACCATTAGACTATAATCTTTTGGTCCCTTGTTGTCATCTTTGTTTGCTGTACTCTTTTAATAAGTGTTATAGGTGATATAACCTATCTACATAATGGAATGATCCTACTACTACTATAAGTAGCAAAGACAATTGTAGCTTGGAGTACAAGCGATTGTTTTGTTTTGTTTTGTTTTACGGCATATCAACCTCAGTGGGTCATTTAATGCCGATAAAGTTTTGAAATAAATCAATTCTTAATGGATAATACAATTTTTTTATAAATACATTTTTCTATTTAACCCATAGATGGGACACTAACAGGTACTACCACTCCGGGTCAGAGTGGACCAGGGAGCAATGGTGATGAAGGGGTGCTCCACATTCCCCAAACCTCCAAAACTGGAACCTCACCATCAGATAGAGTTTAACGTCATTCCCAGACCCGCAGCCACCGGCTTCTAGCACCCATATGATAAAAAGGGGCTGGGGCTTGCCATAAGGGCAATAGGGTTGGGAAAATCATATTAGCGAGTTGTGACTAAGCTTACTCGCGTGGGCTTGCTGGTCCAGTGTGCTCCGGCCACTGGACCGGTTGCGTTTGGTTAATAGCGTCGATCCCAGGATCCCCTTGAGGGGGAATGCCAACGAGATCGACGCAATTTTTCTACCTACCACCCATGAGTCTCGGCTTGTGGGTGGTGCCCACATAAAACGGCCTTGTGCCATATCGTGTAAAAGTGGGAAACATGTAAATTCCACACGCGATGCGATTTTAGTTCTAGACTGTATTGTCGGACGTAACCTCACCTCCCTTCTGTAAATTCTACTTTCTCTGTTCAATACACTTGTGTCAACTTAATAACAATAAGTTAAAATATTCTTAATTAAATCAGTCTTTTATGGTGAAATATACAATTTAGCAGTATATTCATTGAAAGGCCGGGAAAATAGGCTATCTACTAAATAATGATGCTATGAATTTAGATGAAATAGTGAACATTTCTAAACAGAATGTTGGCAGCATGTATTAGAATGAGAATCATGTAAATTTTAAGCCTTGTCACTTTCAGGATTACGACTGCATGTAATTAAAACTTATGCAGTTTGCTTCACTGAATTTTACAAATAACGATTTAGAAATGTGTCGTCATAACAATTAGTTCATTATAAATTAATTCTCTGTAGATCTTATCGTTATTTTTCTCTTTCTGAGCTTTTCACTCCATCGGTTACTGCTGGTTTTCTCTGAAGTCCGTGTGACAGCAAGTATTCTCAGGTTTCTTTGACTCTAGTAGATCTAAGCCAGTGCTATGTTTCTAGACCAGTCGTTCTCAACCAGGGGCCATATGCCCCCCCCCGGGACTATATAACATTTATCGGGTCCAGCAAGCAAAAATATTTAATCATACAAATATAATCGGATTCTTGAAACATCGAGGTGGTTTTGGGTTTTGAGGGATAGGGGTCTAACATCGCAAATTAAGTAGAAGTTTATTAAAAAATCAACTACTTCTGATAGTTTCAAAAGTAGAAGTAACATTTGCCTGGGGGAAAAGTAAGTATTATTAGGTACAAATATACAAGCAAATTATTAAACAAAAGAAATGAATTCATATTTTAGTGCTGCCATAAAAATAGGTTTAAACTTCGAGGTTTTTAATTTTCTTTTTTAAAGAAATTTTAGGTTTGCTTTTAATATTAATAAAACAAAAACAAACTTTTTGAAAGGAATACATCACTAACGACTCCCACTCATCATCTAAAAGATGTATTTTGTGAAATTTATAAGATAATTTTTAAGGGACCTTGTTGAATAATTATTAATTACCTAAATAAAACTTAGTTTCTATAAAAAAAAAACCCCAAAGGAATCTATAAGTAAAAAAAAGGTTGGGAACCACTGTTCCTGACAGCCTCAATTCTTTCTCGGATTTATATTCCTCTGATCTCTTTTCTAGTATCTCTGGGATTATTCCAAGTGTTCCGATTATGATTAGTATTACCCTCATCTTCAAGTTAAAAGGTAAAACATCTGACAAGGTCTAGATATTTCTAAAGATTTTCACTTTCTTGTGATTTGCTGGTCCACTGATAGGTTTCTTCTTCCTGTTTACTGCAACTAATTCTGGTTTTCTATCAAGGACCATCCGATCCCTTTTTAATCTCAAAGTACCAGATAATTGTGTTGGTCTTATTTACTTTATTAGGAGAGTTTCTGGTTTGTGCATGTACCATTTATCAGTAAGTTCATATTTTAGGCTTTTGAATGATTTCCAGTGGATCACCAGTCGTCCTCCATCTTGTATCTGCAGTTTTCCAGTCATCCCTGGGTACTACCACTCTGGACCAGGGAGTAATGACAAATAATGTGGTACTACAAACTCCACAGAACTCCAGAACACTAGCCTCACCATCAAGTTTAGTGTCAACCTGGACACACATATACAGAGGATGCAGTCAGCATATTCTAGGCCCCACTGACAGGGGCAACATTCTTTTCTTCCTATTGTGGTGTAATGGTTAGTCAGCTAGTCTTACAGATCCATTACTACTGAAAAGGGAGTTTCATCCTCATTGGATGCCCCATACTTGTGACCTTGTGTCAAATTCTACCTGTTCTAAATGAGTTGGCTTGATTTTTTTCTTTTAATCTGGATTTTAATAGTTTTTCACACTCCTATTATTAGGAATTTTCCTCTTCCTCCTTTTCTTCTTCACTTGTTTCATAACCTGGTTTGCTTTGGGAGGCACCTGTAGCACGTAATGACTGGTCTACACATGTAGCATGTCTTGGCTGGTGTACACATGTAGCATGTAATGGCTGATCTACACATGTAGCACGTAAATGTCTCATTAGATGGTCGTCTATTTTGTCACTGTCCACATAGACTGAACTTGATACTCTATTGGGTCCTATCTATTCTAAATTGGACACATTTATCATCGAGTTGACGTGTTATGGTTTTTGTCGTAGGAAACAGACTCATCAACCCGAGTCCAAATCCTGGACAAGGCTATTTACATTTCACATAGTGATAAAACTCTTGGGAAAGTTATGAATCCACCGAGTTACCATCCAAATGTGGGTAAATAGTAGTGAAGACTGTGATCTTTAACTTTGGTATGGATGGCAACACGTCTAGGAGATAAACAATTCTGAATTGAAACCTCTTAAACTGCTTAACATTAAACCTTGTACCACGCCTGTTCGTAAGGCGGTGTTGCCTAAATACACATAAAACTTGTTGTGATGTTAGTCCCAACAGTAAAAAGAAGTCAAGTCGAGATGGGGTAAAATAAGACAAGTGTATTTACAATTAATGGTACATGTACGACTAGCTTGTCGTTAACGGGAACATTCCTCCTTTCCACTCGGTGTCTCACTATTTATAGTGAGAACCGGTGCATGTTCTCCACTGTAGGAACTGCCGGTACAACAAACTTCAATTCATTCTTCTTTTAAATCGGAAATAGATAGACAAAATAGAGTACGTGATATGTTTCCTGAAGAATATTTAATTTTGGAGAACCGATAAATCTTTCGTGAATGTTGCATAACTTTTCAGAAGTCACAAAGTCCTGCTTTATTTATTCAACATATAAACAGAAAAGTCTATGTCAAACAAATGACATGTCCGATATAACTATGACAATATTCGAAGTAATAATTCTTTAATATTGTGTATAGAGCTTTTCGCCCACTCAGCTGACTCAGCCAAATGTTCTCTGTGGTTCCAGAGATCTATGGCGTTGTTTCGTGATTGGAATGCATTTTTATTACCAACCATTTGAATCTACATATTTCCAAGTTGACATTTATTGGACCCTAGGGGCACTTACAACGAACTTGTTTTTGATCCTCATTGTGCATTAACATTTAACACAGCACTCGTTTGAAAGGGGATAAGAGCATTAGACTTGTGTCCGTGAGGTGTATAAGTCAACAGGCAAAATGAGTTAATATTGGTTGACCAACTTTCTCGTATTACGGTCACACGTAGCACAAAACTAAAAAAACTAAAAATCTTCTTGGCATTAAATTGATTTTTTTCGTTTTGTGTTGTGCAGCGCATTTATTTGCTCTTAGGTTAAATCAAGTATTAAGCACTTTAAATAGAGTTGAATGCAGTCTGGAAAAGGCACTATTCATATATATATATATATATATATATATATATATATTTGATATACCAAACTTGTTGGTAGATCCTCGCGGTGAGAAAAAAAAACAGCAAATACTTTGATTGTAAAAATATACTACCAAACATCAACCGGGAAGAAAAACAATTTGTAAAAAAGAAAAGACCAAGATAATCGTACCTACAAAAAATAATCTATTAGTACAATACTTTGGCCAAATGAAAAAACAATTTATATGCATATATATATAAGATATATATATTCATACAAACCCGCTAGCTAATAAGTAAAAAGTGCTCAATACCTAAGTAGAGCAAATAATAAAGATAACACTAATGAGTCAGCGAACCTACTAAAAGTTTCGCTTAATGCTCTTCAGGGCTAAGATCTGACTCTTAGCCCTGAAGAGCATTAAGCGAAAGTTTTAGTAGGTTCGTCTGACTCATTAGATTTATCTTTATATATTTATATACTATATATATTATATATTATTATATATATATAATATATAGGGGATGATTTGAGTGTTTCCTTGATAGGGTTCAACTAAAATTGAAATAAAAATAAATTTATATCTGTACCAAGGTATCCATTTAGTATATATATATATATATATATATACACACACACACACACACACACACACACACATATATATATATATATATATATTATATATATATATAATGGAAAAATAATGAATAAAAGTGAAAAATAGGAAATCTGGATGATTCATTTATATTTGAAAAAATATAATGTCGACGTTTAACATTTACAATTTCTTATTTTTATTCCAAACATACACACATACACCTGAACACGCAAATACAGACGCGCATGAGAGAGAGAGAGAGAGAGAGAGAGAGAGAGAGAGAGAGAGAGAGAGAGAAGACAAGAGAGAGCGGGGAGAGATAGGGAGAGAGACGTTTTATATTTTAAGTAAAAAATCACAATTCTTATAAATTTTTGAACAAATTCAAAGTGTATAGGAGATCATTTTTTCAAACACACCAAATGGCGTCACTATACTTCGGAATGGAACGCCTTTAATGATAATTGAACTCTAAGAATTTTTTTCTTATTTTGTTTCATTTGAAAATATTTCTCTGAAGAAAACTTTCCCCACCTGCTTTTAATCACCCGAATGGTTGAACAAAAACCCATCACGTTCGCATAATACAATATCATATATAAAAGCAGCGATATATATATATTATATATAATATATATATATATATATTATATATATATATATATATATATTATATATGTCGCACATTCACAGAACAAATTATTATGTGTGTGACCAGTTAACCTGCGTACGCAACCTTTATGCTGTCCATAAACACTCTCATACATTCAAATTACCATCACATACATACGCACATCATTTTATCCAATCATACGCATCCCATGTCTATTGAATTTTCTGAAATTTTTTGAATTTTTTTTCGATTTTCCTTACATTTGAAACATCTTCACCTGATGATTGCATCGCATGAAACCAACATGGTCGTGAATGTTCCTTTGTCACCTAATAAATAGATATGTAAAACCTTTATATATTTATCTTATTATATTATATATGAACACTATATACATATATAGTGTTCATTGATTTATTGGGCAAAAAGCATGATGTCAAGTTATGTTTTTCTTCATATGTAAGTGTAGACCAGACACAACTATTTTGCTCACTTAACTCCAAAATGTATCTGTATCCAAGATATAATTTTCCTGTAAGTCGCCTCAGCTTAGAAGGTAAAAACACTACAGATTCTTGCAATGATGACAAAATATTTCATAAAAAAGTGAAAACGTCTTTAAATAATTTAAATACCTTTTTGATATAAAACATCTAAAATGATATAGTGGTAAACTTATTTCTTACGTACCTTGTAATTTTCTATAACTGTTCCAGTCAGACATTTTTCATCGAGTCGTTGTGGAGATGAGTTCTCCCAAAGACTTTAATTTAATTAGAAATGAAAACAATAGCACAACTGAATGTGAAAGCAATCGCACAACTGGAAACCTAATTCAATTACTATTGTAATGTTACTGGGATTGGTTATTGAAATAATAACTTGAATTGTAACTTCTTATGAAAAGGGTTTATTTTAACAAGACACACAAGAATGTAGTAAAAGTAGTATATTATAAGTTAGTATTGCCAGAAGGATGGGCCACTGAGACCAACATCATCAATTCAAATACTATAGTCCATTCAATACATCTCTTCTCTACAAAACCTATTATGATGTTACATAATCTATGCGGTTGCATAAGATTATTGTCAATCCCCTGTATTTCTATTTTTCATATCACGGGCGGGACTTTCCATGGAATAGTACAGAAAGTCCGCGAAATACGTGAAGTCACGTGGGACCTGGTTGGGTCCTCAGTTTTCAGTTGGACGTCAGGCAGAGATGATGTCCTGCCTTAACTGGAACTCACACTGCATACGCGCGCTATGTTAGTCAGATATTTAGTTACATGAAATGTTAGTTAAGTAAATAAAGGTTTAAGAAAAATAACACGGTCTTGTGATTAATGAATATCTTGGTAACAAGACTGATTAGAAGAAGAAATGAGTTAAGTGCGACTGACCACCAAGACGATAGAAGAGACGCCAGAAGAGACGTAAGATAGAAAAGACGTCAGAAGAAGAATAGAAGAATAGAAGTAATGAAAAGGGTATATAACAAGGATACCACAGTCCAGAACATTACCCAACACACCATGGAGACTCCCCATATCAACAATGACATCTTATTATAATGGAGATTGTGTGTTTTTCTGTCTGTAACCGAAACTATATTACTATTCAAGTCACAATTCCCTTAGTTATTTACGTCACATTCTACAGGATTTTATTTTATTTAATCCTCAATTATTGATAAAATAGTTTTACATTATTAATACTATTGACAATATCTACATAAGAATAACATGCAATTGTATTTATATATAAACAAAATAGCGGTTTACAGTGTGAATGGGAAGGCTAATTTGCATATTGATATAAAAAATCTGATTTTAATAAATATATGCTTAGTATTATGGATTTCTAATTGTTTGGTTTTATCTTAATGAATATTAGCAACAATCTCGTGGATAAATCTTAAAAGAAAACCGTTAACAAGAAGAAATAACTGTAATTTTATTCTTTACTTCCTATTTTAACTAAATAGTTAAATTAGGAAAATTTACCAATGAAAGACGGGAGTAAGGGAAAATGATGGAAGAGTTAGTTTCAAAGTTGTTCTATTTTCCGATTATACCCCCTTCGTTTCAAATATTTTTATCTGAATTCTTTTTCAGTTTCATTAGCCTTTCTAATTTAATATGCTATTTTATTATATTAAAACTTAAATACTTGCACCCGGAGGGTGCATATATTTGCTAGTCCTTTTAATTCATGACTCCCGCACGGGACATTTGTACGAATTACTTGCTTAGAGTGCCAAGAAAAGTTGCACTTCCCTTAAGTGCAGCATCTTCACTTTTACAGGTTGGAGATGGATGGCAGTTACTAATGAGATTACGTATCTTAGAGGGGTTGCATTTAGCTGCCAGGGACACAGTTTGTCATGTAAGATATTTATGTTTAACTAAGGCCTGTTCAAATAGTGACCAGCTTCTTTATTTCAGCGGGGGAAACAAATACAGAACTACAGACTCTACGTTTCCTGAATCTAAATCTAAACTTCTTAACCAGATTTATGTTTGTAGTATTTTTAGACCTCGCACCAGGTCAGGTTGACATAATGAGTAAAACCGAAGCTCATGCAGTGGGCAGTGTAAAAAGGTACGAGACCCTTTCAGCATTCCCCTTTTGGGGCACCTTAGGGACCGGCCAATAAACTCTACCCTGTCAATTTTAGACAAGGGGTGGGTGCTGGGATCACACGATTAATTCAATATCTTTTAGACTATAAGAAATAAATAAAGATCTATGTTTTAGACTATATAGAAATAAGATCTATATTTCCTTGTAAAAATGTATACTAAAATTTCTAGCACCAAGTAAAACAAAATGTTTTAATAAAATAATAAATGTAGTTATCACAACTATAGCTGTACTAAGATGTTTTTTAAAGTATTTTTAGACCTCGCACCAGTGTTTCATAATCTATGCGGTTGCATAAGACTATTGTCGGTCCCCTGTAATTCTGAGGGGATGACCCTTTTCACACCATGGCCGGGTCCGTCTATGGAAAATTACAGAAGCCCGCCAAAATACGTGAAGTCACGTGGGACCTGTTCGGTCCCTAGTTTGCATGTCAGGCAGTGAAGATGTCAGGATGTCAGGCAGTGAAGATGTACTGCCAAACTGTGAATCACTCTGCATACGCGCGGTATGTTAGTTAGCAGATGTCTGGTGGGGATTTAACAATAAAATAAGATCAAAAGTAAATCGAAGTCTTTTGTTTATTACCTAAAAACTAACAATGACACAGGGGCTTCTGATAAGTAGAAATCCCTAACAGAAAACCAGACCAAAATCCCCAAGTCAACTCCAGACGCAAGATCTTAGAAGATTCCAGACCAAGTCAAGATGAAGAAATACCAAAGACGATCAGAATACTAAAGGCGGCCAAGAAATAGAATGAAAAAAAGAGGTATGCAACATTATAATTATTTAGTGCCAGTGAGGAAGGCTATGAACACCAGGTCAGGTTGACATAATGAGTACAAACCGAAGCTCATGCAGTGGGCAGTGTAAAAAGGTACGAGACCCTTTCAGCATTCCCCTTTTGGAGCGCCTCAGGGACCAGCCATAAACTCTACCTGTCAATTTTAGACAATTCAATATATTTTAGACTATAAAGAAATAAAGTCTATGTATTAGACTATATAGAAATAAGATCTATGTTTTAGACCATATAGAAATAAGATCTATACTTCCTTGTAAAAATGTATACTAAAATTTCTAGCACCAAGTAAGACAAAATGTTTTAATAAAGTAATAAATGTAGTTATCACAACTATAGATGTACTAAGATGTTTTTTTAATAGTAGAAAATACAGTAAACACCACATACATCAACAACCAGGCACATACAGGACTCTTGTTCTTCAGCTCTTTCATCTAGACTTGAACTAAAACCTCAAATCAAAACAATTTTTTCCAAATATATTACAATCAAACTTATGGGAAGAAAAAATTATATCCTGAATTTTAAAAAATCAGAGACCGAAGCTACTGGACGCAGGGCACGAATGCTGGGTATGTATATCTTTATGTTTGTATCAAGAGCAACCGATCCTTATTTTGCTAAATTAAATTAATCATGACTATGTCTTTCTGTTAAACTCAGGCAACAAAAATTTTGTACATTTTATGTTATTAAACTGTCAGATAGTACTTAATGAAAATTATATCACCTGTTTTTTCATATTCATAATATGTGACCAAACCTTGGAAGATATAAACAATTCAAATAAATATTGCACGCAAAATGAATATGTCCATCTGTTCCCGATAATTTTGAGAAGAATCACTTAACAAAGACGAAAAGGATAATATTTTCATTCATTTTTTAAATTCCTTTTTCATTAGATCCCAGATTTGCTTGAAATCACTTCCTTTTCTTGGAATCAACTCAAATGAACATTTTATCATCAGGGTTTTATAGTTTTGACTTTCTTTGTAGGTTGGTTGAATTTTATGGAATGTCCACCCTCGTTGGGTTATTAGATAGCAAAGATATTTTTTCTATTCATTCTCGTTTGATATTCAATTTGTTTTCAAACTCATTTTTAAAATTCATTTTTTAATCTGTTTAACCCGACGATGGGACCAAGTACAACCACTCCAGTTCGAAGTGGACTAGTGTGTAATGGCGTTAAACGGGTACTCCACATCTTCCAGAATTCCAGAATAAAAATGCAACCTAGAAATTACTAATTACTCAGTTCACCTTGTATATTTACTTTTTAGACCTTTTTCTCAATCCGTTATACGTGTTGTGTTTTTCCTATTATTTCTCTGTTAACTCTGATACCGAGTTACAACACAAAGTTGAACACATATTGTCTTGTGTAATGTAGTTCTTGCACTGGTAGGGACCTCAAGACTCGGCTTTGTCGGATGTGACCGATATGAAGATGTCAAAAGATCAATCACCGTGGGTAGTGCTGTAGGAAACACATGAAATCCTTGTTCAGTGACTTGAGGTAGTCAGGATAGACTTAAAAGATTCGATAAGTGACTGTTGGCACGGACACGCCAAAGAGTTAAGTCGGCTGATTTCGGGGTTTATCTAAAACTACCACTACTGATGCAAGGATGGCACGATCTATAAAGTAAAAAAATATTTCCTCTGTCGCCTAAAACAACACACCACGTATCTTGTTATCAGTTTTAAGATGTAACATTTGAAATAAAACATGTCTATTTTTAAGGCATATATATATATATATATATTATATATATATATATATATATATATATATATATATATGTGTGTGTGTGTGTTAGTAGTAGCATGTCCATTTGGTCCGTGAAGAACCTCTATGAGGTGGGTTATTTTTAATGCTCTTATATATGTGACGGAGGGTTCATGGGAGTTGTGTATATGACTATATGTGTATATATATAAATGTATGTGTGTATTTACATATATGTGTGTGAATGTGAGTGTGTGTATGTATCTCGGTACTGTGCGCGTGACTTCTAGATTATATATACGTGTGTATAAGTGTGTATATGTATGTATGTATGTATATTGATTTATCTGTATATTTGTGTGCGTATGTACGTATGTAAAAAAAAGTATTGTTTACTTTGTTATCACGATCGAATCTGTAGAGTTGGGTTTTTAAAGATAATTTTCGATCTCTAATGTTAAGAACTACGAGAAATAGATAGATCGATAGATAGATCGATAAGATCGATCGTTAGATATATGTTTGAATAGCGTAGACAAAGATAATCCCAAAGGCAGGAAATTGACAGACATGAAGTACAATTGACTCAATGTCTACGCTATTTGAACGTGAATTTATATATGCTATATAACCGATATTTAGCACTCTTTATCAATGAATAAAGCAATTCATACACACACACACACATCACTTTCACCCTCTCTATGTATATCTTGATTACCATCTTGTTATATAAGTTACTTTCTATGTGTAAGTAAGAGAGAGATGGGAGAGTGATATAACTATTCACTTTATTTGTATGTTAAGATTCAGCGACGTTGTTCAATAAAATTCCATGATCCATTTCAATTTAGATTAGTTTTAAACGTTTTCTTTCTTAGAAATCTTACAAAATGATTTTAATGTTATGCTTTATCTTACCGGTCGTATTTTCTTTGTTTTAAATTCTATTCACTTTGCAATCTCTCTTTTCCCCAATTTCAGTTATCCACCGAGCACTCAATGGGTGACCCAACGGGTCATGTTTTTTTCTAGTACACACACACACACACACACACACACACACACACACACACATATATATATATATATATATATATATATATATATATATATTATATATATAAGAGAGACAAATTTAAATATATTGATATTTATTCTTATATCTATAAAACTTGTATCACTGATAATGAGCACTTCTCTAACAATACTGCAAAATCTTGGCCCACCACTTACAAACCAAAAGCACACACACACACACACACACACACACACACACACACACACACACACACACACACACATATATATATATATATATATATATATATATATAAGCTTGCAAAAAGAGGAAGCAAGAAATTCAAAACTTGCCAAAAAGGGTTGCAAGAAAGTTAAAAACTTCCACCAAAGTACAGCACCATCCATCACCCAGCAAAGAACAAAAATTCCTCCCCAAGAATAAAACGATATCCAAAGATAACAGATGATAATGGTGAAAAAGTTGCTTTTTCTTTGCTAGAACAGGAATTGCACAGGACAGCACGCAGCACTCTTGTGTAGTTCGCACCTGGATTTTTTCCAATGTTTTTGTTAAAATCCAAACACTGACAAGTCTACAGCTTGGAAAAATTATCGCTTTATCTAATTTGAAGTCTATGAATTTCCTCTGTGTATATTGATATCATTTTCTGTGGGGGAGATATTATTTCCACGGGTCAACTAATTTCAAAGTCATGTGATCCAGAGTAAAGATACCTCCATCTTTTTTAAAACAACTTAACTCTATTTTATCTGTGAGCACATGGAAGCCAATCCTCTAGTTGCCTTACTTAGACTATGTAGCTGTGATTCTGCTTGTGCAGATGTATTTGAGAGAAGTGTTAGGACATCTACGTAGACGACAGCTGTGATAGTTTCTGCGGGATGTCACTTTCTTGATGCCTTTTTTTGTTTTTTCACGTGAAGCCTTTTTTTCTTTCATTAGATCTAATGACAGACATAGTTTTTATTAATAAAATTTGGCGCTCCGTCTTATACATCATAGGTGAAGGTAAAATTGCTCTCCGTCATAGGTGAAGTTTGAGACCTCCCGTAGGCCTAGGCTAATCTTCTCAATGATGCTTACTAACCCAACTTAAGCTCAGTACATTTGCCTACCCTAAACTCCATGCATCCTTATTTTATTGCTGGTATTATTGTATTATTACCCGTGCTTTAAAAATGTTTTCGACAATATATGCTTAAAACCTTTTTTCCTGAATTTGACCTACTGAAATGGTGGTGTATCTTATATGCCTGTGTATCTTATATGCCGTCAAATACGGCAGCGGTCCCCAACTTTTTTTGCGCCACAGACCGGTTTCATCTAAGACAATATTTTCACGGACCTGCCTTCATAAGCTTGCCAAAGATGTTTGTTTTTCACTCATTTTTGCTAGCTTTTGGGGTAACTTGTAGGAATTTAGCGAAAATATTAAATAAAACTGTCACCATCAGATGAAGGAATCATTAATTCGTCTTGCGCAAATATAAAATTGTAAGAAAAACATTTTAATCATTTGTCAGATTTAATTCTTGGATATTTTGAAGACATCATAATTATCTTTTGAGAAATTTCTCGATGTTATTTTGGGATCCAATTTTGTTATGACTAGTAATTAATCTATTAATGTATAGCATGTAAAAATGTCTACAGACATTTGCAGAAAGACGATTTTTATTGCAATAGAAAATAGAAATCCATTGATATTAGACATTAACTGTCTTGTTTACGAGTGAATATTCAAGTTCAATTTGTATTAATTATCTTTTAATTTAGTTTCACTCTTTACCGACAAGAGACCTTCTAAAACGTCTGTCATAATTGATCAAATGTTGAGCAGGATATTTGTTTTCTTTTTTATCTGTTCTTGTTTCATACTTAACATGAAAACTTCACTACTTACAACATAATTTCTGTTAAAAGTGTAAAACATTTCGATAAATGCATCAGATTAAATGATCCCCTTGTTACTATCAAGTTACACTGAAAGCACCGGTTCAACGTTTGATAACTGGTATATACCCTACCTATTCACATTAATGGTATGTCCCAATCCTCATGTACCCTACCTATTCACATTAATGGGTATGTCCCAATCCTCATATACCCTACCTATTCACATTAATGGGTATGTCCCAATCCTCATTACCCTACCTATTCACATTAATATGTCAATCTCATATACCTAACATTAATTACCCTACTATTCACATTAATGGTATGTCCAATCTCATATACCCTACCTATTCACATTAATGGGTATGTATGTCCAATCCTCATATACCCTACCTATTACATTAATGGGTATGTCCCAATCCTCATAAACTACTAGAGTATTATACAGACTGAGTAGCCTGACACCGCTAGCAGGGTTTACCTTTCTCTCCCCGATGGCGAGTATCATAATTGTTAATATTGTAAATTAATCTTGTAATCTCTTGTAAATAAATAATTGGATAAAATTAAAATTAAGAAGAGGGGGAAGGGAAAAAAAGAGAAAACAATCTTACACAGCCTGTTCTTCCTGGTAGTGAGACAAAACTCGATTAATACATTTAGGAATCATATATAAGAAGAACACAATTGCCATTGATTGGAAGTCACATGACAAGCTAATATAAAGCGATGGACAACAGGAGTCGAGGTTTTTGAAAGCCTGTTGTTGATGGGGGGGGGGTTTGATCAGCCCCGATTGCTCTCCTGGGGGAGGAAATCGATATTGAAAGACCAGAAAGTTCAGTGATCTCAGGAATACAACATCGCTGACGACCCTCCCCCGTCGATCATCTAATAGATGTATTTTGTGAAAGAGATAAATATTACATTTCGTTTCCAACCTCCGATTGGTTATTCCTCATTTAGTAACCTTTGATAGGTTGCAATAATAACTGAAGTTAAGCAGCAATGAGACATTTTATTAATTAGATGGGCGACCATTTAAACATCAGCAGGTACTGTAAGAAAGAGAATATCAAAATGATTTGATTTGGCAATAAATAACCCAATAAGGTTTTATGTGCCGTAAACCAAACCAGCCATCCAGGGTTATTTACCAGAAATAAGAGATTTAATGAAAATGTATAATAATTCGGACATTGATGTTGTTAAAATCGGTGAGAACTATAAAGCAGCGGTCCCCAACCTTTTTTTTTTTTGGCGCCACGGACCGGTTTCATCTAAGACAATATTTTCACGGGCCGGCCTTCATATGCTCCGGCCTACATTTGCTCGATAATCCTTAATGACGTAATATAATAATAAATCATCCGTAGTGGTCTTATGTCAAATGCAAACATCAACGGAAAATAAACAACCTTTTGTTCATAAATTAATAATAAACAACATCTCTGTAAACGAAAAGATAAAAAATTTTTTAATTCCAACATTCTGTGCGGCCCGGTACCTAATGGCCCGCCGCCCGGTACCGGGTCGCGACTCGGTGGTTGGGGACCACTGCTATAAAGGGTGGGATACACTTCACATAGAATTTTTATAATTCAGGGATGTGTGATATTGTAAAAGCTGATAGATGGTTCTCGAATATCAAAATTACTTATTGATGCGTGACACCTTCATAAAAACGGACAAATAAACAAACAAACATACAAACAAACAAAAAAACACGAAAACAAAAGAAAATATCCTATCAATATTTACTAAGACAGCAAGAGATATTCGATTCCATGGCAACGGAGTTCGTATGTTTTTAACATGATGGAGACATCTCCGCACTAAATATTACGCCATTAAAATTAGTGGACCAGTCCACATTACCTAGGTAGTAATATCTCATTTACAGAAAACGATGTCGATATATGCATAGGAAAGGTATGGTCTGCTATAGACAGATTATCGATCATATGGAAATCTAACCTCTCTGATAAGGAGAGAATTCTTTTAGGCTCTAGCCGTGTCAGTGCTACTGTATGACTGTACCACATGGACTATAACGTAACGTTTAGAGAAAAATCAAGATGCTATATACAGATTATCGATCATATGGAAATCTGATCTCTCTGATAAAATAAAGAGATAATTTTTTCGAAGCTGTTGCTGTGTCAGTGATATTGTATGGCTGCACCACTTTGAATTTAATGGAATACTTAGAGGAAGAGCTTGATGGGAACTACACAAGGATGCCGCATGCTGCTTTTAACAATTATTAGAAGCATCACCCCAGAAAATGCAGCTGCATGGCTACTTACCACCTATCACACAAACCGTCAAAGTCAGACGAACACAATATACTGGATACTGCTGGAGAAGCAAGGACGAACTGATAAATGACATTCTCCAGTGGACACATACACATAAACACAAAAGTGTAAGCCGACCAGCAAAAACTTAGATCGATTAGCTCTGTGCAGATTCTGGATGCCTTGCGTAAGACTTGCCAGGGGTTATGACTGATAGGAAGTGATGTAAGAGAGAGCGAGATTGTGTGTGTGTCTGAGAGAGAGAGAGATAGCAGACAGACAGAGAGACAGAGACAGAGAGGGTGGAGTCCTGGTAATATGGGCTCTCAGCATGACCTGATGATAACGAAGTTTGGCTTAATAAAACACAGAGCTAAATGAGTTGATTGGTTTTGGTGTCAATCTTCCAAGTAAGAAAGCTCTGCCAGCCTTCAGAATCAGCATTTTACCCTTTGTCTTTTACAGAGGCTTAAACCCCGACCAGTGGTAT
>CM042145.1:31438988-31498988 GCA_023376005.1 Doryteuthis pealeii | reverse complement strand
CAAGAAGAAATAACTGTAATAATTTGCTGGCACCTCACATTTTAGCTCACAAGACACAGCTAAAGATTGACATCTAGTAACTTGGGGAACTCATAATTTGGGGCACTTGTATGTCAACGTACAACTGTACGTTGCTTGCTTGGAGGAGGGATGACAATTAGAAACAGTATTGCAAACTTCAATTTAATAGAATACAATTGTATTTTAGTACTATGTGAAATCCAAAAAAGCTTCCTCCAGGATTTGAACTTGCTTCGCCGAGTCGATATCTTACAACGATAACCATTACACGACAAACACATCCGATTCTCCCAGCTCTGCTTTCAATATTACTACTAATGTTCTTCGATAAGAATAGCTTTGGCATTAAATAACCCACAATGGTTGATTTGACATTAAAGCAAAGAAACCAAAACAATTATCAATGTTATACACAACACACCCAAGTTTGTTACCCGGAAATAGGCTAGAAAACAATAAATATTCAATAAATAGTCAATTACTACTACTTTATTTGCCTCATTAACAAGGAAATTCCAGTTATCTCCCTTGCTAAGACTGGCCTCTCTGATATTACAGCCAAGAGAAACCAATTTTAGACTTAAATGACAGGATTGCCTGTTGATGAGAAATCCAAATGGAAAGAGAAACTAATTGCAAAGACTATACAGAGATTTTGAAAAGAAGGAAGACATTAACACTGAATACATCTCACACCATAAAAGAAAGTAAAAAAGCCAGATAAACATTTGCAATTATCTCTTAACTAAATATATCAAACGTTGTAATAATTAAATTATCATACTGTGGTATATCCACAGGTTCTGCTAGTAATTATAATAGCAGCAGTAACAATCAGCAACTGTGTAAGTTATTTGTTACCTATAGAAGTGGGGAAAATAGAGGGGGGAATAGATATTTGAGTCAACAAGTTCCTAGACCAAAAAGAAGCGAGTTCACCGTCTTCTCGCAGGCCAAACTTTCTTTTGGTCAACACAGTCTTCGTCTTCGACCAGCAGCTGAAAATCCGCCGTCGTCGTCGTCATCAAAATAATCTTTTCTGACTGCCGTCTCACGTTAGCCGAATGCTTCTCTCCTTGTCACCGCACGCTCTACTCGGTTTGGTTATTTATGGGCATATTACCGAAACATCCGGGGACATCAGTCGAACCTCGCGTCCGTCCAGTGCCTAAATCGCATTTGTTTTTGCATGCGGGAGGACGCGGGTTCGACCCAGCAGGCAAGACAATGTCTTGCTCTTTTTCCTTTCTCGTTCTCCGTCAAATAAAAAAATCCTATTATTAGAAAACAACGCATATGGTACGAGGATTTGCTTTAACACAAACGTAGTCTGTGAGTTTTCTCGTCAACTTATTGACTGTATCAGGAAATCCACGTCTCAGCACATTAAGCTCTACGGTGATTTATCTTCCAAAATGTTATGAAAGGTAGACTGAAAAATTACTCACCCCAAAATCAAATTGATTAGAAAGCGGTCGTAATAAATGAAACTTCAAATTTAATAATAATAATTGGTGTAATCAATATGCAAATACCTAGGTACCCCCTTACTATAATTTGATTGGATAGTGTCCTCCATAAATACTCGACACTGTGGTGATACAAGCGCCTACTAGCAAGACTACCACGCCGACTGCTCGGAAGACGCATGCTACTCGACGAACCAGCTTCTATTTACCTACGAGAATATACCTTAATACAACTTCATAATATATCCCTTAACCCGGATATATCAATAATAATAATAATAATAATAATAATACGCAAGTGCTGGTTATGCAGAGATTTGATACGGTTAGTCATAATATCAAGAAAATATAGCATACTAGAAGGGGCCTGTATAGTTCAGTCGGTAGAGCGTCCGACTAGCAACGAGAATGTTCCTGGTTCGATACCGGCCTTGGACAACTCAGCGTATGAGTAGCACAAGGGTCTGTGTGGTAAAGCGAGGAGATGATGGTAGGTGTGGCGCTCCGTCTCAGACGCCAAAACAATCGCCTTGGTCTAGTGCTAGTGAAAGGGGGATAGACTCTCTCGCTGTCTGGCTGATACCGATTTTAGACCACCCCAACGACTTTACATACTTACTTAGTACGTTTGAATATAAGACTAAGCACTAAGAAATGAGACCCATAAAATTCTCCTGGTCAGAGAAAAGGACCCAAAGAACTTGCAATCTAGTGGATTTAGCCGTTCCAGCGAATCACAAAATAAAAATTAAAGAAAGCGAAAGGTTACACAAATACTTGAACCTTACCAGAGAACAAAAAAGCAGTAGACCATTGTTACATCACAGTAGAGTAGAAATTATAAATAACGATAATATTGAATTCACAGGAATTTGACCTTTCGCTGACCTTGTGGCTGTTCTCTGGTAGGTCAGTTAGGTTCGTGTGAGTGGGAGGTGGACATGAAATTTAAGGAGTCATCTGTTGTTTATTAGAAGAGGCAGATGTGTTTCCAAGATGGCTATTTCTTCAGGGCGTGATGGTTAACTTTGGTTAAATAAAGACGTCAAAAATATTATAATATATGTGTTCGTTATTTCCCAAGGGAAGAGACCAGAAGAAGAGAGAAGGGATCAAACCAGCATAGAATAGATAGCAGAGATATCTGGCCGGCAAAGAGGAGACACAATAAGATAGAATCTGTGCTATAATATAAAAAGAAATAAACAGCTACACAACAATACGAGTATTATTTGTATTATTCGGACTATTGTCTTCATCTTCATTGTTATCTGTACAACGTTTCGGTCGATGTGCCATCCGGCCTTCTTCAGGTATTTCTTGTCGGACTCTGGAACCTTCTCCGGCTCGGGAACTTCTTGTCGAATCGGGAACCTTCTTGTCGTAATCGGGAGCCATCACGGAATTGGACACATGGCGTAGTGGATAAAGGAGTTAGTTTAAAACAGTTCTAAGTGACAGTTATCTCTAGACTGCCGGTTCAATCCTGGTCAGGGGCAGCAATAACATAGAATGATAATTAACACAGCTTAACGACTCTACTCCAGCTATGGTTAGCGGAACGAGAAGAGTATACCCCGTGGATTGAATAAAGGGTTAGGTTCAATATTCCGTGATGGCTCCCGATTACGATAAAAAGGTTCCCGATTACAACAAGAAGGTTCCCGAGTCCGAGATGGTTTTCGAGTCCGAGAAGTTCCTGAGTCCGACAAGAAATACCTGAAAAAGGCCGGAGGGCATACCGACCGAAACTTTGTACAAATAACAATGAAGATGAGGACAATAGTCCGAATAATACAGATAATACTAATCATCAAGCCTCATCTCAAAAATTCAGAGAAATAACAATATGAGGTTGACGATGATAGAAATTGTTTGTTTGTTTGTTTTGTTTTGTTTTACGGCATATCACCCTCAGTCGGTCATTTAATGCCGATAAAGTTTTGAAATAAAGTAATTCTTAATGGATAATACAATTTTTTTATAAATACATTTTTCTATTTAAACCATAGATGGGACCCTAACAGGTAATACCACTCCGGGTCAGAGTGGACCAGGGAGCAATGGTGATGAAGGGATGCTCCACATTCCCCAGACCTCGAAAACTGGAACCTCACCATCAGATAGTTTAACGTCATTCCCAGGATATGTAGACCCGCAGCCACCGCCTTCTAGCACCCATATGATAAAGAGGGGTTGGGGCTTGCTATAAGTGCAATAGGGTTGGGAAAATCATATAGGCGATAGGGCTTGACGTGACCAGCCGAATGATCGGAGGCGGCCTCTCCGACCGCCCGTCTAGCCCAAGATAGGACCAACGTGGAATATTGCATGTCATGAACTGTTCATCCTTAAGCATCACGGGTCGCCACCCATGGCCAACAGGTGGCCCCATTGGGGGAGTCTTACCCCTCTGCAGAGGTGCAGTCAGTGCATTCTAACGCCCCAGCCGACAGGGCGGGTTAGAAATTGTAGTTGTTGCCCTAAAGTTTGAAAAAGAGTTTTGAGGAGATGAAAATCAAAGGAAGAATCAATATATTCAAAGAACAGCATTGTAAGAATACTCATAGACTTAGACTTCAGTGAAAATACATCAGATAACGTTGGTGTGAAAACCCCGTAAAGAATGAAATAATAAGTAGAGAATAACTCAATTTAAAAGAGGAAAACCGGAATTATTAATTTGAGAAAACAAAAACAAGAAGAAAAAATACAATATGGACACTTCAAAAGACCAACCAAGGAAATTGCGCACCAGATGACTGGGGCATGTTTACACGGGAGAAGCTTAAAATTAGAAATTGAATCTCTATTAATAGCAACAGAAAATAACATCAGTGTCAAACCTAAAATCGATGAGACGCATAAGAACTATGTAAGAGCTAAAATAGATAAAAGGCCGGGTAATAGCAAGAATGGACTATGTAGAAAGAGAGAAGAACAGAAAGGATTTTGAGATACAAATGGATTACCCAATCTAAACGTGATTTATTTCATTGTTATAATTAAGAAATTCATAGAAAATATTTTTATGAGTAAATCTAGGAAAAAATTAAAATAAGCGACAATTTATCATTTAATTTTTTTATAATTATGATATGATAATAATAATAATAATAATATAGTTTTAGTTAATATAAAAAGAAAATAACTTGCCTACTCGCTGCCATCGACGTTCCTGTAAATACAGTATTGTATAAAATACAATAAAATATATTGCAATGCAATGAATTATGTGCTGTAATATGTACATATTTATTCTTTATAAAATACGTTTTTCTTTGGATTAAAGAATTGTGAAACTTAAATGTTCTTAGTGAACTTATCAACATTAGCCTATCTGAAGCTCGCTGATACCTTAAATTTTAGTTCGGAAAACAAAGCAAAAATCTCCGAGTGACAGCTCGTGACTCGATGAACTTGTAAGTCAATGTACGACTGTATATTTGTTGCCTTCTTTTAGCTTAAAGAAAAATAAATCAACGAATACGTGGTCCTTGCAAAAGAATTAAAATAAAGTCGTAGAACATGAAAGTGATAGGAGTTTCAATCATAATTTGAAATCTTGAAAAAAACCTGGAAAAGATATTGGAGGAACGGAAATTGACAGAAGAATTGAAACGATTCAGACTACAGTATTGGTGTTACGAACTAGAATACTTAGAAGTATGTTGGATCTCTCTCTCTCTCTCTCTCTCTCTCTCTCTCTCTCTCTCTCTCTCTCTCTCTCTCTCTCTCTCCATATATATATAAGGGGAAAGGTATATTGGCTTATGTACCAGCAACGGGAGTCATGCCCTATCCCCTATTCATTTGCTGCTTCTCCCATGATGGGTTTCGGGATGTCGAGGTTCACTAAATGAACCCCGTCTCCCTAGATTTAGTCGAATCGATGGATCGTATAACTACGGGTAGATAGACGGACAAACGTCGACGTGCTGGGTTCCCATTCGTTGGGGGGATTAGGATAGCGATGGGGTGCTTGTACTGATGTAATAGATTCAATTTTACTTAAATTATAAATTAAATATAATAATAAAAAAAAAATTTTAAATTAAAAAAATAAAATAAAAATTTAATAAATAAATTAAATATTTATAAAACAATAGATTTATAGTGTTCTGTGTTTTTTGTTCGTTTTTATTAGTCGGTCTAGTTCAGCTAATTTAATTGACTACTGTGGTAAGTACTATTTAATTCGTTTGGCTCCTTGTCTCTGTAGTCAGATCTTAGCCCTGAAGAGCATTAAGCGAAACTAATAGTAGGTTCGTCTGACTCATTAGATTGATCTTTATATATATATATATATATATATATATATATATCATTGATGCTGTTGAAACCTACGTAGACTATAACACTGAGACCAAATGTTTGTTTTGAATTTTTGAAGAATTGAAACGATTCAGACTACAGTATTGCTGTTACGAACTAGAATACTTAGAAGTATGTTGGATCTCTCTCTCTCTCTCTCTCTCTCTCTCTCTCTCTCTCTCTCTCTCTCTCTCTCTCTCTCTCTCTCTCTCTCTCTCTCTCTCTCTCTCTCTCTCTCTCTCTCTCTCTCTATCTCTCTCTCTCCTCTCTCTCTCTCTCTCTGTCTTCTCTCTCTCTCTCTCTCTCCCTCTCTGTCTGTCTCTCTCTCTCTCTCATCCTTGATGCTGTTGAAACCTACATAGACTATAACACTGAGACCAATTGTGTGTGTTTCTTTTACGGCATATCAACCTTTTTCGGGTGATTTAAAACCGAATCAAGTCATTTTGATAAACAAATAACTCGGGTTGCTTGCAATACCTGCTGTTGCTTAAGTGGTCACCCAATTAAGTATTGAACAGGCACATCGCTGCACAACTTCGGTTATCAAGTCGGAACCGGTGCTCTCCTCCTGACTTGACTGTAATCCCTGGTGATCTGGAGAGACTTGCTGTTCCTAGGACCTCAGTGAAATTCAGCTGTTATTACTGGTGTGAGAAACTGGCGTGGAGTAGCACAGAACTGTGAAGTAATGTGATTAATGCTGAATAATGTAATAGAATACTAATGACAATAGACAGATTATGATAGCTTGTTATATTGCATTTAGCAGAGCAGAATGTAACAACAGTGAATAAAGTTACACAATCTCTGAGAAAGATAGTTGGAAGTAATCACCGTGAATACATGGATACCAATAAACTTGCAAATGTAGGCCGAGACACCATTAGAAATAACATATTACCAACTTCAGAAATAGAGAAAATTAAAACTAGCCTGAACAACAATAACGTGACTAATGAGGACTCCTGGGACGCGTGGATATATCAGCGTATGGCAATTTAACAATTACGCTAACTACTGCAAAATAAAAAACACCCACCGGGCGATGTAAAAAATAGATTTTTGAAACATATTGCCTGAGAGGTGGGAGCAAAAAAATCAATGTACCCTAAGTAAGTAAAATCATCGAATTCATTAGAGGATTAAAAAATAAAACAATTTGGAATGTAAACTTTAAATATGTATTAAAATAAAACAAACTATATATAGATACATAATAAGTAAAGTAAAGTCGTCAGGGTGGCCTAAAGTCGGTATCAGCCAGTCAGCGAGGGAGTCTATCCCCCTTTCAATAGCGCTAGACCAAGGAGATTGTTTTGGTGACTGAGGTGGAGCGCCCCACCTACCATCAGCTCCTTACTTTACCGCACATATACCTGTGCTACTCATACGCTGAGTTGGCGAGGACCGGTATCGAAATAGGAACCTTGTGGTTTCTAGCCGAACGCTCTACCGACTGAGTTAAAAACGAGGACTGTCTAATGCTGCATGTTCAAATTTTGAGTGTATATTTATTGAATAAATACACTCAAAATTTGAACATGCCAAAAATCGTAGAATAAATATTATTCTATGGTCTGACGATTTTGGGTAATGTGACGTAGACAGTGACGTAATTTTTGTTACAGACAAAAACCGGAAGCGAATCTCCACAATTAATAGATATGTATAAGTATACCCACATGTTTTTAAATCCCCATGAACTAAAATTAAACAAAATTTAGAAAAAAATGAATGAAACACTTTATTTCCCGCTGCGTTATATAGAGGAAGGATTAAGAAATATCGCATTTAAGAATTTTTTTGTTTTGTAGTTTTTAATACGGGGGAATTTTATAAATTAAAATCTGCATCAGTTAAAATGGCGCATTTTTGCCATGTTTTTTTTCATTATTGAAGATGCTCACTTTTTAACGTGATTTATTTCATTGTTATAATTAAGAAATTCATAGAAAATATTTTTATGTGTAAATTTAGGAAAAAATTAAAATAATCGACAATTTACAATTTAATTTCTTTTTTAAATTGTGATATAATAATAAAATGGGTTCTGTCATATGGTAGTTTAGGCCCTACCTAATCTGGATACTTAAGAGTATTCTCTCTCGCTCTCACTCACTCTTATATAATATATATATATATATATATATAATAACCGATAGTATTAAGATTGGGGTAATTGTTACTCGCATAAATCCCCAAATGGGTTTGAATGGGCTCCTTAGCCTTGGGCGGCAACCCATCAAATCTGGAGAAGGCCGACACAGAACCTCTGCTGCCTTTCAAGGAAAGGCTAGGGGAGTAAACCACTAAAATAAACCAGGAGCTGGAGTCTCTAAGCTGGTGTGATGCTGAAATCCAGTGCTACCCATAAACTCCTGCGACACTACCGTTGCCAAACCGCATTGGTCAATTACCTTTCCTTTGGATCACAGCAGCAGTGTGGAGAGGGGGATTTGCTGCATGGGCAACAGCTCATCCTCCATATGAATCCACCCAGGCTATGTAGTTCAAGTTAACGAAACAAACAAACAAAAACTTGACACTACTACATCGTCTCTCGTAGACGGAAGCATACAAACAACAACAATATATATATATATATATTATATATATATATATGATAGATAGATAGATAGATAGATACATGTATATATATGTGTGTATGTGTGTATGTCTTTTTCTTACTAACTCCCTTTTATTTCATTGAAACAGTTGATACGAATCTGTTCATCGTTATCGCTTTTGTTTGCACTATGTCTCTCTCTCTCTCTCTCTCTCTCTCTCTCTCTCTCTCTCTCTCTCTCTCTCTCTCTCTCTCTCTCTCTCTTTTATATATCATTCACTTTTATTTCCCTCTTTCTTTCTTTCTTTCTGTGTTTCCTTTTACATTTTATTTTTCTTTCTGGTGTATAGCATATTCTTTTTCTTCCCTTTCTTTCCTCTCAATTCAAACGGAATGGTCCATTATCTATTTGAGGTGACGATAGGGCGCGATACACGGAGATACAAGTGTATTAATACATAGTTAATGACAATAAAAATGAAAAAAGGACAATAGAAATAATATGAAACAAATATGATTGATTGGTTTTGATTGGTTTGTTTTGTTTTACGGCATATCAACCTCAGTGGGTCATTTAATGCCGATAAAGTTTTGAAATAAATCAATTCTTAATGGATAATACAATTTTGTTTATCAACTCATGTTTTCCTATTTAACCCATAGATGGGACCCTAACAGGTACTACCACTCCGGGTCAGAGTGGACCAGGGAGCAATGGTGATGAAGGGGTGCTCCACATTCCCCAAACATCCAAAACTCGAACCTCACCATCAGATAGAGTTTAACGTCATTCCCAGGACATGTAGACCCGCAGCCACCGCCTTCTAGCACCCATATGATAAAAAGGGGTTGGGGCTTGCCATAAGGGCAATAGGGTTGGGAAAATCATATAGGTGCTAGGGCTTGACGTGACCAGCCGATTAATCGGAGGGGGCCTCTCCGACCGTCCATCTAGCCCAAGATAGGGCCAAAGTGAGTATTGCATGTCATGAACTGCTCATCCACCTGGGCTCTATCCTAAGCATCACGGGTCACCACCCACGGCCAACAGGTGGCCTATTGGGGGAGTCTTACCCCTCTGCAGAGGGTCAGTCGTGCATTCTAACGCGCCATACCGTCCAGGGCGGAAAACAAATAGCAGAACTAGAGCCTGGAAAAACAGAAATAGAGTTAAACCAATTTCGAATCCTCCAGATGAATTAAAATTTACCGGTTTGTGGAAGACAATAGACATATGCTATTGGAAGCAGGAGATCCATAGTAAAAGAATTAGGACAAATAAACATACTGATATGTCTAGCAGAGAACAACTACACAATTCTAAAACATAAAATCAAATAAAAATGATAAAATATTTTAATGAGTCCAAGCCCTATTTTCCCGAGAATCACACAAAAGACATGACATTACTTAATAACTTAATATTTGTTTCTACTAAGCGCCATTAAGCAAATAAACGAGACTGGAAAATGAGAAAGAAAATAACAATATATGCCACAAACAATCTCTAGATAACTAAAATACAAAAAGAATAGAACTGCCAGAGGAGAATGATCAATATGAAAAAGTATCAATGGGGAACAACTCGTAAAGGTTGAAAAATATTACGAGAATACAAAGTACAAAATACGAGCGATATTGGTAATGCGGAAATAATTATATTAAGTCAAACACAAAGGATATACAAAAATCTGCGAAAAAATAAACACATTTCGAAAGGCAGCATATATTTTTTTAAACCGATGCTAAGAATTTCCATAGAAATAAACAATACAGATAAAAAAATAATCAGTAATTGAATAATACAGTTAAAGTTCTAGTAAGATATCGAGATACAGATAGCAGATTAAAAAAAAGGTTCTGTTTTGGATAAAAAGAGATGAACAGATATAAACAGCATGGAACATGAACAAATTTCATGAGCTTAGACATGTACATAAATACATGGTGGCCCACAAAATACGAAACATCTAAATGTTAGTCCATGTGATATATTCAATAAACTAGCTGTGACGGAGAACGAGAAAGGAAAAAAGAGCAAGACATTGTCTTGCCTGCTGGGATCGAAACTCCGCCTCCCGCATGGAAAACAAATGCATTTGGCACATGGACGGACGCGAGGTTCGACATGATGTGCCCGGATGTTGGGATAAATATGTCCATAAATAACAAGTGAGTGAGCGTGGAGAGTAGCCAGCAGAAGCAGAGCGGATTGTCGAACGACCCAATAAAGAAATTGGTTTTAGTCCAACAGAAACAAAACTAAATAAGAATTGCGATTTTTGAACTGTTAAAGATTATTTGACTACGAGACGGATTTTTTTAGATGCCTAGACGAAGACGAAGAATGTGTTGACCAAAAGAAAGTTGGCTTGTGAGAAGACAGGTGAACTCGTTTTTGTGCCCCCTCAGCAGACTCTTGATTCGAATATCTTATTCCCCATATATTTTCCCTTTCTATACTTGCCAAATCAATACAGTACGTTTGTTACCGTTAGTCATATTCTATAAACTTGGGGACAAAATTAATATGTAGTATAACAGTAATGTAGGCACGAAGGCTTAACGAGACACCCTGTCAATAGTCCCAGTATAGTCAGGAAACTCGAGCAACGTGTCTCAAACTCTTCCTTGACTTTTCAGCAATAAAAATAAAATCTCTCCCTTTCTTCTCGGCGTGAGTGGACTCCGGAAGAGGCGTTTGCATAGGGGTTTTAGGACTCGAAAGTACACTAATCCTCGGAGATAGTGTAAGATCCTGGCACGGTACCTCAAATATGACAGCCCATACTGCGCGTACCGAAAATCCACACCGTATTGGGGCTCCGGGGGATAGTATGCTGTGGTAACGGATGAGCCTCAATACCCTCTGTAGAACTGGATCGATGCAACTCGGTCGGATGTTCTTTGTGACGGTGTAGAAATTAGTTAGATATAAACTGCCGGGTTTTGCTGGCAACTCTAAAAAAATCAGTCAACACACCATCAACAATAACAACTGTTTTTATTCATACTAGCAAATATAGCACCCTCCGGGTGCAAGTATTTAAGTTTTAATATAATAAAATATAATAGAAGAATTCAGATAAAAATATTTGGAACAGAGGGGGTATAATCGGAAAATAGAACAACTTTGAAACTAACTGTTCCACCATTTTCCCTTACTCCCGTCTTTCAGTGGTAAATTCCCTAATTTAACTATTTAGTTAAAATAGGAAGAAAAGAATTAAATTACAGTTATTTCTTTATGTCAATAGATTTCTGTTAAGATTTATCCCCGAGATTTTGCTTATATTTTATTAAGATAAAACCAAACAATTAGAAATCAATAATACTAAGCATATATTTATTAAAATCACATTTTTAAGATCAAATATGCAAATTAGCCTTCCCATTCACACTGTAAACCGCTATTTCGTTGAATATATAAATATAATTGCATGTTATTAGTATGTAGATATTGTTAACAGTCTTAATGATGTAAAACAATTTTACTAATAATTGAGGTTTAAATAAAAAATAAAATCATGGAGAATGTGTGTAAATAACAATGGGAATTGTGACTTGTGTAGTTTCGGTTACAGACAGACAAACGCACAATCTCCATTATAATAAGATATGATAAGTAGGAATAATATATGAATATGTTTTGCACATTTGTTTGGATAAATAAAAACACGATGGCTTCGTTTGGCGTTTTGTTTTATGCGAAATTCTGGAATCAATTTTAGTAGCAAAAGTCAAGTTTTCTAGTTGCAACCCTCTTAATTAAGAAATTCCCGTAACAAATTTTCAGTGACAAATTTCGTTTTTCGATCCAAACTCGACCATCCCCGGGGTCCGACTGTTTGTGTCGGAGTCTGCCTGTGCGTCTCTCTCTACGCATCGATCTCTACTTTCTGACTGTCTGCTCGCCTTTTTAAAAAACGAGAATTATTTTGATATAAACAATTGTATCTATCCTTGCGTCATCGGACTGAGGTGAACTAAGTATGAACCCCAAGGTCACCCCCCTGATCTGACTGCCATGTCAAATCTTTTAATGTTAACACTGCAACCTTTCCTGTATATATAAACAATATGCAAACCAAAAATGTACTTGATATTTTTGATTTCTGCATTTTGCACCTAAACAAACCCAATGACACTAACACAAAAAAAGTATTTTACACTTTCCCTTTTTCGTTAAAAATTAGTTAACGCCAACAAAAGAAGCCATCTTGTTACAATGATCCGCACTTTTTTCCCAAAATTTAAAGGTCAAAATCCCTAGTGCGTACTATATACGAGGTTAAAAATGAAAAATATTTTCGAAGCAATGTCCGAGTCTCTATTTGCTGTCAGGTAATGTTTATTCAGACGCATTTTTTTCAGAGGTACAGCTCCTTAAAAATCCCTTGCGTATTATACTCAAGGGCGGACTATACTCGAGGATTTACGGTAGATCGAACTTGCTTACCTCGACATCGCAGTCTAGCATTTACGTCACATGATCTCCTCTATTTTCATTTATTCTTGACTATTTTCTCTCTCTTCTCTCGACGGGGCGGCCTAAAGTCGGTATCAGCCAGTCCGCGAGGGAGTCTATCCCCTTTTCAATAGCGCTAGTCCAAAGAGATTGTTTTAGCATTTGATGTAGAGCGCCACACCTACCATCAGCTCCTTACTTTACCGCACAGATCCCTGTGCTACTCATACGCTGAGTTGGCGAGTACTTGTGGTTTCTAGCCGAACGCTCTACCAACTGAGCTAACCCGGCCCCTTTGACTATTTTAGTTGGATATAATTACTATTATTATGTTATCATTATCACATTCGTTACCTTTTAGTTCGTATTACAATGCGAGAGATAATACAATTGTTAGTGGCGGCACTGTTATTCCACTATTTCTTTGTATAATATAATTTAAAAGTAGTAAAATATAATTACGTCTAGCTTTAATCTATAATTACTTTCAAAATTCAGTTTTGGAAATAAAAAGTAAAATGAAATGAAATGGTTCTCCGATTTCTTTTGTTAAGTGATATTGAGACTGAGAAAATATTTTTGAAGCAGTCAAGATATTTAAGAAAAAAACAAAAACAATCAAGCTATGATATGATTAGTGTTCTGGTTATTTCCTATAACTCCAACCTAAAAAAGGGAATCACTCTGAATGAATTTCATCTGTTAATTGATCTATCCATTATTTTCCCATTAAACTAACCCTAACCCTAACCCTGTCTTCTTTTCATAGTAGATCGATAAATAAATAAATAATTTATCAGTCAGTCAGAGTGGTTCCCCTTTTATAGGAATAACCGGTCTTCTTATTTTTGTTGCTTTGAATACTACAACTCACCGCTAACATGATTACTGTGTCCTATGTATGACGCTAAACTGCATCTAGTGGTGAGGTTCATTTCTGGAGCTCTGGGGAGTGTGGAGTACACCTTTATTGCCATTACCCCAGGTCCACACCGACCCGGAGTGGTACTACCTATAAGTATCACATTTTAGAGTTAAATAGATCAAAAGATTATAATGAAGGTTGTATGAAAGAAATGTCCTTGTGTGTACAGTATGGAAATGAATAATAAGAGAAACTTATACAAAATTGTATGAAAGCAAAGGCAAAAATATTCAAATAGAAATAAAAGCCAACGGCGCTGGGTTACTGACAGTTTTTCACATATCCGATTTTCAAACCAACTTAACATATATATCTATATCTATCCCATCTCTCTCTCTCTCTCTCTCTCTCTCTCTCTCTCTCTCTCTCTCTCTCTCCGTAGGAGGATTGGAGAGTAAATCCGACAGTATGAGGTAAGGAAAAAAGAAAAGTGGGAAAAAATTTCCATTACTACACCCCAGTCTCCATGCAATAAACCAAAGACTTTCTCCTGACCAACCAAGAATTTTAACCCAGTACTTCCTACCCCCCCTTTCCTAGCAAGCACTTAGCAATCTCCTCATCGTATCTCCATGAACAAACTACAATCCTCTGATCTTTCCCCCTCCACTTGCCATGATAGATGTCCTCTGACCAACCAGATCTTCACAAACTTTCTCTTCCCCTGAATTCATGACCAAACTCTCCCCACCCACTCACTTTCTCTTCTATAAATACAAATGTATGTACCATGTGTTGAATAAACAGCCTGATGAAGTTCCCGCTTAAAGCGGAACGAAATATATCTCTCCTACATCTACTTGTTTGAGTTATTATTTTTGTCCACTTTTCCTTTTTCCTTACCTCATATATATATATATATATATATATATATATATGAAGTAGTCAAACAATGTGTTTGAAATGGCAAAGGCCGACAATTTGTGGGAGATTATGTGCTTAATTAAAGTCAAACCTAATTTTGTTAATTAATTAATTATAATTAAATGAATTAGGCGTGCATATCGGTTTAAATGTAAAGCGTAAACAAATTGAGAAAAAGTTGATCTCTGTATGTACATTTCAGCCTATCAGGCCTCATCAGCAGAGCTATGGGCAGTGCTCTGTGCGTGATTCGAACCCTACCTGTCAGGCTGACAGGCGGTCATTATGTATGTGTGTGTGTGTTTGTATGTGTGCGTGCGTGCGCGTGATGTGCGTGCGTGTGTGTGTGTGCGTGTGTGTGTGTGTGTGTGTGTGTGAGAGAGAGAGAGAGAGAGAGAGAGAGAGAGAGAGAGAGAGAGAGAGAGAGATTATCTAAAAAATGAAAAAACAAGGTGTTCAGATGAATGATATTTTATTATAAGAGCCGACGTTATAATATCTTGGTTTGTTTAGAATACCATCGTCAGGGCATCGTTCATATTCAGTTATTTATCTTACAAAAACCATAGACTTACTTGAAGGGCACATTGTCTAATATGATTTCAATGTCATCAAGTGCAAATTGACTGATTTCCAACGGATGGACACAAAAGCCGGAAAAGCTTCTAACGACACACAAAATATACCATCCGTAGGTAAACAAAGACATAATTCACCTGCCAAGAAAAGATATAGGTAGACGCTTTATTTAACTAGAATAATCAAATAAAAGAAATACCATAATACTCGAAGCTTACATCTAAAATAGGCACAGACTAGATAATAAACTTAGTGATAGAACACGAGACAAGTAATAACATATAGTGAACAACGCTTCACAGAAGTGAATTATATATATATATATATATATATATAAAGATAAACCTAATGAGTCAGATAAACCTACTAAAAGTTTCGCTTAGTGCTCTTCATGACTAAGATCCTGAAGAGTACTAAGCGAAACTTTAAGTAGGTTTTGTTCAGGGCTAAGATCTGACTTCGGATCTTAGCCCCGAAGAGCACTAAGCGAAACTTTCAGTAGGTTTATCTGACTCATAAGATTTATCTTTATCATTTGCTCTACTTAGGTATTGAGCACTTTTTACTTATTAGCTGTAGTTTCCTGAGGGTTTTGTATGAATATATATATCTTATATATATATATATATATATATATATATATATATATATAAATTGTTTTTTTCTTTTGGCCAAATATTGTACCAATAGATTATTTTTGGTTGGTACGATTATCTTGGTCTTTTCTTTTTTTCCAAAATTTTTTCTCCCCGGGTGATGTTTGGTAATATATTTTTACAATCAAACTATTTGCTGTTTTTTTTTCTCTCACGCGAGGATTTACCAACGAGTTTGGTATATTAAATTACATATATATATATATATATATATATACTAAACCCTCTCCACGCGTAGAAGGCGGCACAGGGTCAGTTTCTTAAGTGGAGTTAAACAGGTTTGAATTCAGAGTTTTATTTCTCCCAGCTTGACTTTCATATGAAGGTCAAAAGGCCCTGCCTTTCTCACTATTTACCTATAAATGGAGGAAGAATAGTTGGAAGCATACCTTTTGCAAGGATATTAGCGCTATGTGAAATACAAACTGCCCCGCTCAGGATTTGAACTTAAGTCGCAGAGTTCATTCCCTTCGCTTGCTGTGTAATGGTTATCATTGTAGTAAATATGCCCGGCGAACCGAGTTCAAATCCTCAACGGGATTGTTCGCATTTCACATCTCTAATTCCTTTGGAAAGGTATGAATCCAACTATTATCTCCCAGCTATGGGTTAAATAGTAGGGCAGACTGAGCCCTTCAGCCTTGGGTAGGTAACCAGTCTAGGAGAGGGATAACTCTGAATTCAAAATTCCTGAGGTCGGTCGTTGATTGAGTTTGTTGCAACCCTTGATGCACCAATTCTTTCCTATCGACTGTGCCAAAAAGTGTGGATGGCCCAACACAAGCCTTCACCACTATAAACAAATCACTGTGTGGGTGTTCATTGTATGTATGAACCCTCATGCGTCGAAAATCGACGAGAGAGTTCATAATATATATATATATATATAATTTAATATACCAAGCGTGTTGGTAGATCCTTGCGGAGAGAAAAAAAACCAGCAGAAAGTTTGATTGTAAAAATATACTACCAAACATCAACCAGGAAGAAAAAAAATTTTGAAAAAAAGAAAGGACCAAGATATTCGTACCAACAAAAAATAATCTATTGGTACAGTATTTGGCCAAATAAAAAAAACAATTTATATGTATATATATGTATATAAGATATATATATATATATATTCATATAATCGCTAGGAGAAGCTAATATGTAAAAAGTGCTCGATAGCTAAGTAGAGCCAAGTAATAAAGATAATCTAATGAGTCAGACGAACCTACTATTAGTTTCGCATAAAGCTCTTCAGGGCTAAAATCTGACTCAGATTTTAGCCCTGAAGAGCTTTATGCGAAACTAATAGTAGGTTCGTCTGACTCATTAGATTATCTTATATATATATATATATATATATATATATATATATATATATGGTTGAATATCATCAATAGTCCATATGTAAGTCCATCCAAATACCTACCAGTTAAGTTTCTTTATAAGCTGGACATTTTTAAAACAGACTTCTACAGAAGTATTTTCTATTTACAACCAATTAAAATTATATTTTTGTGTAATCTTCGTCTGAGATCCTGAAGACAATGTGTGTTTAACGTTTTTTCTTTATTCGTCACCGATATCTTATTTCTAAACTATCATAAATAACTCGTTTCAGATTATTATCAGAAAGTAATGTGTAAAAGTTAAATTCAAAAGTTGTAATCTTATTTCGAATGTAATGGCATTTAAAGGCAAATATATATCTATGTTCAAACTATTTTCCTCACACAATTGGTAAAGACGTAACATTTAACTTGCTAATAAATATTTCATTACATCAATGCCTCTTTCAAAATCTTCTTCGGTACGGATACAGCAAAAATCTGATACCAAATGTTTTTTTGTTTTGTTTTGTTTTGTTTTGTTTTACGGCATATCAACCTAAGTGGGTCATTTAATACCGATAAATTTTTGAAATGAATCAATTCTTAATGGATAATACAATTTGTTTATAAATACATTTTTTTATTTAACCCATAGATGACACCCTAACAGGTACTACCACTCCGGGTCAGAGTGGACCAGGGAGCAATGGTGATGAAGGGGTGCTCCACATTCCACAGACCTCCAAAACTGGAACCTCACCATCAGATAGAGTTTAACGTCATTCCCAGGATATGTAGACCCGCAGTCACCGCCTTCTAGCGCCCATATGATAAAAAGGGGTTGGGGCTTGCCATGAAGGCAATAGGGTTGGGAAAATCATATAGGTGCTAGGGCTTGACGTGACCAGCCGATTGATCGGAGGGGCCTCTCCGACCGCCCGTCTAGCCCAAGATAGGGCCAAAGTATACCAAAAGGTAATGATACTAGGTAATACTGATACGAAAAGGTAATGATACTAGGTAATATTGATACGAAATGATACTAGGTAATACTGATACCAAAAGGTAATGATACTAGATAATACTGATAATGATACTAGGTAATACTGATACTAATGATACTAGATAATACTGATACGATAGATACTAATGATACTAGATAATACTGATACGAAAAGGTAATGATACTAGGTAATACTGATACCAAAAGGTAATGATACTAGATAATACTGATACGAAAGGTAATGATACTAGGTAATACTGATACAAAAAGATAATGATACTAGATAATACTGATACGAAAAATGATACTAGTAATACTGATACCAAAAGGTAATGATACTAGATAATACTGATACGAAAAGGTAATGATACTAGGTAATACTGATACCAAAAGGTAATGATACTAGATAATACTGATACTAAAAGTAATGATACTAGGTAATACTGATACGAAAAGGTAATGATACTAGGTAATACTGATACCAAAAGTAATGATACTAGATAATACTGATACTAAAGGTAATGATACTAGGTAATACTGATACCAAAAGGTAATGATACTAGATAATACCTAATAAGATAATGATACTAGATAATACTGATACCAAAAGGTAATGATACTAGATAATACTGATACTAAAAGGTAATGATACTAGTTTGTTTTACATTTGTTTCGTGTGTGAGAGTGGTGTTCGTTGGGTAATGGTTATCATCGTAGTTACTAGAAACGGTGATCTGCATACGAATCCAACTATTCTTCCTCGAGTTATGGGTAAATAGGACAGTCTGATCTCTTTAACACTGGTTAGGCAACCAGTCTAGGAGAAGGCAAACCCCGAATTCAAGCGTCGCTCAAAACTTTTCATATCCTGTTCTTGTGAAGAGGTTGATGACTACATTAAATTTGTTTTGCGTATGTCGTTCAAATTACCAAATGTAGTACCGGTTACACGCAGAGACAAACACAGAGACGCATACACATAGAGAGACACAGAGACATACACACTAATACACTTACATATACGCAAAAACACTTGTATTTATCCAGCTATCAATCTATATATATATATATATATATATATATATATATATATATTAATTTAATATACCAAGCGTGTTGGTAGATCCTTGCGGAGAGAAAAAACCCAGCAGAGAGTTTGATTGTAAAAATATACTACCAAACAACAACCAGGAAGAAAAATTTTTTGAAAAAAAGAAAAGACCAAGATATTCGTACCAACAAAAAATAATCTATTGGTATAGTATTTGGCCAAAGAAAAAAACAATTTATATGTATATATATGTATATAAGATATATATATTCATATAACCGCTAGGAGAAGCTAATCTGTAAAAAGTGCTCGATACCTAAGTAGAGCCAAGTAATAAAGATAATCTACTGAGTCAGACGAACCTACTATTAGTTTCGCATAAGCTCTTCAGGGCTAAAATCTGACTCAGATTTTAGCCCTGAAGAGCTTTATGCGAAACTAATAGTAGGTTCGTCTGACTCAGTAGATTATCTTTTATATATATATATATGTGTGTGTGTGTGTGTGTGTGTGTGCGTGCGTGTGTAGATAGAGAGAAAGAGAGATAGTGGGGTTGGGAGTAGAAACCACTTCATTTAGAATCCCTTTATCACTATATATGTGTAAACTATATATATATATATGTGATTTATAATTGTATAAACTATATATATATATATGTAAAGAAATAACAAAAGACTTAGATTTAGCATTATAGTCTATTTCAGGGAGCTTAGACTATAATAGACTATAATGCTAAATCTCTAAGTCTTTTGTTATTTCTTTACTTATATATTTGCTCTGTGACTCTAACATTAAGAGCACACATTGAGCTCTCAAACTGCGACGTGGTTTTTAAAATAAAACTCTTGTGTCGTAAGGAAGATTTCTTCTCTGGACTTTGGATTATATATATATATATATATATATATATATATATATATATATATATATATATATATTATGTGTGCGTGTGTGTGTGTGTGTGTGTGTGTGTGTGTGTGTGTATGCGTGTGTGTGTGTGTGTGTGTACACATATTTATGGAAGCGCGTGGTGTAATGGTTGGAGTCATAGGAAATGAACTCGTCGCCCCGAGTTTAGATCCTGGACGTGGTAATTGCTTTTCATTTAGCGCTAATACCCTAGGGAAATGTATGAATCCTACTCTTCCTCCAGCTATGAATAAATAGTCGGGCAGACGGGGCTCTTTAACCTTGGTCACGCAACTGGTCTAAGAGAAGGAAAACTCTGAATTTAAACCTGTTGGACTCCACTTAAGAAATTGACCTTGTGTCACATCCTGCTTGTGCGGAGGGGTTGGTAAATATAAATATATATATGTATACATATTTATATGTACACTATCTAAACTATGTATATGTATGTGTATACTATGTATATGAAAAGGATCTACATATGTGTGGTATACATGTATAAACTATATATATGTGGGCTATATATATGTATATGCATATGTGTATTTTCACTCTGGATATGTATAAGTATAAACTATATATATATATATATATGTGTGTGTGTGTGTGTGTGTGTGTGTGTGATAGAGTGTGTGAGTGTCTATGTGTTTAATTATGTGTCTGTAAATATGTGTATGCATGTATTGCATCCTATTTATTCACACCAGAAAATGATAGAAATGTAGCCCCGGTCATTTTCAAGGCCTTTAGACAAAGAACCTCTCGCTATTGGAAAACGTATTGACAATCACCGTTATACAAGGGCAGCTGTGGATTTCTATTTGGACTCCTTGACATTTAGATAAACTTGGATGGCAGCTGGGAAAGAGAAATTCCATAAACCTATGATTTACATAATTGCCAGAACTCAGTAGCTGGGACCCACAGGATTTCTGGGCGGCTGTTCTATCAAAAAAGCTGAAAGGGGCCAATTAGAACAAGAACAAGGACGGTGGATGTATTCAGAACTAAAATTGCACCTGTGTCGTTTTATGCTGATATGATAGTTACCCCTTCAGAGCAGGTTTAAATAAGGACGTATCATTCCAGCATTTGTCACAAACATGTTGAACTTCCTAAATAGTAAAAATCCGAGTCCTTGCAAAATAACAAATGCTTCTGTTTCATTATAACTTGGGATCTTTTTTTTAAGGAACAGACTTCTGCAGAAGTATTTTCTATTTACAACCATTTAGAATTATATTTGCTTAATCTTCGTCTGAGATCCTAAAGAAAATATATGTTTTACGTTTTTTTTTTCGTTTTTTTTTCGGCACCGATATCTTATTTCTAATAGGAAACTATCATGAATAACTCATTTCAGATTATTATCAGTAAGTAAAGTGTAAAACTTAAATTCAAAGTAAACAAACAATGTGTTTGATATGGCTTTTTTAGCCGACAATTTTTGGGAGAATATGTGCTTAATTGAAGTCGTACCTAATTTTGAAAATTAATTAATTGATAATTAATGAATTAGGCGGGCATACCTATTCAAATGTAAGGCTAAACAAATCGAGAAAAATCAATATCTGTATGTACATTTCAGCCTATTAGGTCTCATCAGCAGAGCTATAGACAGGAAGACTGTTTTGGGTGTGATTCGAACCCTGACTGTATATATATATGAGGTAAGGTAAAAGGAAAAGTGGACAATATATAATGACTCAAACAAGTAGAAGTAGGAGAGACATATTTCGTTCTTCTTTACGCAAAGAACATCATCAGTCTAACTTTATTTAAATGAAGTTAGACTGATGATGTGCTTCGCGTAAAGAAGAACGAAATATGTCTCTCCTACTTCTACTTGTTTGAGTCATTATTTATTGTCCACTTTTCCTTTTACCTTACCTCACACTGTCGGATTTTACTCCAACCCTCCTATCTTCATATATATATATATATATATATATATATATATATATATATATATATAAACTATTCTCCTTACACAATTGAAAAGACATGAAATGGGTTTTAACTAAATATTTTCCTTAGATCATCTAGTTTTCAATGTCTCTTTCAAACTTGTATTCTTATTTGAAAATGGATAAAAAAAATTAGGATGTTTTTGTTGTGTATTGGTTATCATCGTAGGAAATGGACACGGCCAATCGAGTTCAAATTCAAATCCTGGACGAAGTTGCTTCCATTTGTGATCCCCTTGGGAAAGGTCTATCGCTAAATAGTAGGACATACCGGGCCCTCTCACCTTGGTATGGCAATCGGTCTAGGAGATATAATGTCTTTATGTATTAGGTATTTACCCAACCCGTTCATCACGGGTAGAATGAGACATAAGATTTCAAGTATGGGACATCTAGCAAGTAATAATTAAATCAGTAATAATGGATCTGCGAAATTAGCTTGCTAGCCATTACACCACGAATGTATTACGTGCTTTTGGGGGGAGTCCCCGTGGCTTAGTGGATATAGTGCTGGACTGCGACATTGTAGTATTTCAAGTTCGAACTCTAGTCGCGCTATTTCGTTCATATTCGAGATAATAACTTAGGGAATGCTATGAAGCGTCTTACTCAGTCTTATTATTTAATAAGATATTGACGATAGAGTTCGCAAGTGGGACCATATGACCTTTAGGCACCCCTTTTGCGATCTCGATTCATAAGGACATGTTTTTTTCATTTACACCGTCGAAATCCGGTTGTTTGTTAACATACGATTTTTAGAGTTAAAAAAATCATAAAACTGACACCTAACCCTAACCCTAACCCCTAACAAACAACCGAATTTTGATGGTGTAAATAAAAAAAAACATGTCCTTATGAATCGAGATCGCAAAAGGGGTGCCTAAAGGTCATATGGTCCCACTTGTGAACTCTATCGTCAATATATTATTTGAATATTGTGTGCTTTTAATTATCTAATTTGGGAGGGTAAAAAATAAAATATAAATGTTTTGGCATGTTTGTCGTTATTAATAAACAATTATAATATCAAATGTTATTAAATTCGAAAATAGTTTTGGTATATTCATAGAATGTATGAAGTTCGTATTGAATGACATTAACACTTGGCTCTTCAAGGATAGTAGAACATGCGGGAAGTAAAGTGTGGGTCATTTGCAACTCATGGTACCATGCTTTCTTTAATCTGATATCAGATAAACAGATGGAAGTTTCGAGGCATATGTACATAGATTAGAAGAAGAAAAAATAGATGCCAATGGAATTGAATTTATACACTTTATAGATTATTTGGGATGCGGGGTGTAATGGTTATCGTAGGACGAAATGGACTTGATGACCAAAGTTCAAATCATGGACGAGGCTGTTTGCATATCACATAACGCTAATACACTTGGGAAAGGTATGTATTCATCCATCCCTCTCGCGACATATGTTTATATTATATATAATTTGGGATTTACTATGAAGGATTTCTAATGCTTCATACTAAGTTCCAAACAATATATATATATATATATATATATATATATATATATAAGTTGTTGTCGGGGCAGCCTAATGTCGGTATCGACCATGCAGCGAGGGAGTCTATCCCCTTTTCAATAGCGCTAGACCAATGAGATTATTTTAGCGTCTGAGGTGTAGCGCCATACCTACCATCAGCTCTTTACTTTACCGCACAGATCCCTGTGCTACTCATACGCTGAGTTGGCGAGGGCGGGTATCGAAGTAGGAACCTTATGGTTTCTAGCCGAACGCTCTAACGACTGAGCTAATCCGGTCCATATATATACACACGCACACACACACACACACATACACACACACACACACACACATATATATATATATATATATATATAAGGTATGTAAAATAAAGATACTGTATATTTGTCTGTTTCTCTGTGTATCTGTTTGTATGACGACTTGCCCTTTTTTAAAAGAAAATTAATGGAGAACAGCAAAGATCAAAGTTTAGTAAAATCCACACCCTATTGTTCTCCGATAGGATGGTAAAAACTTTTAACTCCGTATTTTCAATAAGAAAAGCGAAAAGTAAATATAATAAAGGTATGAATCAAAGATTTAGTTAGATATTGATTAAAGATGATTAAAAAATAAAATACATTAATAGAAAATAAAACATAATAAAAAGCAAATAATAAAAGGTAAATAACAAAAAAAAGACAAACAAGAAGAAGAATAAAATTAAAAAAAATTAAAAACAAGAATATATTAAGAATGAAATAAATATAAAAAAATAATTTCATCAATCTTTTTATAAATATATTCAATATATTTATCCTTTTATATTTCGGGCAACGCCGAATAGCCCTGCTAGTTTTTACTTTAAGAAAAATATTTATTTGCGATCTTAATTCAACTTCTTTGACAATAAGCTTAATTTCATTATGAATTTTAATAATAATAATTAATAATTAACAGATACCAATCCGAATAATGAATGTTTCAGATCAAAATATAAATTACAAAAATAAATAAATAAAATTCTAATATTAACATACCATCCTGAGTCGAGTTTGTGCAAATGTTTTAATTGTTTATGATTTAATATTAAAATCGATTCAGAATTGATATTGTTTAACCAAATCTAGAATTTCTCTGGCTTTCCATGATTTAAAATGTTTAGATTTTTTCTTTACTATTGATTGAATTATGATAAAATTTGTCTGAAATGTAGGAGCGTTGTATACATTTAAAATCATTCATAACAAAAGGAAGTCTTGGATAATGAAGAATTCTTTGTAACATTAATGACAATGAATATCATTCTATAATTAAATTCCGCCTCGTTAGATGGACTGCAGAGGGGTAATCCTCCCCAACGGGACCTCCTCTTGGCTTGGGAGTGGTGGCAGGTAATGCATGAGGACGGAATCCTGGTGGCTGAGCAGTCTGTGTATTAACTAGACACGTGATCTGCAACACAGTACTTCGATCCTTATGTGGGAGGTGCGTTGTATAATGGTTATCGTCGGAAGAAATGGACACGCCCAGAAGAGTTCAAATCCTGGACAACGCTGTTTAAATTCGAATAGTTGTAATACCCTGAATAAAACTATTCCATCCCAGCTATGGGTAAATAGTAGGGCGGACTGGGTTCTTTAAACTTGATATTACCACTGTTCAAGGTGTATGAAAACTCTTAATTCAAACCTGCTTAAGTAATTGATCACGTGTTACATTCAATTCGTGCTTCGTGTATATAGCAATAAAGATGAGGACAACAGTACTAAAATCCTGAATAATACAAACGTGTTTTTACGCCAGTTAATTTGACACATGACACAATATTGGCGCAATCGGTGAATAACGATCTCCTTAACAATATAAAATCAGCTTCCCAGCTATAAGGCTGTAAGTGATACCAAGGAAATAATTAAGAACGATTGTTTGTCGAAAACAGATACTTACAAATTCGATCCTTGGATTGAAATAACAAAATCTTGAAATTATTACTCTTTATATTTTACTGATATATTTTCTTACGTATGACAACGATTCTAAAATTTCATGATTATCAAATTTCACCTGAATCGAAAGAAATTCATCAGGACAATTGTCTGACATTTCAGAATTCGTGACAAATGTTCTTCATCTTTAGATGAAATTTCGTAAAGTGTGTTTTTTTTTCTGTTTTTTTTTTTAAAATATAATTTACATTGACACACAGGTATCGGCATGATTCTCCAGTGAGGAGCGAAATTATCACATCAGAATTAATGTATGAGTCTATGTTGCAAGTATTCATTTGATGACGTCATTCGTAATGTTCTTTTTTTACAAATTCTGACTATTTTGATTGGTTAATGTTTTTCAACTTTTGAAACAAATGTTTTGTAAACACTTTATTTTCTCTGAGCGTTAATACCTTTAGGGAAGGTATCAATATATATTATCCTCCCTTCAGCTGTGGGTAAATAGTAGGGAAAACTGGGCTCTTTAACCTTCGTCTGGTAACCGAACTTGAAGAAGGAAAATTCTAATTTCAAACTCGTTAAACTCTGCTTAATAACTGAGAATGTGTCACTTCCGGCTAGTGTGGGGAAGAGAATAGGTAAATATATACATGGTAACCGAATTTAGAGAAGGAAAATTCTACTTTCAAACTCGTAAAACTCTTCTTAAATACTGAGATTGTGTCACTTCCGGCTAGTGTGGGGGAGAGAAGGGGTAAATATATACATGACAAAAGATGTTATTTGAGATTTGTATGTTCTCAAAATAGTCTTAGAAAAATAACAAAAAATGAATTTTATTTCACATCAGCAGTAATAAGGGGGGTGTCTTTTTAAATTGTACCGAAGAATTACTAATACGATTCGTGGATATTCATCAGTGTTTTATTTGCTATGTCTATTAGCTGTTAAAAAGTAAAACGGAAACACAAATTCAAACCCTGGACGAGGCTGGTTGCATTGCACATAGAGCTAATCCAACTATTCTCCCTCCAGATATAGGTAAAATAGAATGTTGGAGGTTTTATGATATAAGGTGTGCTCCAATTCCCCACCTGGATTTGTAGACTAGCCAATGTCACGTGGTTTACTCCTCCAGCCAATCAACAAGCCTTACTGCGTGGCTGATACATTACTTAAATACGGATACTTGCCACAGTTTACTTGTAATCATTGAGGAGGTACTTACGACCATTGACAATGGAACTGAGGACTCTTTATCAGAAGACCCAAAGGATTCATTATCGGAGGACTCTTTACCAAGGATCCAATTCCACTGGACAAGCGTTCTGGCCTGGTAGCGGAGTGAAGTAAAGCTCTTAATTTAAATTAAAAATTATGAAAGGCTGGAATCAATCTAATGTTCATGATGTGGAATACCAGAATAATGAGTTAGTTTCTATCTCAGTAAATAATTACTCCAAATTGAATATCCGCTGATTTCTGTGTTCGTATTGATCAGATACGGCTTTTCATGATGCTCTGTCAAGAAACTCATCTAGAGTCTGTCATATAGAAAACATATATGTACAAAAGATGAACGTAATTCTTTATGTAAAAGAATGAAGAATGAAAAGAAAACACCATTATGCTAAGCTCAACGTTATTGCCTTTATCGTTATTTTCTAAAATAGTTCATTTATGCTTTGTACAATTTCTGACAGAACTACTATGTATATCAATATACGTAAAGTTTTTAAATGCCATCCTTAGCCAGTTGAAAAGGGCTTAAAGGAAGTCCTGTGTTATGGAATCCTTTGGTAAGTGTATAAGTCCTATCCTGCGTATTGGTAAAGGTCCTGTGTCTTAATCCTATGTCCGTCGGTAGTCAAAGAATGTTGCAGTAATTATGACCAGTAAGGTCGGTTTAAGTATTGTATCAACCTCAGAGTACTGCTAGTGATTGACCAAGAGTTAGATCACATGATTCCGGCCTAGTTTATAAATGGGAGCGGGGATCCATCACACACCTTATATCAGAAAATATCTGATGTGGTAATTGCATTTCACTTAGCGCTAATACCATTGGGAAAGGTATGAATCCTACTCTCCCTCCAGCTATGGATAAATAGTAGGGCAGACTGTACTCTTTAACCTTGGTTATGCAACCGGTCTAGGAGAAGGAAAACTCTGAATTCAAACCTGTTGAACTCCGCTTAAGAAATTGACCTCTTGTCACATCCTGCTCGTGCGGAGGGGTTGGTAAATATATATATATATATATATATATATATATATATATATATATATATATATATATATATCAGAAGAAATCTCAACAATCATATTAGGAGGAGTCCCCGTGGTTAGCGTATCGGACTGCGACATCGTAGTAAGCAATCTCTGATTCCAGTCGTGCTATCACTTCTGGACTAATACCCTTGAGAAATGAAACCCCTTATCCGCTGCTATGGGTTAAATAGTACCACTACTGTTCTTCAATTTGACCAGTAGTGATATTATTTAACGCCGAGCTGGGAGGATGAGGGAATTCATAGTAATACTATTCAACCAATATAAAGTCGTCGGGTGGTCTAAAGTCGGTATCAGCGAGGAAGTGTATCTCCTTTTTACTAGCGCTAGACCAAAGAGATTGTTTTTGATATCTGAGGCCATTCCTCACTCTACTACACATACCCATGTCCTATTCCGTTAGCTGAGTTGGCGGGGGCTGGTATCGAAACCGGAACCTTGTGGTTCCAAGTCGCTGTAGCGACTGAGCTAAACCGACCCTCTTTAAATAACCCACAAAGGTTGTTATGCTATTAAACAAAGAAACCAGATAAAACAATCATACATATAAGTGTAGACAACCAAAAATTACCATAGTGAAAACTCCAAGACTATTTGTTCAAAATGAGTATAATTTGCGAAAAAGACGCACTTTGTATGTAACATTCGAAACTTTCACAATTATTTTGATATGAAATTTGTAAAATTTGAAGAATGTTAAGTTCTTCGGCTTTTTATTCAAAAATTTGCATTTTGAAAAAAAATCTCAAATTTATTTGTCCGATAGGCTATAAGCGCGTAACGTTTACGTTAAACAGCGAGGCATTGTTTATGTTATGCACACAATAAAGTTTAAATTCATCGCTTATTTCTATCGCTAATTTTTAAAATATTTATACCTTTAAAAATAAAATAAGAATCTTTCTAAATATTTAACTTTTATGTGTTTTTAACAATTGAATTATTTTTTACGTTCGTTTCAATTTTGGAGAAAAAAAAACTTGAAATTACGAGAAATGTAAACAAAAGCAAAATTTGTAAACGTACAATGTACAATCGTACATTTCAAAACATACTATGACCCAGGAAAAACAGAACCCACTAATTTTGTAATAAAACTATTAATTTTAACTGGGGGGGGTGTTAGGGTTAGTTTAATGGGAAAATAAATAATTTGGGTTCTGTTTTTTTTTTTTTTTCTGTGTCACCCTGTAATATCATGGGATTTTGAGTATGATTTTACCCAATATTTATTTAACATTAATTTTTGGCATGAGAATTTTAAGATTCACACGTAAAAAAGTTTGATAATTATCGTATTTTATGGAAATTTCTGCAACAACGAAATTACTTTTCTTTTTTTTTTTCTGACCTTTTTTTTAACTATGTTTTAAAGTCAGTAATCCTTAACTTTTTCCTTGTAAATTCCTATCATAGGATATATCATTGTTCATAGCACAAGTTCTCTCTTTACTTAATGACTCACTATATTGTCCTTGCGCCTGACGAAATTAGGTTTACTTGCTTTTTAGCTGAATTAATAGTGTATTTCTCACTGTTGCTAGTTGATATATCGCTGCTAGAAAAAGAACGTGTAAAGCCTTACATTTTAAACCTGTTATCGTGATCATGCGACACGAGGTTGCTGGGGGACACGAAGGCAACTGGTGCGTTATAACTTCTCTCAAGGCCAGAAGAGTGAACGAGAGTTTTGACTTAGCTGCTTCTTTTATAATGTTTCTCAGTATGTTACCCAGCGGCTACTGACAGACATGGGAGGTAATTACTTCTCGTGTCCCCTACTTGTTGATAAATGTTATCCCAACACCTGCAAACTCATTCTTTCAGTTTTTGTCATCTATTTTTCTCCGACTCTTTCACCTACATACGATTCAAGATTCACAATTCGCTTAATGAACCCAAAGCATACATATAGTCGAGGTTACCAGATATAAAATTCTTAACCGACGACAGATAAACTAACAATTATGGATAACCGCACTCTAATCCAGAAATATAAGAAGCTACTCATCTCTGCAAACTCCCTAAAGAACAGAAGAATTTTTCTCACCAACTGCCTACGGGAAAAAGTTATTCCAAACAGCATTCCAAAAGCTTTCAGACCTTCCCACCACATTTTCCCTGATTATATAAAAAAAATTTCCTAGAATCTTCCATAGAAGATTTACCTTTCTCTGAAAATTCAACTTTTGAAAAAGTCAAACATTTGGACACATACCTACGAAAAAATCGAGGTATGTCACATTACACAGCTGAAACTCTGCACACGGAAATCACCTCAATCAACAACTCACACATTTCCAAACTAAAAAAATAAATTACGTTCCCTTTGCAACAATAGCATATGGAAAGAGGTTGGCAGATCCAATCTTATCCACAACATATCTGACACCGAACTTAACCTTGTAGAATATGAAGCCCTCCAATTCGGTCTCAAATTCGCTACAGGGTTAAACAAACTTAACTAAATTTCAGTGATTTCCCACAAGTATATATTCATTAGCTCCTCCACATGAGTCCATCTTATAAGCTTTACTATTTCTCAGAATTTTTTAGATGAGGCTTGGACGCATAGCCTAGTGAATAAAAGAGTTTGGTTAAGACAGTTCTAAGTGACAGTTATCTCTATACTGCAGGTTCAATCCTGACCAGGAACAGCAGTAACATAGAATTATAAACACAGCTTAACACCTGTGCCCCATCTATGGTTAGCGGAATGAGAACAGGATACCCTCGTGGACAGAATAAAGGGTTAGGTTCAAAGTTCTGTGATGGCCCTCGATTACGACAAGAAGGTTTCCGATAACGACCAGAAGGTTTCCCGAGTCCGAGAAGGTATGCGAGTCCGACAAGAAATACGTGAAGAAGGCCGGAGGGCACATCGGCCGAAACGTTGTACAGATAACAATGAAGATGAGGACAATAGTCCGAATAATACAAATAATACTAATTTTAAGCTTTAGTAATATATATCTATTTTCCTGACCTCCCAACAGGCCGGAACACAAGGTCTTTTAAATTTTATGCAACACAAAATCAATTCTTAAGCGGAGTTTAACAAGTTTGAATTCTAAGTTATTCTCACTCCGAGATCGGTTGTCATACCAAGGTTAAAGAGCCCAGTCTGCTCTACAATTTACTCATAGTTGAAGGGAGAGAATTTAGATTCATACCTTTTCCAAAAGTATTAGCGCTATATGAAATGCAAACAGCCTTGTCGCAGATTTGAACTCGGGTCGCCCTGTCTATTTTCTACGATGATAGACATTATACCACGAGTGTCTTAGATTTCCTAAAAGTAAGAGCAACATTTTTTTTTCGAGAGGGACTGTAAAACAAATTGTGTAATGATTATTAACTTTATCCCTATTTTTATAATCTCAAGTTTGTTTAAGCCGTGGAAATTGGCATTGGGTATATATTTGTACTTCCGCAGGGACTGGAAATCGTCGTCTTATTTCTAAAAGCAAATATTCAAATAGCGGGTGGTATTATTACATTTAGTGCCGATAGCAAATTACAGAAATATTCTAAGGGAACCCCTTGTTAAACACTTAAAATAGGAGCCGGCATCTTCTAGTACCACTTGAAAATTTTGAAAAAGGTTTTATAATCAGATTATCTAATCGATTCCGTAGCTGATATTTTACTCATTCAAGCCCAACATTTATTTTGAAAGAACAATGGTACAATTTGGAAAAAAAATACATGAAAATATGCAGGTGTCCTTTAGAGAGTGTTGTTTTGTTTTTAAATAATTTTCATATTGTTGGATTATAATATCGTATGTATTGCTCAAAAATACACAAATTTGGCACATGGTATAAGATATTGATCGTGCCGTTGTTTGTCCAGAATGATGACAACCGTTTTTTCATTAAACAACACCTTACATTTCCACCATAATTGACGATAAGCCGGGCACAAGTTGTCATTAAAGTAAATGTTGTTCGAACCTACTGTCTGTCCTACTATTTCCCCATAGCTGGAGGGCGAGTAAATGTTGTTCGAACCAACCCAAGCCAAGTTTAGATTTATTAATATTTTTCAGTTTCTTTCGATTTTTTAAAAGATTTTCACAATTTTTTCGATTTAGAAATCTTACAATTGTTCGTTTAGGTAAGTTATTTTTGTTGTTTGTTGAACTAGGTAGACGGTGGCAAGCCACTATATCCGAGGGAGAAATATCAATATCTAAGGACTTACTAATCTGAATCACTTTGTCCTCAAGATCTTTATCGTTTACACTGTCCGGAATACCGGCAATTTCAAGATTCCCCCTTCGATTGTATTGTTCCAGAATATGGGATTCTTTTTCGAGCAGTGAGACTCTTTCTTCTTGAATTAATTTTTTTTCGAGATTTTTTTTTTTCTTTAAGTGATTTTATTGTTTCGTGTAGTTTATCTGTTTCCTTTTTAATATCAGTAGGTATTTGCGATATCAAATCGCCCATTTCGACTCGCAATTCGTCACGAAGTTTAATCATCTGATCGAGAACGTCCGAGATTGAAGTTTCATTTGTTGTAGCCATAATGAAGCCGGAACGAGTATTAACTGGCATAAGCAGGCAGTGTATACGATGTAATGTGATGATTGAAGCAGGTTTACTAACCTGCTTCAATCATCAAGTTTAGATAGTATCAGTTTGTTCAGCACTGATGCCTAAGCGAAAGTTAGAACATCAGATTTTCAGATTACTCACGGAGCTCTGAAGACAGCTCCGATCGCTGTGAGATCCAAAACGAGGCTGTGAGATCCAAAACGGAGGGGAAGGCTGGTCATCACTATTCTATCTTTAACTTATCTCGTCCCATTTACAGGCCAAAAAACACGCTATAATAATCCTTTCACTACAACAAACCAACCATTCCGAGAATCCTTTGAACAACAAGCACCAGAAATGTACCATTGCCTCCGTGAATGCCTAAGTTAAAACACTATTTACAGAAATTGTAAGAGAGGATGTAATTGAAATTTCTTTACAAGAAAAAAAATTCCCTACGAAATTAAATGAATGAAAATACTACACATATACACACACACATACAAATAAACAATATCACTAAATATATCAATATACTCCAACTAACTTTCTGTGTCGATAGACATAGACAAGAAGATTATCCGGTACTGAAAATGTATTTAACAAAGTAAATTAAAAAGTAAACAAACTAATAATAGATAAGACGCAAAAAATGTATTCTTTATTTACGGAACATTCTGAATTCGTGAAATATTCCTAAAACAAATTGGATTTAAATTAATGATATAACTTTTTCCAAGCCATACAGAGGAACATATAATGAAACAACCCAATATTAAGGAAAGATATAGAAGGATATTTTATTTTGTATTGCTAAAACTAATACCAGCTGAAGTTTAGGTACAATAATCGGTCTACAGTCAAAGGACAGTTTTTTTAGACCTCAACAAGAGCTTGAGAATAGCTGATTAAAAGCTAAGATGGCTCCAACAAGAGAACTGTCAATTGAAACTATGGAACGAATCGTAAAAGAAAAGTACTATAGCGGAACCAGATGTTATCTGTGCTTTGGGGTTTGGTTTTGTTTCTTTGTTGAATAGCATATCAACCTTAATGGGTTATTTAATAAATTGTACAACAACAATACTAGTACTATTTAACCTACAGATGAGCGACCATGGAGTTCATACCTATCCCAAGGTATTTGTCTGAAAATAAACTGGATTTCAAACTAGCTTACTAAGATGTCACTGTCCAACAAATTATCCCCTACACCACGGGGAAGCCCTCACTGTAATTTGATGAAAAACGCAAATATTAATGTATAAAGACAGTTACAAACAGTTGAGAAAACGTTTAGAATTGCTGTAAATATGAATTCAAATTTTTCATTCATAAATATTAAACGATATTACGTTCAGTATTTTAACAGGTTACGCTCAGCTGAAGATTAGATACGATAATCGGTCTACAGTCAAAGGACAGTTTTTTGCAGACTTCAACAAGGGCTTTGGAATAGCTAATTGAAAGGTAAGATGGCTCCAACAAGAGAACTGTCAATTGAAACAATGGAACGAATCGTAAAACTCCTTCAAGAACGCAATCCACAGTTGGTTATAAGTCAGCAGTGTTTAAACTTTTTTTTAATTATAAAAAAGAAATGGGGTGGTTAACAAAAGGGAAACATGCTGGTAGATCAGGAAAAGCATAAAAGTGTCAGGATAGAATACTGAAAGCAATGAATGCTTTGAAAATAGAAAATTTACAACAGAACAAAGGCAAAACAAATAGGTCGAAAGAGGAGTCAATGTATGAGAGAACTAGGAATGAATAGAAAAACAATCGAAAACTAACAAACCAGATTATTGTGCAATTGGGAGTTATGGCAATGAAAGAGTAACCCACACACCCGATCTTCAAAAATAAAGCCTCTCCATCAGATGTAGTTTATTATCGTACATAGCCCTCCTTTTCATATCTGTACGGGATACAGTGAGCGTATTCTAAACCCCATCGACAGAGCAAGTCAAGATAATTATGTTCTGCGATTAATTTCAGCGATAGAGAATCAGGTTAATAACATTCAATATTTTTTCTGTCATTTCTTTTTTTTACTTTGAAATTTACAACCATGATACGTAGTTTACTTTTATATCCAGAACTCTCCTTTTGGGTAGGTGAGTTGTCTTTCGCCTCTGCCGAGAAAACAGAGGAAAATGATGTTTAAGTGGGCTAAAAAGATCGCCCTTGAAAATGGTTAAATATGTATCAATTAAAAAGGTAAAAAAAAGTAAGAAAAATAGAATCGGAAACATTATTTGGTTTAACCCGCCTTATAGCAAAAATGTTAAGACTATTGTGCCAACCGTATTATTCAAATTGAATGAGACACACATTCATAAATATGAAACCCCGAGGAAACACTTCAACTAAAATTCTCTGAATGCTAACTATTCTTGCACCAACAACAGGAATAAGATGATTGGATTACATAACACGATGATTCTTAATAAAACAATTCAATGAAACCTTTTATATTTGTCATATCAGATAAAACTGATAATGGGGTATTCAAATGCTCCATTCATACTAACGAGCCAGAGAGATAACGTATTTCAGTTACGCCTACACGTAAATTAGGACTCGTTTATAGAAAGTGCGAATCGAGCACTGTACTGTTTATATATTATTAGCAAGTTAATGATGATGAAGACCTTGTGTTATTCCCGCCTGGTCGGAGGTCACAAATAAAATGAAAAGTTTTTAAGAGAGAAAAGTTCTATAGCGGAACCAAATGTTATCTGTGCTTTGGGGTTTGGTTTGGTTTGGTTTCTTTCTTGAATGGCATATGAACCTTAATGGGTTATTTAATACATTGTACAACAACAATAGTAGTACTATTTAACCTACAGATGAGCGACCATGGGTTTCATACTTATCCCAAGGTACGTGTCTGAAAATAAACGTAATAGCGCAACTGGATTTCAAACTAGCTTATTAAGATGTCACAGTCCAACACGTTATCCCCTACATCACGGGGAAGGCCTCACTGTAATTTGATGAAAAGCGCAAATATTAATATATAAAGACAGTTACAAACAGTTGAGAAAACGTTAAGAATTGTTGTAAATTTGAATTCAAATTTTTCATTTATAAATATTAAACGATATTGCGTTCAGCATTTTAACAGGTTACGCTCAATTTCCTGACATTATATATATATATATATATATATATATATATATATATATATATATATATATATATATATATATGGCCGTGATATCTCAGTACATATATATATATATATATTATATATATATAATATAATTATATTATTATTATTATTATTATTATTATCATTATTATTATACATATAATAGTGTATAAAATTATATATATATATATATTATATATATATATATATATATATATATATATATATATATAGACTCCTGTTAAACTTATATATATATATAAGTTTAACAGGTTTTGAATTCAGAGTTTACCTTCTCCTAGACTGGTTGTCTAACCAGGGTTAAACAGCCCTGTTTGTCCTACTATTTACCCATAGCTGGAGGGCGACTAGGATTCATATATTTCCCAATGGTATTAGCGCTAAGTGAAAATGCAATTCAGGATTTGAACTCGGGGCGACGAGACCATTTCACATGACATTAACCATTACACCACGCGCTTCCTGTAAACAAACTGTATATAAATCCATAATATCGGGCCTGTATCTATTGAAATTAGTTTTAAAAAACTCTGTGGACCATCAAATGTTGCATACTACTTCCGGATTATATATATAATACAGTTCTTATTTTATGTAGTAATGATACTGACTACAAATATAAATACTCATTGATTAATTGACTTAATGCCCGAAATGGCTGTGACGTAGGCAGTCACATAATTCCGGTTACAAATAATAGAGGCCGAATCTCCATTATTATTACTAGCAACAGAAAACACTCTCCGGGCGTCAAAATTAATTTTTGAAACACATTGCCTGAGAGGGTGGGAGTTAAAAATTCAATGTCAGATGGTCTGTATCATAAGTAAGCAAAATCCTCATATGTATAAAAGGGGTAAAAAAAATAAAACAATTTGAAATGAAAACTGAGCCCCGTCCCTCTCAAATAAAATATTGCGTGCACGTAATAATCAAACAATTATTTTGAATATTTTCCACATCAATTTTACACAAAATCGTAGGTATTTATTTATTTGTAAACTTTTTAGTTAACTTCTTGTTACTGTAGAAAAAAAAAAAAAAAACAAAACAATTTTTAAAATTGCTTACTCAAATTTTGGGTGTATATAGCATAAGAATATTGTGACGTAAGCTGTGACGTGGAGCTATGACGTAGTTTTTGTTACAGACAGAAATTCAGACAATATTCATTATTAATAGATTCGGGTTAGCTCAGTCGGTAGAGCGTTCGGCTAGAAACCACAAGGTTCCTAGTTCGATACCGATCCTCGCCAACTCAGCGTATGAGTAGCACAGGGATCTGTGCGGTAAAGTAAGGAGCTGGTGGTAGGTGTGACGCTCCACCTCAGACGCTAAAATAATCTCCTTGGTCTAGCGCAAGTGAAAAGGGGATAGACTCCCTCGATGATTGGCTGATACCGACTTTAGGCCGCCCCGACGACTTTACTTACTTTTTAGTATTATTATAAAACAATGATGAAAGTTAAACAATATCTAGGGGTGACAAGACTTTCGGACCATCCGATATTTACATTTTTATATAATGTGCTTTTTCGCTTTTTTCTCTCCTCTCCACACTCAAAACCCTCACTGCCAATTCCCTTTTACCCACTTCTTGCTTCTCTCCTGCCAATCTTTTTATACTTCTGACCCAACTAGATTATTTTTACCCTCCGTCAATCACTTGCATCACTCCTTATCCTTACACTTCCACTTCAACACATCTTCACACCTATTTAATGATTTCCTCTCTGATGGTTCTGGCATTTTTCACTGCAGAAAACTTATATCAATAGGTTTAAGAACGCTAATAATTATTTGTAGTTTAGTTTCTATATTATTCTACTTATGACCATCCGAGTTGTCTAATCTTATAGCCAACACTCGCTTTTCCACAGTGTTCGTTTTTATTACTAGCAAATATATGCACCCACCGGGTGCAAGTATTTAAGTTTTAATATAATAAAATATCATATTAAATTAGAAAGGCTAATGAAACTGAATAAGAATTCAGATAAAAATATTTGGAACAGAGGGGGTATGATTGAAAAATAGAACAACTTTGAAACTAACGCTTCCATCATTTTCCCTTACTTCCGTCTTTCATTGGTAAATTTTCCTAATTTAACTATTCAATTAAAATAGGAAGTAAAGAATAATATTACAGTTATTTCTTCTTCTTAATGGATTTCTTTTAAGATTTATCCCCGAGATTTTTGCTCATATTCATTAATATAAAACCAAACAATTAGAAATCAATAATACTAAGCATATATTTATTAAAATCTTTTTTTAAGATCAATATGCAAATAAGCCTTCCCATTCACACTGTAAACCGCTATTTTCTTGTATATATAAATACAATTGCATGTTATTAATATGTACATATAGTCAACAGTGGCTTCGGCCTCTGGACCATTGCTATAATTAACGGCGTCGATCCCAGGGGGCCATCCCCCCAGGCAACACCTGCCCCCTTGATTTAAAGGGGCAGGGCTGGGTTTATTGCCCAGTGCCTGAGGCGCACCCCTTGAGGGGGAATGCCGACGGGATCGACGCAATTTTTCACCTGCCACCCCATGAGTCTCGGCTTGTGGGTGGTCCCACATAAATAGGGCCTTTGTGCCTGACCCGTACAAGTGGGGTACGTGGAAAATATCATGTAGATATGGTCAACAGTCTTAATGATGTAAAACAATTTTATTAATAATTGAGGTTTAAATAAAAAATAAAATCATGGAGAATGTGATGTAAATAACAAAATGAATTGTGACTTGAATAGTGATATAGTTTCGGTTACAGACATACAAACCCACAATCTCCATTGTAATAAGATGTATAAGGTGATAACTCCATTACACTCACAGCCGTTGAACATAAACGACTTGAAATATCAGACCTCTCACCATTTAAATTCACAGACCCATCAACATCAATAATAAAATCCTTTTATTATTAAGGATAGGGAAATGTTTGCAGAGCAAGGATACAAGGTGAACAGAGTAATTTGCAATTGCTAGGTCGAATTAACAAGTCCTGTGAGAGATCGTTGTTTCTCTCTTCCGAGGTTTCGTTAGACATTATTAATAGGAAAATAAAACGATTCCATTTTCATTATGTAGGTACTATATGGCACTTATTTACTTAATACTTATGAGAATGTAAGAGCTATACAATCTTCAGCGATGCTCTACTGTTGCCGAGTAGGAACACCTCTGTAAAATTCATTTCATATATATTTTTATCTAACAATTTAATTGCATCTTATTTTACAGTTTGCATTGCTTTGCCTCGTGTTATTGTAGCCACATTTGTTGGATGGTGTCATATTGTCTGCGTTCTCTAAGTAGAATCCACTACTGGGAACTTTGAGTGTTTCTCTTAGACAGCGATCAATATCAAACGTTGAACTTAATGTATTTCTAGACGTAATCGGGTCAGTATCGCTGTTTCTGCTAATTTAATTTTTACCCTTGAAAAACAGCTAGATTTCACTAGAGATCAAGTGGCAGCAAGTCTCTTTGATATTCATTATTCAGGTATTTTTTCCAGATTTTACTCATGCTTTCGTCTCTATCTTTTAGTATTTTATATAGAAAGGGAGAGAGAATTTGAAAACCGATTTAAAATGAGGATGACTAAATATTGATGACAACAAATAAGGAATAGTTCTAAGCTCCAATTTCACGTATATAATTTTAAACTGTCTCCTGCGTGGTGGAAGCAAACTTAAGCAGGAAGTACAATGAGGAGGAGGAGGGAGAAGAAACAGTGCTCTGAAAGAAATTTTTGACTAACGAAAAGAGAATTGAATTTGGAGATTTCATGCTCATAGACCAGTTGTTTAACCAAGGTTAAAGATCCCACTCTGCTTTATTATTTTTTACTCACAGCTAGAAGGAAAATAGCTAGATTCGTACCTTTCTCAAGGGTATTAGCGCTTAGTGAAATGCAAACAGCCGCGTCAAGAATTTGAACTCTTACCGTGTCCATTTCCTACGACAGTAACTACTACACCTCGCGCTGTCACTCGCACATGAAACGATCTGGACATGGTTAAGAAAAGGACAGATTAGATAAATCAATATATAAATGGATAGGTAGATGTCTACATAGAATATCATCTGTAGATAACCACGTAGAATTTCTTTTGAAAACATATAATACATTTTTCTTATTCTAAAAGAAAGCTACAGTTGTAGAGAAACCAACGAGAATTGCATTCATTAACGATAACTGGGACTTGAATCTGGAATAACCGTTACATTGCAAACATCCTCCAGAACTGTTTTATGTGTCCCCCAAAAAACGATGGACACCACTGTCATGTTCAACAATATACTCACGTCTCAAACCTATCGTGGCAAGTTCCACGGACTATTTATTTCTGAATAACGAGTTCGATTCTCGCTTGATGCCTCATAATTACGACCTTGAGTCACATTCTACCCGGGTTGGGTAAATACCTACTTGGGTCTCAAGCAATTTTCATATACAGATTTACCAACCACTCCGCACGTGATACTGTTACATAATAAATGGAATCCCTAATACATTTTTAAGGTAGTGTAGAAATCATTATGGCGATCAGTACAGCTGATGGCCTTGAGAGTGAGTGACAATGCTTGACCTCACTCTGACCTTGCCTTGCAGGATAAACCGTGAGAACCGGGAACCCCGATAGAAGGCCCTTCCGGTTTAAGGAGTAAGCAACTCAGTTAGTTAGAGTTAGAACTTAGAAGCCGAGCTAGCAAGATGTAAGGATCCGCGCGCATTGTCTGGTCTGGGGATTTATGAATAAAGTAACATCAACATAAATCGAAGTCTTGTGTTTATTACTAAAAACTAACAATGACACAAGGCTTCTGATAAGAAGAAATCCCAACAGAAACCAGACCCGGAATCCTCAATAGAAGATCAGACGAGACCTGTAGAAGATATACCAGACCAAGATAGATGATAGACGATCAGAAGAACCAAGCCGGCCAGAAGAATAGACGACAGAGTAAGAAGTAAGAGAAGTATATAACATATAGATATATAGTGCCGGTAAAGAAGGTGCTATGCAACAATACAAGATCAATTTCTTAAGTGGGGTTTTTCCTCTCGTAACTATTTGTCTAACTTCTATTAAAGAGGCATTTCTACTCTACTATTTACTCATAGTTGAACTTATGATTCATTACTTTCCCAAGGGTATTAGCAAAAAGAAGAAAGCAAACAGCTTCGACGATAAACATTACACGACGCGACTCTACAGAAAGGAAGTTTCATATATATTTATTCTATGAGAGATATATATTGAAAAATAAAGTACGAAAATTACTTTTATATGAGATGAAAACAGCTGGTCTTCTGGTCAGGATTAGATTTATATCTTATATTTCTTGTAGACATTATTGCTATAAATTGCTCAACACCATGTGCATGCCTACGAAAATCCAACGCATATGATGAGCTCTTACATTCAACCTTTTATCTTAACATTCTACACTTCATTACAAAATGAATAGGCAACCTGTTCATTGTGTAACATCTTGGACAGACATTACAACATCCATTAATCAGATGATGGCATCTCATCATGGTGTAATGGTTAGCAAGCTAGTCTTGCAGATCCATTACTACTGAATAGCGAATTGGACCCTCGATGGATACCCCATACTTGCAGAATACAGAATGTCACATCCTAACCATGGTGAATGCGTTTGGTAAATATCTACAGCTATCAGACAATTATTGGATTGGAAGTGTATTATAACTAATTTATAAACTGAATTAAACATTGCTTTATTCTCTAAGTGCATTTTAACAGTATTGTACTATCAAAACTCTATCTATTTTGTGCCATTTTTTTCTAGCTCAGTCAGTAGAGCATTCACCTAGGAATCACAAGGTTCCAGGTTCGATACTAGTCCTGGCCAATTCAGCACATGAGTAGCACAGCTTGGGTAATCTGATCTGTGCAGTAAAGCATCTGGGAGCTCAATGTAGGTGTAGCACTATCTCATTCTCTTTAACTTCAGCAATACGAAGGTTTGCTTTGTAGCATTTCATCCGCCATTATTCTCTATTAGAAACTGTTTGGTAGGAGTCCTCAGTTGTGCTCGTTGTGAGCACGATGGTTACGATTGCAAATTATTGTTATGTGATACTTTCTTCTTACGGAACATAGTCAGTGCGGGAACATCACACAGTAATAATTTGCATATCAAACCTTCCTCCCACATTGTTTTGGCTTATTTCTTTGATTTTGTTTTAGCGGTTGGTATCCTTCCGTCTAAAGACGATGGCGTAGTGTCCACTTTTTGGCATTTTTTTTATATCTGCAACTGCGCGAGTGGCTGAGCAGCACAATTTTTGAATGGTAATCTCTGGTGACTGCGAACACTTCGATGGCCAGGTGGGGTGCCTTCGTTAGGTCTATCAATGCGGTGTAGAGTGGCATCTGCTCTCCCGGCACTTTACCTGCAGCTGGCGTAGTGAGAGGATCATGTCCACGGTTGCTCGGAAGCCACACTGTGTTTCTGGATAGGTGCAAGATGCAATGTCTGCAGATGCGCCAGTGTAACACGCGCAAGACTTCTCATTTCTCAAGTCGCTCCGATTTCCTTTGTTCTTGTATTAGTAGACAAATTATATATAATATATATATATATATATATATATATATATATATATATTATATATATATATATATTCAGCAACGTTTCTAAATAAGCAAACATCCAAAAATCTTATTCACTTCGCCGAAGGGCATACGGTCTGTTTGTTGTTATTATTCTCTCAATAACGCCCCCTTACCTATTATGGTAGAGGCGTGTAGTATCATTTGACAAGCTTAATTTCGCTAGGAGGGTCAGCTGTGTACTGTGCCCGAGGCGATAAAGTGTTTCACTAGTGTTTCACTGTGTCTGCTTAAGTCCCGGTTTCGATTTCTGTCGGAGGGAAATCGTTAGTATATACCGCTGATGAGATTTAATAAAGTCGAAACAGTCTGTACGGTATTCTACACGCCGAGCCATCCTTTGCCGGGATTACACTTGTCAAAAAGTTCATTTTCTATAAGAAAAAGTACCGAATTTTATGCGATACATGCGTTGTAAGTGCCTTCAAGTAAAAATTTAATATATACTTTATTCAGCAACGTTTCTAAATAAACAAACATCCAAAAATCTTATATATATATATATATATATATATATATATATATATATATATATACTAAACCCTCCGCATGAGCAGGATACGAGACAGTCAATTTCTTAAGCGGAGTTTAACAGGTTTGAATTCAGTTTTCCTTGTTCTAGACGGGTTGCCTAACCAGATTAATGAGCCCAGTGTGTCCTAATATCTACCCATAGCTGGAGGGAGAATTGGATTCATACCTTTCCCAAGAAATTATATAGGCTAGCAAAAGTATTTTTTCTCTAGCTGGCGGGATAATAATGTGATTCATAACTTACAATAACGTATTAACGCTATTTGAAATATAAACAACCTCGCCCCGGATTTGAACTCGCCTCGCTGTATTCATTTCCTACAACGATAACCATTATATCGGAAGCGCCCTTCTACTCCTATTATTAACAAATATAAAAGTATAACATTCAATAATATAGAAAGGAAGTGTGCAGGAAATGGACGCGGTGACCCGAGTTCAAATCGTTATTGTTATAAAATATAAAGCTATGAGTATTTAGTTCCTTGTTTAGGGCGTGTATACCTGTTGTTCTTTCCTCGCTTGAAATACGCTTAAGGGTTTCTGTCTTGGAAGAATGCCATGAAATCCCTGTAACCGGAGCGTAGGTAATAAAACCCCTTGGTCTAGAATGGCCACTATATACTACATATGGGAAGAAGCGTGTGGTGTAATGGTTAAAGTCATGGGAAATTGCCCCGAGTTCAAATCCTGGATGTGGTAATTGCATTTCACTTAGCGCTAATACCCTTGGGAAAGGCATGAATCCTACTCTCTCTCCAGCTATGGATAAATAGTAGGACAGACTGGGCTCTTTAACCTTGGTTAGGCAACCGGTCTAGGAGAAGGAAAACTCCGAATTCCAAACCTGCTGAACTCCGCTTAAGAAATTGAACTTGTATCACATCCTGCTCGTGCGGAGGGGTTGGTAAATATATATATATATATATATATATAATATATAATGAATAGAGAATGAAAAAATTGAGAAAAGTATTGGCATGAAAAGGTGCTCAATACTAATAAAGCAGAGCAGATCTATAATCAATGGTAATATTATGGATTTACACTCATAACTTGAAGTCTCATTGTAATCCAATGAGTTCAATGGTTGAGATCTCATTTCACGACTGTTTTTTAAGATCTCAACCATTGGACTCATCTGATGATTGGATTACCATGAAACTTCAAGTTTATGAGTGTAAATCCATGATATTACCATTGATTATAAATCTGCTCTGCTTTATTAGCATTGAGCACCTTTTCATGCCAATACTTTTCTCATTTTTTCATTCTCTATTCATTATATATATATATATATATATATATATATATATATATATATATATATATATATATATATATAATAAATGAGGTTCGTCTGACTCATTAGATTATCTTTATTATTTGGCTCTACTTAGGTATCGAGCACTTTTTACATATTAGCTTTCTCCTAGCGGTTATATGAATATATATATATATCTTATATACATATATATACATATAAATTGTTTTTTTTCTTTTGGCCAAATACTGTACCAATAGATTATTTTTTGTTGGTACGAATATCTTGGTCCTTTCTTTTTTTCAAAATTTTTTTTCTTCCTGGTTGATGTTTGGTAGTATATTTTTATAATCAAACTTTCTGTTGTTTTTTTCTCTCCGCAAGGATCTACCAACACGCTTGGTATATTAAATGATATATATATATATATATATATATATATATATATATATATATATATATATATATATACTACACATGGGAAATGTCTGTTATTACTAAAGATACGTGTTGTATTCAAATGACAAAGTAATCTACTGCTATTTTGAGATAGCGGTTTACTAATTCATTTCCTTATCCACATCACCGACGTTATCTCTTAGTCTGAATTTATCTATCGTAACTTTTTTACATAATTTGTTATTATGCCGTTATTTAGGTGTTGCTATTAATGATAGTTTAGTTTCTTTCTTTATACATACTAGCGCTAGACCAGGGAGATTGTTTTAGCGTCTGGGGTTGAGCGCCACACCTACCATCATCTTCTTAGTTTACCGCATAAATCCCTGTGCTACTCATACGCTGAGTTGGCGAGGGCTGGTATCGAACAACGAACCGTGTGGTTTCTAGCCGAACGCTCTACCGACTGAATGCTTAAAATATATATATTACGTTAAACTGGCAAAAATAAACGCCCCCCGGGGGTGGTGTCATCATCATCATCATCATCATCATGTCACGCTGTCAGCGCGGATATCCATGACAATCTCTCTCCATCCGTCCCTATCGCTAATCATTCTCGGGAGGTCCTCTATGCAGCATCCTGCATGAGCACAGAGCTGATCAATGTACGTCTTTGCTGGTCGGCCCACACTGGCATGTCCATATACTGGCTTCCACGGGAGGACGTCGCTTATGAGTTCGTCCTTGCTTCTCCAGCAATGTCCCGCGTGTCTTGTTCGTCTTACTCGGATGGTTTGGGTGATATGTGCCAGGTGACCGTACAGCTGTTTTCTCGTAGGGTGTTGTTTCCACGTCTTGTTCATGATCACCTGCAGCATTCTTGTGCAGCTCCCATCTAGTTTATTCTCTAGTCGCTTAGTTAGGGTCCAGGTGGTGCCGCCATACAGCAGCACTGATACGACAACGGCCTGGAAGAACGGTCATATGGAAATCTTACAGACGGAGGTGGTGTAAAAATTTATTTTTGAAAGATATAAAGGGGGAGATATGTCAGATGATTTGTATGATAAGCAAAATCATCAGATATATTAAAGGAGTAAAAAATAAAACATTTTAAAATGGGAACTTCAAATAAAGTGTTGCGTGCATCTATTAATTATTAATTAGATAACTACTTTGAATATTTTACACATAAATTTTTACATAAAATCGTAGGTATTTATCTATTTGTAAACCTTTTAGTTAACTTCTCATTGAAAAAAAAATGGCGGGAGCATGGTGACGTTAGTGGTTTTGTGACGTAAGCAGTGACATAGTTTCGGTTTTGGCGAATTGCCAGTTCATTTGAGTGAGGAGATAAATAAAGACTTCTGGTCAAGCTTAACCGGGGAAAAAGCCTGCAACAAACCTTGTTGCGACCATGCAAGTAGATAAAAAGGAATCTTCACCTTAGGTCTTGTAGAATTAGTCCAGAAATAACGTGCCTCCTTCGCGAGTGGTGACAAGATATTTATTTACCAATTCGACCAATCAAAAGGAAAGTAGACACCAACCACATATATATATTACGACGCAATCCTTATTCCTGCTTTCTTCCCTCAGAAGAAGTATCTTTTATTATAAACTCATTGCACATTCGGTTTTCCGGTTAACATCGGGGGTCTAGCGAGCTTCGGCCGCTGGACTTGTCGAGAGTCAAATAATAGCGTCGATCCCAGGGGGATATTCCCCCAGGCAACGACGCAATTTTTGTTCTTTCCCACCCATGAGCTTCCGCTTGTGGGTGGGCCTACGTTAAAACGAGGTCTTGTGCCCAGTTCATACAAGTAGGGTATGCGACAAGTATATTCTTCCCTCAGAAGATTGCAGGTGAGAAGTTTTCATTTTTTTCCGACACGGTTACAGACAGATACACAGCGAATCTCCATTATCAATAGATTTTACTTAGTCATATTTAGTTAGTGCAAATTCCCAGTTTGTTTTCTGAACAATTCTTATAGTTGTTTTTCCATTCAGCTTTGTTTTCTCTAGATTCAATATGTCCTGTGTTTCTATTTTGTCCTTGAATTATTTTTGTTCTTGATGTTATTGGATGCTCTTTGCTCTTTGTATATTCCTTCAGCTCCTGAGTTCATTGCGTTCACATATTACTAAATGCTTTTGTTTCATTTGCAGCTGGTTACTTTGTTTCTTCGTACTTTTCACGTTTACGCGACCATAGAATCTTTTTCGATTGTTTAAAAAAATCATATATTGATTGCATTGTTGTATCCTGTACTGTTGCACTTTCAGACGTTTTTTCACTAATTCCTTCGAGTTTTATTGCTGCTATTGTCTCACAATTATAGAATTTCTTTGTGTTTTCAAGTGTTTTGTGTTTCATCATCATCATCATCATCATCATCATGTCGCGCTTTCAGCGTGGATATCCATGGCAATCTCTCTCCATCCGTCCCTATCGCTCATCATTCTCGGGAGGTCCTCTATGCAGCATCCTGCATCCGCACAGAGCTGATCAACGTACTTTTTTGCTGGTCGGCCCACACTGGCTTGTCCATGTGCTGGCTTCCACAGGAGGACGTCGCTTATGAGTTCGTCCTTGCTTCTCCAGCAGTGTCCCGCGTGTCTTGTCCGTCTTCCTCGGATGGTTTTGGTGATATGTGGTAGGTGGCCGTACAGCTGTTTTCTCGTAGGGTGCTGTTTCCACGTCTTGTTCATGATCACCCGCAGCATTCTTGTCCAGCTCCCATCTAGTTTATTTTCTAGTCGCTTAGTTGGGGTCCAGGTGGTGCAGCCATACAGCAGTACTGACACGACAACGGTCTGGAAGAACTGTCTCTTTAACTTGTCTTTGAATGTCATAGTATTATATATTTCCACATTATTTCAGATTTGTTCCTTCAGTCTCATTTCACAGCCAGTTATTATTTATTATTATTATTATTATTATTATTATTATTATTATTATTATTATTATTATTTCACTCCATTCGAGTTTTTCACACCTGCTGTAGCCTGTGATTCACTGGGTGTTGAGTGACAGCCAAGTCTCCTCAGGTCTCCAGAACTCTTCTGAGTATTCCAGCCGATCTCGATAATGCTGTAGTCTGGATGGTCTCGATCCTCCCTCTGATTTCCAATTCATCCAAGCTCTTTTCCAAACCCCTGGTGATTGTTCCAAGGGCCCCAATTACAATTGGTACGACCTTCACCCTCACGTTCCACAGTTTTTTCAGTTCTCTGGCAATGACAAGTATTTGTCGATCGTTTCCCTCACTTTTATTTTCACTCTGTGATTGGCCGGGACGGCAAAATCCACGAGATGACAAGTCTTCCTCTTCTTGTCAATCAAAATTAGGCCTGGTCTCCTGGCTGGGATTAGGTGATCTGTCTGTACCAGAGAATTTTGCGTGTCTCATTCTCCAGGACAGATTCAGACTTGTGCATATACCATTTAGTTGAATGGTGAACATTGAATGTCTTTTCCCACCCTGTCGGGTCTATTCTTGTACTCTCTTTATTATTATTATTACCCGTATTATTATTATTATTATTATTATTATTATTATTATTATTATTATTTCAGAACATGAGAGTTTTTCACACCCACCTTAGCTGTTGGTTTTCTGGGGACTGGGTGACAGCAAGTCACCTCACGTCTCATTTTCTGAGTAATTTCGTCGATTTTAACAATCGTGTTATTTGAATGATTTCTGTTCTTCCTCTGATTTTCATTCTTCCAGTCTATTTTCTAAATTCTTGGAGACCGTCCCAAGAGCCCCACTTGCAAGCTTTTCACGCCAGGTTTTCTTGGTGGTTGGGGCGCAATATTTTGTATTTATATGTAAATGTGGTTTCGTGTAAATCTTCCTATGTGTGTATGTGAGTGAGTGATTGTGCGTTCGTGTGAGTTCCTCTGGTGAGAGTATGTGTGTGTGTGCACATTGCTGTAGACACTGTTCTCATTGGATCAAAAGTCATTTTCTAGTTTTCCATTTTAAACACAGAATCATAGAGAAGAAAAATGGAATTCTCACAACGATATTTATTCCCTCCATTGAGTTTAACATGGAAGATCAGTTTATTGCATAGCGACGTACTATTACCATATTTGTAACTTTGTTTCGTTTGAACAATTCCTAAACGGATTTATCTAACCAATTGCTTCTAACCAATAATTCAGACCAACAATTTCAGACCAATTACACTTCACTAAAATATGACCATATTATTATTATTATTATTATTATTATTATTATTATTATTATTATTATTATTATTATTATTATTATTATTTCACTACTTTTGAGTTTTTCCTATCAGCGTTAGCTGATGGTATTTCACTGGAGTCTGAGTGACAACAAGTCTCCTAAGGTCTCCATGACTCTTCTGAGTATTCTAGCCGATTGCAGCAGTGCAGTAGTTTGGATGGTCTCAATTCTTCCTCTTATTTCTAGATCCTACAGTCTTTTTTCCAAATTTATTGGGACCGTTTCCAAATGCACCAACTACAATTGGTGTCACTTTCACTCTCATGTTTCACAGCTTTTTCAATTCTCTGGCAAGGTCCAGGTATTTATCCATCGTTTCATTTTCCTCTGATCTTCTGGGACCGCAAAGTCCACTAGATGACACTTTCTTTTTTTTTTCTTTTTTTGTAATCAACACTAGGTCTCATTATTATTATTATTATTATTATTATTATTATTATTATTATTATTATTATTATTATTATTATCTGCTTTTGAGTTTTCACATCAGCGTTAGCTGATGGTATTTCACTAGAGTCTGAGTGACAACTAGTCTCCTCAGGTCTCCAGGACTCTTCTGAGTATTCTGGCAGATTGCAGCAGTGCAGTTTTCTGGATGGTATCAATCCTTCCTCTGATTTCCAAACTTTCCAAACCCTTTTCCAATCCTTTTGGGACCGTTCCAAGTGCACCAACTACAATTGGTATCACTTTGACAGCATGTTCCAGAGAGCATAGTTCTCCTGGAAACAGTCTGCAGTCATTATCACCTCCATCTTATTATGGGATATTTGCCTCTTATGTTTTTATTGCTATTGTTGGAATATCTTGTGTTAGTGAAGCTGAGGTTGTGATTGTATCATCCGTTTTTCCAGTTTAGTTCAGTGTCACCTGTGTATATCTTTTCATCCTTTTTGTTATCTTCTTCCTTGGTGGAGGCAATGCATATTATATTGTTAATTAGATAATTCCCATTCAAGACGAATCTAGCTCTTTCCCTGCAGTTGTATCTGTAATTCCGATAATCGTCTTTTTCATTTAATATTTATAAATTATGCTTGCTAATAATCTTTTTGTATTGTTCATGCAACAATAACTAATCGTACAATTATTTTTGTTAAAGAGTTTGTTCAGTGTAGTAAATTTTCTACGTGATTTTTTATTAATTGAATATTTTCCTACAATTATCTTGACAATTTTGCTGTAGGTGTTAAACAATATAATATATATAATTTGTTTCAATTGTTGTAGTTTTGAATGTAATTTACTTTGGCGTATATTCCACTCATTATCAGTTTAAGATTTGTTGTTAATATTAAGTTCTATTGATTTGTAAGTAATTTTTGTTATCCCATTTAAGAATAGAACATATGTTTCTCTTGATGAAGCCCGCTTTATTTAAAGGTCGAAACAGATTCTGTCAGCAAACTAATAACATTATTTGTTTTTTCTAAAAAATGTTAAATTAATACTGTCGGATTCCCTTCCATATATATATATATATATATATATATATATAGCCTTCACCACTATAAACAACTGAAGCCTTCACCAGTATAAACAAATCACTGAGGGGGTTGTTCATTGTATCAACCCTCAGGCGTCGAAAATCGAAGAGAGAGTCCATAATATATATATATATATATATATATATATATATATATATATATATATATATATATATATATATACTATACGATTGTGGATACGAAAATTACCATTACTCAAATTTCACGTGTATAACACAATCCTCAGACGAGAGAAAGAAAAAAGTGGTTGGTAAAGCCTTTGTATATCGTGATCTCTCTCCCTCTCGCTCTCTCTCTCTCTCTCTCTATATATATATATATATATATATATCTATACATATATATGAATTTATATATATATATATACATATATATATATATATATATATATATGTGTGTGTGTGTGTGTGTGTGTGTGTGTGTGTGTGTATGTTCACATCGGTGATATTTTTGCTATATTTATGAATAAAGAATACTCAGTATCATTGATAGAACACATATATCTAAAATATGGTAGCATATAAATAAAGTTAACAGTATTTGCTCTCACTTTTGAACGGATGCAATTTTCAAACTTGGTTTGAAAAATAGCATAAGTGAGAAACAGACAATTGAATATATATTTTTGCTAACCTAACAAGACAACCAAAATGCAATTTTATTTTGAATAAAATGCGATAATAACCTTATCATGCTTTTAGCATTGATTAATAAAGATTTCGCTATTGTATCTGTCAAAGTTTCTTTTTCTTTTCAAACTAAAAACGAATTATGAATGAAAATTAAATTATGAATGATTGCCAAAAAATCGACTAAAAACGAAAAAAGTTTCAATTGACACAATCAGGAAAATTCTTTTCTTCTCTTCAATCTCCTAAAAATTAATTGAAAATATTTTAAGGTCAGCAAGTTTAGAATAATAATAATGCGTTTTGGAAATATGATATTTATAGATTTATGTGGTTTCCTTAGATATAAAGGAATTTCAAAATGCATATAATTACGTATTTTTAAATAAGTCAACGCAAAAAATTTGCCTGAAGGCTATTGAATTAATTTTGTCATTTATTTAATCGTATATAAAGAGAGTTAAGTGTGCATTTCATATATGTATATCTACAGATAAGTCTCTCAATAAACGTTGTAACTATGCTTTATACAGAAAAGACAATTGCATTTTAGAATATTTTACCGGAAGCCACCACCAAATAAACAATTTTACACGATTGGTACAAGGAATTTAATGTTTATGTAGTGATTCTGGAAAACATTAATAAAATATTTATCGTATCCCCCCCCATATATATATATATATATATATATATATATATATATTGAAAAATTTCCATGTGACAGAAGGTCAATTTCTTAAGCGGGGTTTAAAATGTTTGAATTCTGAGTTTTTATTCTCCCAGACCTCTTGCCTAACCAAAGTCAAATAGCTCTGTCTGCCCAATTATTTACCCATAGCTGAAGGGAGTATAGTTGGATGCATACCCTTCACAAGTGTATTAGTGAAATGTGAAATTAAATCAGTCTTGTCCAAGATTTGAAAGCGGATCATCGTGTCCATTTCTCTTACGATAACCATTACACCACACCTTTATGTTTTCAATAGGGTAATTCAGAAATTACTAATTCTTCACTACCCAGTAGATGAGGCTTGAAATATGCTGTATCCCCTGTAGATGCGTAAGGCACCCTCCAAAAATAGAGTTCTAAGTATTACATTTAACGGTGATACTCCAGTTGTGAGATCTGTAAAGAGTGGATTACCCGATCATTCACAGGTACACACGGATCTGGAGTTGGATCATCTGTTAGGATTCCTTCTATTGGTCAAATAAATCTTCTGAAGATTCCTACGATGTCACAGTCAATGGCTTTAGCCACTACGCACAGTGATAACATAGAATGATAATTAACACAGCTTAACGCCTCTACCCTAGCTGTGGTTAGCAGAATAAGAATAGGATACCCCCGTGGACTGAATAAAGGGTTAGGTTCAAAGTTCTGTGATGGCTCCTGATTATAACAAGATGATTCCCGATTACGACCAGAAGGTTCCCAAGTCCGACAAGAAATACCTGAAGAAGGCCGGAGGGCACATCGGATGAAACATTGTACAGATAACAATGAAAATGAGGACAATATTCTGAATAATACTAATAATCAAGCCTCATCTCAAAAATTCAGAGAAATAGTATTAAAATCAATCTTATGTATAATTTTTATATAGAAATCAATTAAAATTGGGTGTACCATCACTGTGTAATGGTTTGCAAGGTAGTCTCGCAGATTAATTACTACTGAAAAGCGAGTTTGATTCTCACTGGATGCCCCATTCCTGTGACCTCCACCCACCCTTAAAATAAGGATATATTAGGAAAAATATTTTAATGGAAATTCTTTTAGTGCTGCATAGTAATATTTGGTTTGGTTTGTTTTGTTTTACGGCATATCAACCTCAGTGGGTCATTTAATGCCGATAAAGTTTTGAAATAAATCAATTCTTAATGGATAATACAATTTTTGTATAAATATATTTTTCTATTTAACCCATAGATGGGACCCTAACAGGTACTACCACTGCGGATCGGAGTGGACCAGGGAGCAATGGTGATGAAGGAGTGCTCCACATTCCCCAAACCTCCAAAAACTGGAACCTCACCATCAGATAGAGTTTAACGTCATTCCCAGGACATGTAGACCTGCAGCCACCGCCTTCTAGCACCCATATGATAAAAAGGGGTTGGGGCTTGTCATAAAGGGCAATAGCGTTGGGAAAATCATATAGATGGTAGGGCTTGACGTGACCAGCCGATTGATCGTCCGTCTAGCCCAAGATAGGGCCAAAGTGGAGTATTGCATGTCATGGACTGCTCATCCACCTGGGTTCTATCCTTAAGCATCACGGGTCGCCACGCACGGCCAACAGGTGGCCCCATTGGGGGAGACTTGCCTCTCTGCAGAGGTGCAGTCGGTGCATTCTAACGCCCCAGCCGACAGGGCGGGCATAGTAATATGTTCTTGGAAAGAATTGTTTGAGCTGTAATTGCAAAGCTGGACGTGAAGTGTCTAATTTTTGTAAATCGGTAGCTAAAAAAGTTTCATGAAATAAAATGATGTATCTGTGCGTATCTTTTACAGACAACGTCCATATCTTATTTCATGACAAAGTCATAAATCTGCTCAATTCTATTGGTTCGATTGTAAGTCAGAACAAAATTGACATGATCTGATTTTTTGTATTTATGTGTGAGCCAAATGAAAAAATAAAAAACAGAATTTTATTAAGGATACTGGACAATTAATGGTTGATGCGTTTCTTGTCCGTCTATATACATATTTAGATACGTTTGTGTGTAGGTATGTTGGAAAGTAGAAATGGAAAATACTGTAAACTTAAAATCAACATGAGTGGTTCACTCCCCATATATATATATATATATATATATATATATGAGGAAAAATGAGTAAAGAAAAGAAAAGTAAATTGATAAAATGAATTTAATCAATCACTTACACATGTGTTTCGGTCAGTTTATGTGTGTGAAAATATTTCGCACACATACAAGAATCGACCTTCATCAGAGTGAATATTTATTTTTATGATATTTATTTTTATCATAAAAATAAATATTCACTCTGATGAAGGTCGATTCTTGTATGTGTGCGAAATATTTTCACATGTGTAAGTGATTGATTAAATTCATTTTATCCATTTACTTTTCTTTTCTTTACTCATTTTTCCTCATATTGTCGGATTCAGTTCCTTTTCCATTTTTACACACACACACACACACACACACACACACACACACACACACATATATATATATATATATATATATATATATATATATATATATATATATGTAAAAATGGAAAAGGAATTGAATCCGACAATAAGTAATTGGTAATTTGCTTGAAGCATTATTAAGTATGTTATAATATATTAATAATTTGAAAGAAACATTTAATCAACTGCAAAAATGAAGACAATAGTTTTTCCGTTAAGTTAGAGACAGTAATACGTAACATTGGTAATCTCAGAATTAGAGAAAGTTTATTAATAGCCAAATTCGGTCCTAGTATAAACAATAGATTAGAGCTAAACACTGAATACATAATTAATTAAAATACATGTTCCTCACAGTATATAGTACATAGTATGTACATTTCATTATACATATATCAAATGAATAATACATAAATATATAAGTAGATGAAAATATTAAAATTGAAATTGAATGAACGGCTAAATGACTATCACGGCTTTCCGCATGGCGTTTAAAAAAAAGAACACCACGAGACGCGTGTTTATAACGACATAAAAAAAACGCCCCCATTTCTGGAATTCGTCTCTGAATATAAATTTCTACTTTGAAATCGATAAGACAAAAAATAACATATTTTGTTTTTATCTTTTATGTTCATTGTAATTGCTTTCAAATTATATATATATATATATATATATATATATATATATATATATATATATGCACAACCATTAACAAATCTAAAATCTCAATATTTTGCTACAAGTTTCAGGAATGTCACTTCACATGAAGGCAGCAAACAAAATAGATAAGGTGATAACTATATATTATATATATATATATTATATATATATATAATATATATATATATATATTTGAGAAGTAAATACACAAGCGATGTGTTTTGATATGGCTTTTTTTAGCCGACAATTTTTGGGAGAATATCTGCTTAATTAAGTCGTACCTAATTTTGAAAGTTAATTAATAAATAATTAATTAATTAGGCGGGCATACATCTTTAAATGTAAGGCTAAACAAATCGAGAAAAATCAATTTCTGTATGTACATTTCGGCCTATTAGGCCTTATCAGCAGAGCTATAGATAGGAAGACCGCCTTGTGCGTGATTCGAACCATGACTATATATATATATATATATATATATATATTATATATATGTGTGTGTGTGTGTGTGTGTGTGTGTGTGTGTGTGTGTGTGTGTGTGTGTAGTAAGTTTTTAGAAAAAACAAGTTGTTAATAGTTTTGCTAACAGAAATCTGTTTCGACCATATAAAGCGATCTTTACCAAAGCAACTATGTATAATAGGAAAGACGAAATAAATAGATCGTTAATCACGAGGCACAAAACACTCTCGATCAGAGCCAGAATTTTTCAAAAAAATTTTTAAATGCGTATTCTATGTTAAAATTGAATAAATGTTATATATATATATATATATATATATATATATATATATATATGATATTGATGATATAGTTTTCTATATCTATAAGTAAAGAGTGATCAATATTCTTCATATAGCATGCATATCTAACCTAGGGGATGTCAACGACGCTTAGTAACTTCCAGTTTCTCGCCGAAGGGATTTTCAAACAATTTTTATCATGATCCTTTTCCAACGGCCTTTAAGACATCTACTTTGGTTTGCATTCAAGTCAGTAACGAGTTGGGGGTAATCCCTGGGCTGTAGTGGTTAACGTGCTGGATTGCGATAACGCTAGTGTGAAAAACTCAATAGTGATTATCTTGTCCGCCAAATTTCAGTTAGACATTCAATGTAATGTTATTTGCTCTTTTTGAGTTTTCACATCAGCATTAGCTGATGGTCTTTCACTGGAATCTGAGCGACGGCAAGTCTCCTCAGGTCTCCAGGACTCTTCTGAGTATCCTGACAGATTGCAGCAGTGCAGTGTTTTGAATGGTTTCAATCCTTCCTCCGATTTCCAAACTTTCCAAACCCTTTTCTAATCCTTTTGGGACTGTTCCAAATGCACCAACTACAATTGGTATCACTTTCACTTTCATATTCCATAACTTTTTCAGTTCTCTGGCAAGGTCTAGATATTTGTCCATTTTTTCATTTTTCTTTAGCTTCACCCTGTGATCTGCTGGCACTGCAAAATCCACCAGTTGACAAGTTCTTTCTTTTTGTTTATCAACACTAGGTCTGGTCTTCTTGCTGGGATAAGGTGATCCGTTTTTATTTCAAAGTCCCAGAGAATTTTATGCATTTCGTTCTCAAGAACAGATTCTGGTTTATGCATATACCATTTTGTTGTATGGTCAAAATTTAATTTTTTGCATCATTCCCAGTGGATCACCTTCCCAACCCAGTCGTGTCTAGTTTTGTATTCTCGTTGTGCTAGTTTGCTACATTCGCAGAGTATATGGTTTACAGTCTCATATTACCGCAAAGTCTACATTTACTATTTTGTTGGGTCTTATCAATTTTCGCTTTGATATAGTTTGTCCTTATGGCATTATTTTGTGCAGCAATTATAAGTGATTCAGTTTCTCTTTTGAGGTTTTATTATTATTATTATTATTATTATTATTATTATGAGTTTTTCACATCAGCCTTAGATATTTCACTGGAGTCTGAGTGACAACAAGTCTCCTAAGGTCTCCAGGACTCTTCTAAGTATTCTGGCAGATTGCAGCAATGCAGTATTCTGGATGGTCTCAATTCTTCCTCTGATTTCCAAATTTTCCAGTCTTTTCTTTCTTTCTTTCTTCTTCTTCTTCTTCTTCTTCTTCTTCTTCTTCTTCTTCTTATTATTATTATTATTATTATTATTATTATTATTATTATTATTTGTCTATTTATTTATGGAATAGTTTGTTTATTTTCATATTTTCATTTCTTCTTTGCTGTGAAAAGGGAAGACAACTCGCACATATGCTCTTATGTTGTGAGCGCAGCTGCATGGTTTGCAATCATTGAGTCACATATAATTCAAATGTTAACATAACCCGGCACACATCGCACCTTGAGTTCACCTTTCACGTGCACTGAATATATGATATCTTTCTCTTAATGATGTACATAAAAAATGAACATTTGAAAAAAAAATGTATGGCCACCATGCAAACCGAAAAATAAACAAGCAAATTGGATGCGTGTGACGTGCAACCCACTAAGATCCACATATTTTTTAACAAATCGACGAACACGTATGCAATTAAAGAAGGTAAATAAAAACTGTAAATTACTGACCTAAACTAATTGCCGATGTAACATCTTTTAGATTTGATTATTGCATATATATTACAAGAAATATTAGTGAATCTTTTCGCTTCCACTATACGGTAAGGTTTGGTTTCATTATTTAATGCCATATCGTGGGTGGTTTATTTAATGCCAAAGCCACCCTTGTCGAAGAATAGTAGTGGTGCTATTTAATCCATATTTCGAGGTATGAGGGTTTCATACGTCTTCCATGGTTAATAAGTCATAAAGTGAACGTAATAACGCGACTCGAGTTCGAACTGTCTTACCACGATATTGCAGGTAATGCAATCTTTATAGGTTGAAATCTTGTTCAGTTACGTCAGACTTTTAATTTCCTGTCTGACATTAGTTTAGTTTAGTTTAGTTTTGTTACTATAGTCATCATCATCATCATCATGTCGCGCAATTTGCACGGATATCCATGACGAACTCTCTCCAACCTTCCCTATCATTCATCGACTCTGGGATCTCCTCCGCGCAGCAGCCAGCATCCTTACATAGTTGGTCGATGTAGGTCCTGGTTGGGCGGCCTACATTAGCATGTCCATGTGTTGGCCTCCACAGTAGTACGTCGTTTATGAGCTCATCCTTGCTTCTCCAGCAGTGTCCTGCATGCCTAACCCTCGTATGGTTTGTGATATGGGAGGCAGGTGGCCATACAGTTGCTTCTTTGTGGGGTGCTGTTTCCACGACTTGTTCAGGACCGCTTGCAGCATTCCTAAATCTTCATTTATTATTTAATTCCAAATTCGCCCTTTCAGAATAACAGCAGTGGCACTATTTAAGCTGTAGGATGAAGGGGTTTCACCCCTTTCCTAAGATTATTAGTCCGAAAGTGAACGTAATGCTGCGACTGGAGTTCAAACACATATTATGATGTCGCAGTTCAGCAGGTTATATACTACACCACGGGGAACCATAACAAACACAGGAGAATAATGTAGATAAAGCAAGTTTATAGTGTAAAACTTTTATGTCTTGAAATGATATCAGTCTGTATGTAATTAAAGGAGGAATTTGAGTACAGAACGAAGATTCAATTATAAAATCCAAAACAGCAAAACAAACAAATGTTTGTGAACTCTGAAATATGAATAATTGTCAAAATAAGTAAAAATATAACCTTACTGTATCGATGTTATCATATATGTAAAATTATCGATTACCATAAAGGTTCACTAAAATATGACAGAATCTCGAATAAATCTAACATAAACTAAAATCTGCGATATGTCATCTTATATTTAGAAATGTCAGGTATTTTTACAAAAAATGCTGTTCTTTTGTTTACTCATTTTGTTTGTTTGTGCCTACTTGGTTTGGTTAGGTTTCTTTGTTTAATGGCATATCAATATTCATGGTTTATTTACTGCCAAAGCCACGATTGCAGATCCCCCAGTAGTGGTACTATTTAACGTGTGGATAAAATTCGTACCTTTCCCAAGGGTATTAGTTCTAAGTGAACGTAAGAGCGCAACTTGAGTTCGACCTCATTTACTAAGATATCACAGTCCAGCACATTTGTTACAACAGCACGGAGTCTCGCCCTTGCCTACTTGTTATTTGTATGACAGATCGTTTTATCTTTTGACCGCAATATTTTTTACCAACTAATTTTTTTTTTTTACTTTGATTGAAATTTGTTGTTGTTGAGCGAGAGAGAGAGAGAGAGAGAGAGAGAAAAATAGGAAACGAAAAAATAGACGGACCTATTGAGTCGTATTTTATGTTTTCGAACAGCATCTTCTCCCCATTGTGTCGAGTTGGGAAGAGCGTCCATTCCCACTGTTGAGTTGGGAGCATCAGCTCCAACTCTGTCGAGTCGGAAAGAGTATAAGCTCCCCACTGTTGATTTTCAGCTAAAAGGGTATTTTTATATTTTTAATTATTCATAAAAAAATCAGCTGATCTTTGTGCATTCCATTGAAAATCGGCAGTTTTCTAATGACGTAGATATTGCCATCTGAATGTTCAAATATCATCTGATTCTGTTACTTATGGCATTCCAATGACCGTTCAGTTTTCTATTGATATAAATATTATCATTGGAATTTTCAACTATTATTTCTCGTTTGTAAACAATCCTTTGTCCTTAGATTATCTACATTGTAAACAATTATCTGTTGTTTCTAAAATATTTCCAAACTAATATTATTTCGATTATCTTTTGTTTACCTAATTCTAAACTCATGACATACAATTGTAAAACTAGTTATTTAAGAAAACTTGATTATTTTAATTTATTCAATTCCACATGCCGTAAAAATATAGGGGCCAAATCCCTATAAATTCATATTAATAGTATGATATTTGTTTGATACCCTGTATTAGAAAGGCCGAAACTAAAGTACAATTCACATGAGAACTGCATTCTGTTAGAAGCCTTTTACGTAATTTATTAAAGGAGTAAAAAAAAAAAAAGAAAGAAAGACAATTTGAAATGGAAATAGTTCCGATAACTTTAAATATTATATTAGAATAAAACAATCTATATATAAATATATAACGCCAGGCATCTATTTATTGAAACAATGAGGATTGTCTAACGTTGCATGCTCACATTTTGAGTATATTTATTCTATGTTATGACGTTGGATTATGTGTTGGGTAATGTGACGTAAGCAGTGACGCAGTTTTTGTTACAGACAAAAAGAGAGCGAATCTGCATTTTTAATAGTATGATATTTGTTTGATACCCTGTATTAGAAAGGCGGAATCTAAAGTACAATTCACATGAGA
>CM042145.1:31423988-31433988 GCA_023376005.1 Doryteuthis pealeii | reverse complement strand
AACCAAAAATATGAATAATATATATTTTTATTCAACAATGCTTCTAAAATATACAAACATCCAAAATCTTATATATATATATATATATATATAATATATATATATATATAGGGTGGTCCCAAAAAAAGAAAATTATAATATATGCCACATTTTTAATTCTCAACATTTTTAACCACACTGGGTGCCAAATTACAGAAAACAAACTGAATGGCAAGAATATGTACATATCTTAAAGACTAGATTCATTCTGGGAAGGTTACAGCAGTCCATTAGTAGTTGATGATGTGCAATCAACGGCAATTAATCGATATCTTGATTAATCCGGTGGATTTAACCCTGAAGATCCTTATGGTGAAACTCGAGTAAGTTATTACCGTGTACCATTATCATGATATATATATATATATATATATATATATATATATATATATATATTATTTTACGCACTGAACTGCATAACGGAGTCCAAGCCGTGATTTCTGTCAGTGTTTTTTCCTTAGCCTTTTTCCTATCCAGAGGATAACCACTAGGCAGTGGAGGTTATTTAGACTATTACGCGCCTGGATACCAGCCCAGGTAGTTCTGTGCTCTCGCGTTAATGAGTTAGATGGCCGTTGAGCAAGAAGCTTCCTCCGCTCTTTCACAGGTTTTGTTTTTTCGTCCTGTTGGATGTCTAGCCACCCACCTAACCAGGCAAGCTTGTGGGGTTACCGGTTTTGTCGGCGCCGATAATCCGACTATGGAGCAGGTAGTACGGGGTTACATATATATATTAGTGTGTGTGTGTGTGTGAGAGAGAGAGACAGAGACAGAGACAGAGAGAGAAAGACAGAGACAGAGACAGAGAGAGACAGAGACAGAGACAGAGAGAGAGAGAGAGAGAGAGAGAGCAGACAGAGAGCAGACAGAGAGAATTTGGCTCAGAATCAGTATCCACATAGTGTTATAAGTTCTATGAAGCTTTTTAAGTGTCAATCAAGTGCTGATTTGTTTGTGCTTAATTTGGAATACATCCATTTATATGTTAATCTAGCCTAAATCAGCGATTTCTGTAGGAGTATATGACTAGTGGATTTACATTTGTATCCTGTGGTTTATGATTCGTTAGATCTTCGTGGTATCATGCAAGTTTGGCCGAATTTTGAACTGACTACATTAAATATCCCGGTGTATAGATTAAAACATGATTATGAAGACTTCAGATACATGAAGATGTTTGAAATGGTTGACATTAAGGATTTAGCAAATGGTTTTCTCGAACTTTACAATCCAATGCTGTCAATGTTCTATATTGAGGCAAATGACATTTTGACCGGATAAGTGGCACGTGATTTGTTAAGCTTAGGATGTGGTATCGTGACTCCCGTAGGTCCAAGGTGATTGTTAGGTTGAAAACCTCCAGACAAATTCAGATACGTCATTGAGCGTTGCTTAACAAGTCAAGCATTTAAAGTAACAACTGCCAAAATACATTTTAAAACGTCAATCCATTTATATAAAAGAAGAATAAAAAGACAATTGCATTGTACTGAATAGCATCGATAATTTAGATATGTATGGTTTGTAGTATATTAGGAAAAATGAAAAAAACACAAGTTTAAATGGGTTAAGTGGTGAGTTTATTGGCCGACGCTGCAGTGTTTCGATCTATTAATTAGATCATCTTCAGGGCATTTGTTGGTATATGGAAGGTGATAAGAAATTACTTATCACAGAATAACGAGAAAAGCGAGTGGTAGTTATTGTTATTCAGTCTGTTTAAATATTTTTGAGGTTTGAAAAAAGGGACGGTTTTGAAATATGACGTCAAATATTCTTTTTTATGGCGTGAGTATGGGACGGTGTATGGTTTACAGCGACTACTCCACCAGCTCAAACTTGGCCAGTTTCTTTAGAAAGTCCTGTGTTATGGAATCCTTTGGTTAGCGTATAAGTCCTATCCTGCGTATTGGTAAAGGTCCAGTGATTTACTCCTATGTCCGTCGTCTATGAACGTCGGCGTAATAATGACAAGTAGGGTCGGGGTTAAGTATTGTATCAGCCTCAGAGTACTGCCAGTGATTGGCCAAGAGATAGATCATATGATTCTGGTCTAGTCTATAAGAAGAAGCGACGATCTAGCACACGCCTTATATCCCAAAAAATCTCAACATTTACTAAAGAAAAAAATCAACTTTTTGATATTTAAGTAGATTATGCGTATGGTCTTCTGTAATTAAAATAGTTGAGATATCTTCAACATAGAATTACATTGACTTATTTTATTTCAGTAATGCGGCTTGTCTGATGTTGAGCTATGTTCCACGTGACCCGCCTGGTCATAAACCATGCCCCAAGTGGCCTGCTTTTCGAAAAAGGTTGCGCATGTCTGCTCTTAATAGACACATATTTGTCAGTCTGTCTGACTGAGTTTCGATTTATGTACACTGCAATTAGAATTTCAGCTGAATGAAATGAATTATAGACAATAAATATTTATATATTTTAATCGCAGTGACAGAGATAAAAACGATATAAACACATGAAATTCTTAGCTGCATCGTAAGGAAAAATTATGCGCCACTAGAACAAAAGCAAAGACATCAGAGTCTTACATCGCTGAAAAATGATTGGATCATATGACCTTTAGGCACCCCTTTTTTATCTCGATTAAGAAAGGACATGTTTTTAATTTACACCGTCAGTATCCGGTTGTTTTAACAGACGATTTTTTATTTTTTTAGAAAAATTATAAAACTAACCCCTAACACTAACCCCTAATCCTAACCGCTAACAAACAACTGGATATTGAGGGTGTAAATGAAAAACATGTCCTTTCGAGATCGAAAAGGGGTGCCTAAAGGTAATATGGTCCAAATTATTTAATAATCTAAAAAAATAGGTAAATTCTATATGGCAGTTTTAAGCCAATTCCTCTTCGCAATCCTCTTGTTACATAATTATTGGTTCCCTAATACTTATATAAGGTAGTGTAGAAACATAATGGCGATTAGTGCAGCTGATGGCCTTGAGAGTGAGTGACGGCGCTTGACCTCACTCTCACCTTGCCTTCCGGGGATAAATCGTGAGAACTGGATGGCATAGAAGACCCTGTCTTCCGGTTTAAGGATAGTAAGTTTCAGTCAGTTAGCAAGTAGGAATCGAGCTCGTAGGATGTGCGCAGATGTCTGGTTTGGGGATTTACAAATAAAGTAACATCAAAGTAAATCGAAGTCTTGTGTTTATTACCTAAAAACTAACAATGACACAGGGTTTCTGATAAGGAGAAATCCCCAACAGAAACCAGACCCGAAGTCCCCAAGAAAGTCCAGACTTTAGAAGAGACCAGACCAAGATACATGATAGAAGAACCAATGCCGGCCAGAAGAATAGATGTCCAGGATATGGAAGCAAGTAAGAAGTAAGAAAGGGTATACAACACTCTGTCAGTTGACCAAAAGACTAGGTTGACAGCCAATAATATGTTCTCTTGACAACATGTTTCTATTCCATTAGATCTTGAGTAAACCAACATAAGTCAAGCATACACATTATTGTTTGGCAATCCAAATGAAAAACCGCCCTGTCGGCTGGGGCGTTACAATGCAACGACTGCACTTCTGGGGCCACCTGTTGGTCGTGGGTGGCGACCCGTAATGTTTAAGGATAGAGCCCAGGTGGATGAACAGTTCATGACATGCAATACTCCACTTTGGCCCTATCTTGGGCTAGACGGGCGTACGGAGAGGCCCCCTCCGATCAATCGGTTGGTCACGTCAAGCCCTAGCACCTATATAATTTTCCCAACCCTATTGTCCTTATGTCAAGCCCCAACCCCTTTTTATCATATGGGTGCTAGAAGGCGGTGACTGAGGGCCTACATGTCCTGGGAATGAGGTTAAACTCTATCTGATGGTGAGGTTCCAGTTTTGGAGGTTTGGGGAATGTGGAGCACCCCTTCATCACCATTTCTCTCTGGTCCACTCTGACCCAGAGTGGTAGTACCTGTTAGGGTCCCATCTATGGGTTAAATAGAAAATTGTATTTACAAAAAAATTGTATTATCCATTAAGAATTGATTTATTTCAAAACTGTATCGGCATTAAATGACCCACTGTGGTTGATATGCCGTAAAACAAAACAAACCAAACTAAACCAAATGAAAAAGAAAGAGAATTGTCACTTTTTCATATGTTTGCATACAGAAGAAATACTGCATCTATTTTAAGGACGAATGCTTCGAAATAGAATTTTTTTTAATCTGGTGACTAAGAATTCGTTGCTAAGATAGCACCTCCTCATTGGTCTCAGAGTCTAGAACTCAGGTAAATTTATGACTGCGGCAAGAACAAAAGCGACACGGAATTGTGTTTCCACATTCACATGTCAAAAATAACCTTCTATCTTGTAGCTTGGTTCGTCTGAGTATAGAAAATAAATCAATACTTTATTTTATCTTCGTCTCTAAACACGGAATAGAAAGGATGAATTATGCAAGTGTGGAAGAACAAAGAAGATGTCGGCTGAAACACAGTGATAAAAACCGTCTGCATAAACATTTGGTTGAACATTTTAATAGGAACAAATAACATCTTGTTAACATAAACTAAATAACTTGAAATTTCAGTTTTGATAAACATGTTGTCTTTGTATTTGCGGTGATGTATTGATTTCTGATTTCAAAATTACTTTGAGATTTTTTAAAGATGTCTGCGTAAAGTAAAGGCTCTCGAGAGAATACGTCAGTGATTTCTTTACCTTTCTCATAATTGTCAGTCGAATATAAAAAAAAAAACAGCTAGGAACGCGCAACAGAAAGAGCATGCAAGAAATCTGAAGAAAAAAAACAAAGCAAAACAAAACAAGACAAAAACAAAACAAAATAAACTGCTGCAAACAAAAAATAAGCAAAGAAACAAAAAACAAACAAACTATAAATTGGTTGGTTGGTGTTTAATGACATTTCAACTCTTGTCGGATATTTTAAGCTAAACCTTATATATATATATATAAAAGTTAAAAACGGACGAAGAATTTGGGATTGGCAAGCTGGTGTAGTGGTTAGAATCTCCGCCTGTCAGCTTGGCAGTCGAGGTTTCGACTCACGCACGGAGCAGTCTCCCATGTCTATAACCTTGCTGATGAAACCTAATAGGTCGAAATGTACATTCAGGGATTGACATTTTCTCGATCTGTTTAGCCTTACATTTGAACATATATGCCCACCTAAATTCATTGAATATTAACTAATTAATTTTCAAAAATTAGGTATGACTTCAATTAAGCACATATCCTCCAAAAATTGTCGGCTAAATGCCATATCAAATAAACACAATGTTTATTTACGTACTTTCATATATATATATATATATATATATATATATATATATCGTTAGCTACAATTATAAGTAAATAGTACTATGTCGGAGATATAGTCTATATATTTAACTTAGGGTAGTGTAGACTTGAAGTAAACGACCCTTGGTTACTGATAGTTTCTCACCTATGCAATCCTCAAACCATATATATATATATATATATATATATGGAAATACGGTGAGGAAATTAATCCGACAATATGAGAAAAGATTTTTTTTAAATATAACAAACACAGGATGTTATGATCAGGGAAAACAATTTTATGTGTCAATACTTAAGCATTTCGGTATATTGTAGCATCTTCAGGACACTGTAAAGTAATGTTTATGTGAGGGACAAAATTAAATATGTTAAGTGAATGGAAGTGAATCCGACAGTATGAATTCTAAAATTTATTTAATTCTTATATATATATATATATATATATATATATATATATATATATATTATAATTGTACCATCTTCAGGACACTGTAAAGTAATGTTTATGTGAGGGACAAAATTAAATATGTTAAGTAAATGGAAGTGAATCCGACAGTATGAATTCTAAAATTTATTTAATTCTTATATATATAATATATATAATATATATATATATATATATATATTGTACCATCTTCAGGACACTGTAAAGTAATGTTTATGTGAGGGACAACATTAAATATGTTAAGTAAATGGAAGTGAATCCGACAGTATGAATTTTAAAATTTATTTAATTCATATATATATATATATATATATATATATATATATATATATATATATATGGTATATAAAAAGATCATTGATATAGTGGTAGAAATAAACTTTATCAACTTCATGTGTATTGAGTATTATATTTGATTTTCAGTAAGTTGATGTGCATTAATAAATTATAAGAAATAATTTGATGTGCATTAATAAACTAGTGGTTGACCTCAATCACCGCGTTCTAGCATCTTTAAGATAAAAAAATATTGAGTGTTTTTTTGTTGTTTTTTTTTTTTTTGTTCCAAGAGCAATTTGAAGAATACGACCGGGACTTAATAATGATAGTTATAGGGATAGGCATGGCTAACTGATTGATCGGGTCGAGCCTCTCCGATTGACCTATTCAGAACAGAAGTGAATTGCTGCAGGTCATGTCAACTCTTATTATTCATTGTCACTGAGTACTCAGCCACCAGGATCCTGTCCTCAAGCATCATAGGTCGCCATTTACGACAAACAGATGGCCCCATTGGAGTGGTCTTGCAGTCGGCATATTCTAGAGCCCCAGCATCTACGGCAGTGTTCTGTTTCGTTTCTAAACCTGGCTACGTCTCAAGAACTGACAATGTAATTTTCAAGTTTCACTTTCTATCCCCTTCGTTTTGGAGAGAATCGATTTGTGTTATTTTTCGTTAGTTATCAAACTATTTTTGTTTTGTTTTCTTTTATTTTTTGTCTCCGACATCTTTTGACCAATCGTCATTTTTTAAGAAAATAAAAGATAAAAATGAATGATTTTTTAGTAAAAACTTCAATTTCTAAATTTCGTTCAAATCGTACCAGTGATTCTTTGTTGACCTATTGTTGCATATCGCCTTCTTCACTGGCACTAAATAATTATAATGTTGCATACCTCTTTCTTTAATTCTATTTCTTGGCCGTCTTTAGTATTATGATCGTCTTTGGTATATCTTCTATCATCTTGACTTGGTCTGGTCTCTTCTAAGATCTTGCGTCCGGAGTTGACTTGGGGACTTCGGTCTGGTTTTCTGTTAGTGATTTCTCTCTATCAGAAGCCCTGTGTTATTGTTAGTTTTTAGATAATAAACACAAGACTTCGATTTATTTTGATGTTACTGTATTTTCAATCCCCAACCCAGACATCTGCTAACTAACATAGCGCGCGTGAGTTCTAGTTTAGACAGAGCATAAAATGGCCGACCGCTCTGCCTGACGTCTGGGGACTCAAAAGGTCCCACTTGACTTCACATATTCGGCGGGCTTCTGTAATTTTCCATGGAAGGACCCGGACATGATATGAAAAGGGTCATCCCCTCAGAATTACAGTGGATTAACAATAATCTTATGCAACCGCATAGATTATGTAACACTATGAAACAGAAAGTAATTCATAATCTTATTTAAATGCGAAAAGCAAATTGTATATTAATATGGCCTTATCATTTCGCCAATTTTTATATGTGTATCATAACAACAACGATTCTTACTCGTAAATATTCCTTAAGATTATTTTACGCACAAAATCTTTCTCTTTAAAAATGTTTCTAGTTTTTCGATCCAACGCACAGACAAGGTTTTTTTTATTTTTTAGTTTTTTTTTTTAGTTTTTAATGATGGTTAAATTCAGGAACTTAGAGATTTTTGGCTTTCCGGTTTTTTTTTCTTGTTATATTTTTGCACAATTGTGTGTGAATACATATTTGTTGTTTGTTGTTATCAACGGAGAGTTTTTTCCTGTTTTTAGAGTAACCAACAACTACGACAACTCTTCTCCACCAGCCACCCGACTCGTCACAAAGACCCCCCCACTGAATTGCGTCGATCCCAACTTTGCGTATCTAAAGAAAGCACAGCGTGTGTGTAGAAAGCATCGACAGTGCAACAAGCCGCAGAGATATCTGGTAGTCACAGAACTTGATTCAATCTTGCTGGGTATTCAATCTTTTTTTCTGAACTCAGTCTTTTAAAAAATATTTTTACACTCTTCTGTTTCTCTTTAACCCATAGATGGGAGTCTTACAGTTACTACCACTCCGTGTCAAGGTGGACCTGATGGTAAATCCGATGAAGGGGTACTCCACACTCCACAGAGTGTCACAATTGGAACTTCACCACTAGATTCATTTTAACGTCATACTCAAGATACTTCTTCCACTGTATTTATCCAGTATATACGCATGGGTTAAGAAGTGCATCATTTACTAAACAAACCCTCCTTCACTTAGAAAACTGGACCAGAAAAATCATAGAATTTTCCCTGATTTTGTGCCAAACGACATTGATTTTAGTAAATAAAACCTTTCTCTTCTGTGATTCTTAATAGCTTTGAATAGTCACCAGTTTCTGATACAAAGTTCAATTCCAATAAATAACAGGGAAAATAGATTGAAAAACATCAAAGAATAATCGAAGAAAGAAATCAATCAGGAGGTGGAGAGACAGATAAATAGATAGATAGATAGATAGATAGAAGTAGAGAGAGAGAGAGAGAGAGAGAGAGGGTAGAGAAAAAGAGCATATATATATATATATATATATTTATATTTATATACTCTCTTGCACACTTGTGCCCGAGGTGTAATTGTTGTCGTCGTAGGAAATATGGACACAGCTATACGAGTTCAAATCCAAGATGAGGCCAGCTGCATTTTATATAGCAATAATACCTTTTGGAAACTATTCTCCCACAAACTATGGGTAAATAGTAGGGCGGCATGGGCTCTCTAACCGTGGTACGGCAACTGGTCTCGAGGAAGGCACATTCTGAATTAAACCTGATAAACTCCGATTAAATATTGACCATGTGTCCCATTCTGCTAATACAGAGGGGGTGGTAAATACATACATATACATACATTATATATATAAAGAGTTAAATATATATATATATATATATATATATATATATATATATATGTGTGTGTGTGTGTGTGTGTGTGTGTGTGGTGTGTGTTTTCGTGATAAGATTCAACCAAATTTGAAAACCTAAACGTGAATATGAAGTTTTTGCGTATGTGCATGTAAATATCAGCGTATGTGCAAATATTTACATATACGGAGTATTTTATAAATATATATACAAACAGCTTAGTTTATCAGAAATAAATTGATTTCGGCTACGTTTGACCCTTCAAGTCTGATTTTTTTAATGGGCAAGAATTATATATCATGAATAGACCTGATATATAATTCTTGTCTATTTTAAATCAGATTTTACGAGACAAAGGTAGCTATATATGACAGGGTAATAAAAATATTACACGTCCTGTTCAGATTCATTGTGTAACTAATACTTTTTTAAAGAATTATACTAACTATAATTAGCTGGCCTTCGGTTTAAAAAGTATGGTAGTTAATTTTGTATTGACGTAAAAGTGTTATTTGAAGTAAATCAGTTATATTTCTTAAATATCAGTCAATTTCAATCCTTAGTTTCACTATTCTTTCATAATAGCTGAGTCGGGTTAGCTGAGTCGGTAGAGCGTTCGTCTACAAATCATAAGGTTCCGAGTTCGATACCGGCCCTCGCCAACTCAGCGTATGAGTAGCACAAGGATCTGTGTGGTAATGTAAGGAGCTGATGATAGGTGTGGCTCTCCACCTCAGACGCAAAAAAACAATCTACTTGGTCTAGTGCTAGTGAGAATCCCTCGCTGATTGGCTTATACTGACTTTAGGCCACCCCGACGACTTTACTTTTATTTTGTATATATATATATATATATATATATATATAATTTTTATATATATATAATATATGAATTTTTATATATATATATATATATATATATATATATATATATGATTTTTATATATAGAGAGAGAATTTAATATATATAATTGAAATAATGTCGACAAGTAAATAGCTGTACAGTGTTCCCCACGTCGCATGCGGTATTCGCCGAGTTTGCTTGTCTTGATTATTTCATAT
>CM042145.1:31417202-31418888 GCA_023376005.1 Doryteuthis pealeii | reverse complement strand
AGCAATATAAGATGATTCTGTTTCATCTTTGAGGTTTCCCTTTCTTAACCATGTCCAAGTCTTTGATGTGCAACCTCATCTATTTGTCGTTTGAAGCGTCCATATAATTGTTTTTCTTCCCATTTTTGTTTTCTAGTCTTTGTCGTTCTTCTGTTTGTCCATCTGCCGTTTCTACTATTGTTGGTCGCCATAAGTAATTTGTCTTTGCTCTTCCTTGTGTAATCTCAAGTTGTTGGATTGTGGTTTCTACGCATCCTCTATGTTGGCAAGACCTCTTCCCCCTCCTTTCTTGACACATACAATCTATCTCTATCATCTCTAGGGTGGAGAGCCTTGTGCATGGTCATTAAATTATTATTATTATTATTATTATTATTATTATTTCAATAATTTTGAGTTTTAACATCAGCGTTAGCTGATGGTATTTCACTGGTGTCTGAGTGACAACAAGTCTCTTCAGGTCTCCAGGACTCTTCTGGGTATTCTAGACGATTGCAGCAGTGCAGTAGTCTGGATGGTCTCAATTCTTCCTCTGATTTCCAGATCCTCCAGTCTTGTTTCCAAGTTTATTGGGACCGTTTCCAAATGCACCAACTACAATTGGTATCACTTTCACTCTCATGTTTCACAGCTTTTTCAATTCTCTGGCAAGGTCCAGGTATTTATCCATCGTTTCATTTTCCTCTGATCTTCTGGGACCGCAAAGTCCACTAGATGACACGTTCTTTTTTTTTTCTTTTTTTGTAATCAACACTAGGTCTCATTATTATTATTATTATTATTATCTGCTTTTGAGTTTTCACACCAGTGTTAGCTGATGGTCTTTCACTGGAGTCTGAGTGACAGCAAGTCTCCTCAGGTCTCCAGGACTCTTCTGAGTATTCTGGCAGATTGCAGCAGTGCAGTGTTCTGAATGGTTTCAATCCTTCCTCTGATATCCAAACTTTCCAAACCCTTTTCTAATGCTTTTGGGACTGTTCCAAGTGCACCAACTACAATTGGTATAACTTTCACTTTCATATTCCATAGCTTTTTCAGTTCTCTGGCAAGGTCCAGATATTTGTCAATTTTTTCATTTTCCTTTTTTATTATTATTATTATTATTATTTCACTACTTTTGAGTTTTTTCTATCAGCGTTAGCTGATGGTATTTCACTGGAGTCTGAGTGACAACAAGTCTCCTAAGGTCTCCATGACTCTTCTGAGTATTCTAGCCGATTGCAGCAGTGCAGTAGTTTGGATGGTCTCAATTCTTCCTCTTATTTCTAGATCCTACAGTCTTTTTTCCAAATTTATTGGGACCGTTTCCAAATGCACCAACTACAATTGGTATCACTTTCACTCTCATGTTTCACAGCTTTTTCAATTCTCTGGCAAGGCCCAGGTATTTATCCATCGTTTCATTTTCCTCTGATCTTCTGGGACCGCAAAGTCCACATGTTGACACGTTGGTTTTTGTTTTTTGTTTTGTTTGTTTTTGTTGTAATCAACACTAGGTCTCATTATTATTATTATTATTAGTATCTCCTTTTGAGTTTTCACATCAGTGTTAGCTGATGGTCTTTCACTGGAGTCTGAGTGACAGCAAGTCTCCTCAGGTCTCCAGGACTCTTCTGAGTATTCTGGCAGATTGCAGCAGTGCAGTTTTCTGGATGGTATCAATCCTTCCTCTGATTTCCAAACTTT
>CM042145.1:31312202-31412202 GCA_023376005.1 Doryteuthis pealeii | reverse complement strand
TAGTTTTTCCGTTAAGAAAGAGACAGTAATACGTAACATTGGTAATCTCAGAATTAGAGAAAGTTTATTAATAGCCAAATTCGGTCCTAGTATAACTAATACATAATTAATTGAAATACACGTTCCTCATAGTATATAGTACATAGTATGTACATTTCATTATACATATATCAAATGAATAATACATAAATATATAAGTAGATGAAAATATTAAAATTGAAATTGAATGAACGGCTAAATGACTATCACGGCTTTCCGCATGGCGTTTAAAAAAAAAAAGAACACCACGAGACCTGTGTTTATGACATAAAAAAAAATAACGACATAAAAAAAAAACGCGTCCATTTCTGGAATTCGTCTCTGAATATAAAGTTCTACTTTGAAATCGATAAGACAAAAAATAACATATTTTGTTTTTATCTTTTATGTTCATTGTAATTGCTTTCAAATTATTAATATATATATATATATATATTATATATATATATATATGCACAACAATTAACAAATCTAAAATCTCAATATTTTGCTACAAGTTTCAGGAATGTCACTTCACATGAAGGTAGCAAACAAAATAGATAAGGTGATAACTATATATATATATATATATATATATATATATATATATATATATATATATATATATATACATAAAGTTGTAGGGAAAAAAAAGATGTTAATAGTTTTGCTGACAGAAATCTGTTTCGACCATATAAAGCGATCTTTATCAAATCAACTATGTATAATAGAAAAGACGAAATAAATAGATCGTTAATCACGAGGCACAAAACGCTCTCGATCAGGGCTGGAATTTTCAATTCTTTTAAAAAAATGCGTATTCTAGGTTAAAAATAAAATAAATTTTATATATATATAATATTGATGATATAGTGTTCTATATCTATAAGTAAAGAGTGATCAATATTCTTCATATAGCATGCATATCTAACCTAGCGGATGTCAACGACGCTTAGTAACTTCCAGTTTCTCGCCGAAGGGATTTTCAAACAATTTTTCTCATGATCCTTTTCCAACGGCCTTTAAGACATCTACTTTGGTTTGTATTCTAGTCAGTAACAATTTAGCAGTAGTCCCTGGGCTGTAGTGGTTAACGTGCTGGTTTGCGATAACGCTAGTGTGAAAAACTCAATAGTGATTATCTTGTCCGCTATGTGTAAACCAGTCACGAAAATGAAAGTAAACAAAATTTCAGTTAGACATTCAATGTATTATTATTATTATTATTATTATTATTATTATTATTATTTACTCCTTTTGAGTTTTCACACCAGTGTTAGCTGATGGTATTTCACTGGAGTCTGAGTGACAGCAATCTCCTCAGGTCTCCAGGACTCTTCTGAGTATTCTGGCAGATTGCAGCAGTGCAGTGTTTTTAATGGTTTCAATCCTTCCTCTGATTTCCAAACTTTCCAAACCCTTTTCTAATCCTTTTGGGACTGTTCCAAGTGCACCAACTACAATTGGTATCACTTTCACTTTCATATTCCATAACTTTTTCAGTTCTCTGGCAAGGTCCAGATATTTGTCCATTTTTTCATTTTCCTTTAACTTCACCCTGTGATCTGCTGGCACTGCAAAATCCACCAGTTGACAAGTTCTTTGTTTTTTGTTTATCAACACTAGGTCTGGTCTTCTTGCTGGAATAAGGTGATCCGTTTTTATTTCAAAGTCCCAGAGAATTTTATGCGTTTCGTTCTCAAGAACAGATTCTGGTTTATGCATATACCATTTTGTTGTATGGTCTAAATTTAATTTTTGGCACAATTCCCAGTGGATCAGCTTCCCAACCCAGTCGTGTCTAGTTTTGTATTCACGTTGTGCTAGTTTGCTACATTCGCAGAGTATATGGTTTATAGTCTCATCTCTATTACCGCAAAGTCTACATTTACTATTTTGTTGGGTCTTATCAATTTTTCGCTTTGATATAGTTTGTCCTTATGGCATTATTTTGTGCAGCAATTATAAGTGATTCAGTTTCTCTTTTGAGGTTTTATTATTATTATTATTATTATTATTATTATTATTATTATTATTATGAGTTTTTCACATTAGCCTTAGATATTTCACTGGAGTCTGAGTGACAACAAGTCTACTAAGGTCTCCAGGACTCTTCTAAGTATTCTGGCAGATTGCAGCAATGCAGTGTTCTGGATGGTCTCAATTCTTCCTCTGATTTCCAAATTTTCCAGTCTTTTCTTTCTTTTTCTTTCTTTCTTTCTTTCTTTCTTTCTTTCTTTCTTCTTCTTCTTCTTCTTCTTCTTCTTCTTCTTATTATTATTATTATTATTATTATTATTATTATTATTATTTATCTATTTATTTATGGAATAGTTTGTTTATTTTCATATTTTCATTTCTTCTTTGCTTTGAAAAGGGAAGACAACTCGCACATATGCTCTTATGTTGTGAGCGCAGCTGCATGGTTTGCAATCATTGAGTCACATATAATTCAAATGTTAACAGAACCCGGCACACATCGCACCTTGAGTTCACCTTTCACGTGCACTGAATATATGATATCTTTCTCTTAATGATGTACATAAAAAATGAACATTTGAAAAAGAAAGTATGGCCACTACGCAAACCGAAAAATAAACAAGCAAATTGGATGCGTGTGACGTGCAACCCACTAAGATCCACATATTTTTTTAACAAATCGACGAACACGTATGCAATTAAAGAAGGTAAATAAAAACTGTAAATTACTGACATAAACTAATTGCCGATGTAACATCTTTTAGATTTGATTATTGCATATATATTACAAGAAATATTAGTGAATCTTTTCGCTTCCACTATACGGTAAGGTTTGGTTTCATTATTTAATGGCATATCGTGGGTGGTTTATTTAATGCCAAAGCCACCCTTGTCGAAGAATAGTAGTAGTGATATTTCGAGGTATGAGGGTTTTATACGTCTTCCGTTGTTAATAGTCCTAAAGTGAACATAATAACGCGACTGGAGCTCGAACTTGCTTACCACGATATTGCAGGTAATGCAATCTTTATAAGTTGAAATATTGTTCTGTTACATCAGACTTTTAATTTCCTGTCTGACATTAGTTTAGTTTAGTTTAGTTTTGTTACTATAGTCATCATCATCATCATCATGTCGCGCAATTTGCAAGGATATCCATGACGAACTCTCTCCAACCTTCCTTATCATTCATCGATTCTGGGAGCTCCTCCGCGCAGCAGCCAGCATCCTTACATAGTTGGTCGATGTAGGTCCTGGTTGGGCGGCCTACATTAGCATGTCCATGTGTTGGCCTCCACAGTAGTACGTCGCTTACGAGCTCATCCTTGCTTCTCCAGCAGTGTCCTGCATGCCTAACCCTCGTATGGTTTGTGATATGGGAGGCAGGTGGCCATACAGTTGCTTCTTTGTGGGGTGCTGTTTCCACGACTTGTTCAGGACCGCTTGCAGCATTCCTAAATCTTCATTTATTATTTAATTCCAAATTCGCCCTTTCAGAATAACAGCAGTGGCACTATTTAAGCTGTAGGATGAAGGGGTTTCACCCCTTTCCTAAGATTATTAGTCCCAAAGTGAACGTAATGCTGCGACTGGAGTTCAAACACATATTATGATGTCGCAGTTCAGCAGGTTATATACTACACCACGGGGAACCATAACAAACACAGGAGAATAATGTAGATAAAGCAAGTTTATAGTGTAAAACTTTTATGTCTTGAAATGATATCAGTCTGTATGTAATTAAAGGAGGAATTTGAGTACAGAACGAAGATTCAATTATAAAATCCAAAACAGCAAAACAAACAAATGTTTGTGAACTCTGAAATATGAATAATTGTCAAAATAAGTAAAAATATAACCTTACTGTATCGATGTTATCATATATGTAAAACTATCGATTACCATAAAGGTTCACTAAAATATGACAGAATCTCGAATAAATCTAACATAAACTAAAATCTGCGATATGTCATCTTATATTTAGAAATGTCAGGTATTTTTACAAAAAATACTGTTCTTTTGTTTACTCATTTTGTTTGTTTGTGCCTACTTGGTTTGGTTAGGTTTCTTTGTTTAATGGCATATCAATATTCATGGTTTATTTACTGCCAAAGCCACCATTGCAGACCCCCCCCAGTAGTGGTACTATTTGACATGTGGATAAAATTCGTACCTTTCCCATGGGTATTAGTTCTAAGTGAACGTAAGAGCGCAACTTGAGTTCGACCTAATTTACAGAATCTCGAATAAATATAACAGAAACTAAAATCTGCGATAAGGTCATCTTGTATATAGGAATATCAGGTATTTTTACAAAAAAATACTGTTCTTTTGTTTACTCATTTTGTTTGTTTGTGCCTACTTGGTTTGGTTAGGTTTCTTTGTTTAATGGCATATCAATACTCATGGTTTATTTACTGCCAAAGCCACGATTGCAGATCCCCCAGTAGTGATACTATTTAACGCGTGGATAAAATTCGTACCTTTCCCAAGGGTATTAGTTCTAAGTGAACGTAAGAGCGCAACTTGAGTTCGACCTCATTTACTAAGATATCACAGTCCAGCACATTTGTTACTACAGCACGGAGTCTCGCCCTTGCCTACTTGTTATTTGTATGATAGATCGTTTTATCTTTTGACCGCAATATTTTTTACCAACTAATTTTTTTTTTACTTTGTCTAAATCATTGATGTTAGAATGTGTAGGGACCGTTGTTGATTTGTTTGGTGAGTGTGTAGTTGAAGAGATCCGAGTTATGGGTGCCCACTATTTAAATGTATGAGACTACGGAAATGAAGTTTCCGTAGAAAACAAAAGAAGACAAAATTGATAAAGGAAACAAACTTTATATACATTAATTTACAACTGGTATATTCAATTGTTCTTTTAGCGATGTTGCCGACTGTATGTGTCTGTACATAGTTGTGTGTCACAAGTTTGACATGTATTGTTTATATTTGTGCGATTGGTTGTGTCAACATTGTAGCAGTTTTGATAAAACAATGTCTGTGATTGAAATTTGTTGTTGTTGAGCGAGAGAGAGAGAGAGAAAATAGAAGACGAAAAAAAAAACGGACCTGTTGAGTCGTATTTTATGTTTTCTGACAGCATCTTCTCCCCATTGTGTCGAGTTGGGAAGAGCGTCCGTTCCCACTGTCGAGTTAGGAGCATCAGCTCCAACTCTGTCGAGTAGGGAAGAGCATAAGCTCCCCACTGTAGTTTTTCAGCTAAAAGGGTCTTTTTATATTTTTAATTATTCATAAAAAATCAGCTGATCTTTGTGCATTCCATTGAAAATCGACAGTTTTCTAATGACGTAGATATTGCCATCGGAATGTTAAATATATCAGCTGATTCTGTTACTTGTGGCATTCCAATGACCGTTCAGTTTTCTATTGATATAAATATCATCATTGGAATTTTCAACTATTATTTCACGTTTGTAAACAATCCTTTGTCCTTAGATTATCTACATTGTAAACAATTATCTATTGTTTCTAAAATATTTCCAAACTAATATTATTTCGATTATCTTTTGTTTACCTAATTCTAAACTCATGACATACAATTGTAAAACTAGTTATTTAAGAAAACTTGATTATTTTAATTTATTCAATTCCACATGCCGTAAAAAATATAAGGGCCAAATCCCTATAAATTCATATTAATAGTATGATATTTGTTTGATACCCTGTATGAGAAAAGCGGAAACTAAAGTACAATTCACATGAGAACTGCATTCTGTTAGAAGCCTTTTTACGTAATTTATTAAAGGAGTAAAAAAAAAAAAAAAGAAAGACAATTTGAAATGGAAACAGTTCCAATAACTTTAAATATTATACTAGAATAAAACAATCTATATATGAATATATAACGCCAGGCATCTATTTATTGAAACAATGAGGATTGTCTAACGTTGCATGCTCACATGTTGAGTATATTTATTCTATGTTATGACGTTGGATTATGTGTTGGGTAATGTGACGTAAGCAGTGACGTGGTTTTTGTTACAGACAAAAAGAGAGCGAATCTGCATTTTTAATAGTATGATATTTGTTTGATACCCTGTATTAGAAAGGCGGAATCTAAAGTACAATTCACATGAGAACTGCATTCTGTTAGAAGCCTTTTACGTACTGTTGACTTTTGATCTCGATTTGTTATGCCCCCCCCCTGAAGAAACCGATTTCTTCCATTTGCCTTTCATGCAGGTAAGGATTCCCAAGTATCCACATCAAAACACTGAGCCAATCAATATACCCTGCATCTCGGTTCTCACCGCAAGAAAGTTACAATAAATACTTATAAGTTTAGAAATTCGTGAATACTTACAAGATCTTATATTAATATATATATATAATATATTATATATATATATATATGGAGAATAAGTGCTTAATTGGAGTCGTACCTAATTTTGAAAATTAATTAATTAATAATGAATTAGGCGGGTGTTTAGCCATACATTTAATAGGTATTCCCGCCTAATTCATTATTAATTAATTAATTTTCAAAATTAGGTACGACTCCAATTAAGCACTTATTCTCCCTAAAATTATCGGCAAAAAGCCATTCCAAACAAACCGTGTTTACAATATATTATATATATATATATATATATATATATATATATATATATATATATGAGGAAAAATGAGTAAAGAAAAGAAAAGTAAATGGATAAAATGAATTTAATCGATCACTTACACATGTGTTTCGGCCAGTTTATGTGTGTGAAAATATTTCGCACACATACAAGAATCGACCTTCATCAGAGTGAATATTTATTTTTATATATAATATATACACATATATATATATGTGTGTGTGTGGTGTGTGTGTGTGTGTGTGCGTGTGCGCGCGCACGCGCGTGTGTGTGTGTAGCACTCAAAAAGAACCCACCTCAAAGAGTTTTTTCACGAATAGATGGACTACTACTAACACACTCCTCTACCTGGATTATAATAGCATGTCAAAACCTCAAAAATATTTCAACTTGTATAGTTCTATAATGCTCCCTTTAAAAAAAAAACTCTCTAAAAACCATTTCTTCAAATTAGAAATTATCTCTTGACGATGACCTAAGGTCGAAAACTAGTTGAGAATAAATAACAAATACTTTTTGTTCATACTATATATATATTATATATATATAATATATATATATATATATTTTTTTTAAATGTTTTTTTTTTTAAATTAGGCGTTATTGTGAAGCATTAAAAATAAATAAATGAATGAACTCGTTATTATGGAGTATGGGATTCACTTACTTTTTAATTATTTTTTACATAAATTTTCAGGTTCGTTAGATACCCTTTGTCAAATGTTACTGTTCAACGGTTTCTTTGTCTCTGTTGTTATCGACAGTGGCAGCGTTTGTAAAATATTTGTAATAACGGAGAATTCCGATATCTGCGTTTAATCCCATCACGTGCGTTTGTAATTTTAGAATCCATTTAGATTCTGATTGTTTTCTAGATTGCGTTGTTGGAAATGCGTGTTCTAATAAGATGCATTTGAGCTGTGTAAGGTTGTGTGATAAGGTGTTAAAATGAAGTGCTATTGTACTATGCGGGGATTTGAGATTTATAGTGGATTTGTGGTTATTTAGTCTTAGTCTAAAGGGTGTTGATGTTTCTCCCACATATCCACTGTTTCTATATATATATATATTTGGGAAGAATCTTTACGTTCAAACAAATGTGGTTAAAAATAATAAAATCCTTATTGTTTTGTAGATTTTTTAATTTTTTATTTCTATTTTTTCAATAATTTAGAAAATTGATAAAAAATAATAACATACACGGTCTTGATAATGGTTCAGATGAGGACTGAAAGTACTTGGCCTACAAATGAAAACTCTTTCGGACAAATCCTGAATTCCTTTCATGATGATATCATTAAAATTAAAATAAACTGCATTCTGTTAGAAGCCTTTTACGTACTGTGGACTTTTGATCTCCGATTCGTTATGCCCCCCACCCCCCACCCAAGAAACCAATTTCTTCCATTTGCCTTTCATGCAGGTAAAGGATTACCAAGTATCTACATCAAAATGTCTGAGCCGATCAATATAGCCTGCATCTCGGTCTCTCACCTCAAGAAAGTCTACAATAAAATACGTATCAGTTTAGAAATTCGTGAATACTTACAAGATCTTATATGTAAGAAAGTTTTATAGAAAAAACAACAAGATGTTAAAAAATATTTTGCTGACAGAAATATCATCAATTACGAGGCACAGAACGCTCTCGATCAGTACCGGAATTTTTATTTTTTATTTTAAAAATACGTATTTATTGTTAAAAATAAAATAAATTCTATTTTTTTTAATTATAAGCATTTTTATCATAAAAAGCTCAAAAGAGTTTGCAGTAAAAATGCCTGCATCTCGGTCTCTCACCCCAAGAAAGTCTACAATAAAATACTTATAAGTTTAGAAATTCGTGAATACTTACAAGTTCTTATATATATATATATATATATATATATATATATATATATATATATTATATATGTGTGTGTGTGTGTGTGTGTTGTGTGTGTGTTGTGTGTTAATAAAAGGATATTTAATCCGACAATGTGAATTTGATATATTGAAAAAACAAATGATGTTTACAAATGCATCAGGCTCTTTGGAGTCTTATTATATACTGTAATGCTTCTGATTTTTAAAAATTAAAGATAAATTCATTTTATTTGTAATACAGATAACGCATATTTTGAAAAATTCCAACATTGACTAACAGCGTTCTCTTTGCGCATTCTTCTTCTAACGTTCATTTCATCCCGTATTTGCTCTAGTTGAAGACCGATCTATTACATACGGTCGATACAGATATTCCGAGGACCTCACAAGTGAGGGGGCCGATGTGCAGTTAAAAACCGTTGAGAGGAAGGCCCGAACGGTGCACATTCTCTCCTGATGATCCCATGCATTTGTAAAGATCATTGTTTTTTTCAATATATCAAATTCATATATATATATATATATATATATATATATTATATATATATATATATATATGAAAGTAAACAACAGGCTTATTGTCTGTTTGAGATGGCGAGAGCCGACAATTTGGGAGAATAAGTGCTTAATTGAAGTCATACCTAATTGAGAATTAGGAACAGCCTGGCAGTCAGGGTTCGAATCACACAGTGAGCAGTCCTCCTGTCTATAACTCTGCTGATGAGGCATAATATGCCTAAATGTACATACAGAGATCGATTTTTCTCGATTTGTTTACGCCTTTACATTTGAACAGATATGCTTGCCTAATTTATTAATTATCAACTAATTAATTCCCAGTTAGGTATGACTTCAAGTAAGCACTTATTCTCCCAAATATATATATATATATATATATATATATATATGTAGCACTCAAAAAGAACCCACCTCAAAGAGGGTTTTTTTCACGGAACAGATGGACTTGCTACTACTAACACACTCCTCTACCCGGATTATAATAGCATGTCAAACCCTCAAAAAATATTTCAACTTCTATAGTTCTTCTATAATGCTCCCTTAAAAAAAACTCTCTAAAAACAATTTCTTAAAATAAGAAATTTTCTCCTGACGATGACCTAAGGTCGAAACTAGTTGAGAATAAATAACATATATAAGAAATATTCCTGTTTGTCTTATTACCTTTTGTTCATACTATATATATATATATATATATATATATATATATATATATATATAATATATATATATATATGTATGTATGTATGTATTTGGGAAGAATCTTTTCGTTCAAACAAATTTGGTTAAAAATAATAAAATCCTTGTTTTGTATTTTTTTTTAGTTTTTCTTATTTTTCTATTTTTATTTTTTCAATAATTTAGAAAATTGATAACAAATAATAACATACACGGTCTTGATAATGGTTCAGATGAGAGCTGAAAGTACTTGGTCTACAAATGAAAACTCTTTCGGACAAATCCTTAATTCCTTTCATGATGATATCATTAAAATTAAAATAAAAATGCTCAGACACAATTTATTAAAATTTATTCATTAGAATATAGGTATTATATTTTACTTAGGTACTTACAAACCTTACGTCCGTGTATACCTATTTTAGTAGTATATACTAGAATTTATTTACATAAACTCTTTTATCTATATATAGTGCTTGCTTACTCATATACTAGAGTACAAATCCTGGACGAGGCTGTTTGAATTTCACATAGCGCTAATATGCTTGGGAAATGTATGAATCAATCTATTCTCCCTCCAGCTATGGGTAAATATCGGGCTAGACTGGGTTCTTTAATCTTGGCTAGATAACCAGTCTAGAAGGATAACTCTGAATTCAAACCTGTTAAAACCCACTTAAGAAATAGACCTTGTGTCACATCCTCCTCTTGTGGAGGGTTTGCTAAATGTATATATAGTACTTGCTTGTGTGTGGATGGGTGCAAGTCCGAAATTAGGTACATACAGTCTATTTCCATTTATTTTTGCCTTACGTATTTCCATTATGGATGACGAACTTAATGCTCCAGTAACCCAGCGTCTGACATGTGTAATTTCTTTACACGTAAATATCATTGATGGAATCATTCAGGGCTGATTTTCTGCCTATAAACGCACCCACGTCATACGCGTATTTCGTAATACTGTAAGACGAAGACAACAAAGAGATTGATTTTGTCTTATACCTTTAATTGAATGCATTGCGTCTGTGGCTACTTGAATACGTGCAACAACCACATTGTGTCCCGATTACCCATTGGTCACACAAGACTAACGCACTCCTATATATCCAAACAAGAACAACAACCACAAAAAATGTGAAACATGTCAAACACCTTTGACTGTTAAACACTTATTCATGGAATGCAGGTTTTTTTGCTCACATCAGAAACCGTTAATTTAATGCAAACAATATGAAAGATCTATTCGAAAATGTCAACATGGAGGACATTCTGTCCTTTTTGAGGAAAAGGAAATTATACCATAGAATATAGACATGAAACAAATCAATGCCGTACAACATAATCCCCAATAATGCTAACACATTGTTAAAACCAATTAATAAAAAGTAGAAATATAAATACTCAACATATATTACCTCGTAACCGTTAGAGGCATGACATAACCTCAGACGGGTTGATATGCCGTTAAAATTAATAAACCAACCAACAACCGGGAACAGTTTAGTGTTCTTACCAGCTATTCACTACATTCCTTTTTCATTGTTTTCATGTACTGGAATAAAATACATTTGCATTCTTTATCGGGTGTAGTTTGACTCATGACTTCAAATGTTGATAGGTAAGTTGAATGTGTATTGGGAATTGGATAGACATTTCATTAAGTATGCAAGAAGCTCGCAATCATTCGCGTGTAGACCATCCCTGATAAGCTGTATTAAGAGATTTTCTAATCGGAAATATTCCTTTGAACTCATGTATCTATGATATATTCCACGGGTACAAAACCAATAGGCGTCAAATGATAACATCACAAAATATCAAGAAAAAAGTTGTCTCCTTGTTTCACTGTTTTCAACAATTCTTGCATCAGTAAAATTCTCGGTAACACTTCTTTCATGTCATACGTCTTACCCAGCTTGTTGGAGCACTCAGGTTTTTGTAATTAGAGCGTTCGGCTAGAAACCACAAGGTTCCTAGTTCGATACCGGCCCTCGCCAACTCAGCGTATGAGTAGCACAGGGATCTGTGCGGTAAAGTAAGGAGCTGATGGTAGGTGTGGCGCTCCACCTCAGACGCTAAAATAATCTCCTTGGTCTAGCGCTAGTGAAAAGTGGATAGACTCCCTCGCTGTATGGCTCATACCGACATTAGGCCGCCCCGACGACTTTACTTTACTTACTTTATATATATATATATATATATATATATATATATATATATATATATTATTATTATTATTATTATTATTATTATTCATATTTTTGCTTTCGGAGGAAAATCGTTAGTATACATCGGTGATGAGACTTAATAAAGTTGAAACAGTCTGTACAATGTTCTACACACAGAATAATTCTTTACCGAAATTCACTTTTCATTATTATCTTGTATAATTATCGAATTTTATGCGATATACGCATTGCAATTGCCTTCAAGCACAAATATGAATAATATATATTTTTCTCAACAATGCTTCTAAAATATACAAACATCCAAAAATCTTATATATATATATATATATATATATATATATATATATATATAGGGTGGTCCCAAAAAAAGAAAAGTATATTATATGCCACATTTTTAATTCTCAACATTTTTAACCGCACTGGGTGCCAAATTACAGAAAACAAACTGAATGACAAGAATATGTACATATCTTAAAGACTAGATTCATTCTGGGAAGGTTACAGCAGTCCATTAGTAGTTGATGATGTGCAATCAACGGCAATTAATCAATATCTTGATTAATCCGGTCGATTTAACCCTGAAGATCCTTATGGTGAAACTCGAGTAGGTTATTACCGTGTACCATTATCATAATATATATATATATATATATATATATATATATATATATATATTGTTTTACGCACTGAACTGCATAACGGAGTCCAAGCCGCGGTTTCTGTCAGGGTTTTCTCCCTTAGCCTTTTTCCTATCCAGAGGATAACCACAAGGCAGTGGAGGTTATTTAGACTATTACGCGTCTGGATACCAGCCCGGGTATTTTCTGTGATCTCGCATTAATGTGCTAGATGGTCGTTGAGCAAGAAGCTTCCTCCGCCCTATCACAGGTTTTGTTTTCGTCCTGCTGAGTGTTTAGCCACCCCTCTCACCAGGCAAGCTTGTGGGGTTACTGGTTTTGTCACCGTCGATGATCCGACTATGGAGCAGGTAGCACGGTGTTATATATATATATATATTAGTGTGTGTGTCTGTGTGTGTGTGTGTGTGAGAGAGAGAGAGAGAGACAGAGACAGAGAGAGAGAGACAGAGAGAGAGAGAGAAAGACAGAGAGACAGAGACAGAGACAGAGACAGAGAGAGACAGAGAGAGAGCAGACAGAGAGCAGACAGAGAGAATTTGGCTCAGAATTAGTATCCACATAGTGTTATAAGTTTTATGAAGCTTTTTAAGTGTCAATCAAGTGCTAAATTGCTTGTGCTTAATTTGGAATACATCCATTTATATGTTAATCTAACCTAAATCAGGAATTTCTCTAGGAGTATATAACTAGTGGATTTAGATTTGTATCCTTTGGTTTGTGATTCGTTAGATCTTCGTAGTATCATGCAAGTTTGGCCGAATTTTGAACTGACTACATTAAATATACCGGTGTATAGATTAAAACATGATTATGAAGACTTCAGATACATGAAGATGCTTGAGACGGTTGACATTAAGGATTTAGCAAATGGTTTTCTCGAACTTTACAATCCAATGCTGTCAATGTTCTATATTGAGGCAAATGGCATTTTGACTGGATAAGTGGCACGTGATTTGTTAAGCTTAGGATGTGGTATCGTGGCTCCCGTAGGTCCAAGGTGATTGTTAGGTTGAAAACCTCCAGACAAATTCAGATACGTCATTGAGCGTTGCTTAACAAGTGAAGCATTTAAAGTAACAACTGCCAAAATACATTTTAAAACGTCAATCCATTTATATAAAAGAAGAGAAAAAAAGACAATTGCATTGTACTGAATAGCATCGATAATTTAGATATGTATGGTTTGTAGTATATTAGGAAAAATGAAAAAACACAGGTTTAAATGGGTTAAGTGGTGAGTTTATTGGCCGACGCTGCAGTGTTTCTATCTATTAATTAGTTCATCTTCAGAGCATTTGTTGGTATATGGAAGGTGATAAGAAATTACTTATCACAGAATAACGATAAAAGTGAATGGTAGTTATTGTTATTCAGTCTGTTTAAATATTTTTGAGGTTTGAAAAAATGGACGGTTTTGAAATATGACGTCAAATATTCTTTTTTATGGCGAGAGTATGGGACGGTGTATGGTTTACAGTGACTACTCTACCAGCTCAAACTTAGCCAGTTTCTTTAGAAAGTCCTGTGTTATGGAATCGTTTGGTAAGCGTATACGTCCTATCCTGCGTATTGGTAAAGGTCCAGTGATTTAATCCTATGTCCGTCGTCTATGAACGTCGGCGTAATTATGACCAGTAGGGTCGGGGTTTAAGTATTGTATCAGCCTCAGAGTACTGCCAGTGATTGGCCAAGAGATAGATCATATGATTCTGGCCTAGTCTATAAGTAGGAGCGACGATCTAGCACACGCCTTATATCCCAAAAAATCTCAACATTTACTAAAGAAAAAAATCAACTTTTTGCTATTTAAGTAGCTTATGCGTATGGTCTTCTGTAATTAAAATAGTTGAGATATCTTCAACATAAAATTACATTGACTTATTTTATTTCAGTAGTGCGGCTTGTCTGATGTTGAGCTATGTTCCACCTGACCCGCCTGGTCATAAACCATGCCCCAAGTGGCCTGCTTTTCGAAAAAGGTTGCCCATGTCTGCTCTTAATAGACACATATGTGTCTGTCTGTCTACACTGAGTTTCGATTTACGTACACTGCAATTAGAATTTCCGCTGAATGAAATGAATTATAGACAATAAATATTTATATATTTTAATCGCAATGCCCGAGATAAAAACGATGTAAACATATGAAATTCTTAGCTGCATCATAAGGAAAAATTATGCGCCACTAGAACAAAAGCAAAGACATCAGAGTCTTACATCGCTGAAAAATGATTGGACCATATGACCTTTAGGCACCCCTTTTTTATCTCGATTAAGAAAGGACATGTTTTTCATTTACACCGTCAATATACGGTAATTTTAACAGACGATTTTTAGATTTTTTTTTTAAATATAAAACTAACCCCTAACCCTAACCCCTAATCCTAACCGCTAACAAACAACTGGATATTGACGGTGTAAATGAAAAACATGTCCTTTCGAGATCGAAAAGGGGTGCCTAAAGGTAATATGGTCCAAATTATTTAATAATCTAAAAAAAATAGGTAAATGTTATATGGCAGTTTTAAGCCAATTCCTCTTCGCAATCCTCTTGTTACATAATTATTGGATCCCTAATACTTATATAAGGTAGTGTAGAAACATAATGGCGATTAGTGCAGCTGATGGCCTTGAGAGTGAGTGACGGCGCTTGACCTCACTCTCACCTTGCCTTCCGGGGATAAATCGTGAGAACCGGATGGCATAGAAGACCCTGTCTTAAGGATAGTAAGTTTCAGTCAGTTAGCAAGTAGGAACCGAGCTCGTAGAATGTGCGCAGATGTCTGGTTTGGGGATTTACAAATAAAGTAACATCAAAGTAAATCGAAGTCTTGTGTTTATTACCTAAAAACTAACAATGACACAGGGCTTCTGATAAGGAGAAATCCCCAACAGAAACCAGACCCGAAGTCCCCAAGAAAGTCCAGACTTTAGAAGAGACCAGACCAAGATACATGATAGAAGAACCAATACCGGCCAGAAGAATAGATGTCCAGGATATGGAAGCAAGTAAGAAGTAAGAAAGGGTATACAACACTCTGTCAGTTGACCAAAAGACTAGGTTGACAGCCAATCATATGTTCTCTTGACATGTTTCTATTCCATTAGATCTTGAGTAAACCAGCATAAGTCAAGCATACACATTATTGTTTGGCAATCCAAATGAAAAACCGCCCTGTCGGTGGGGCGTTACAATGCAACGACTGCACCTCTGGGGCACCTGTTGGTCGTGGGTGGCGACCTGTGATGTTTAAGGATAGAGCCCAGGTGGATGAGCAGTTCATGACATGCAATACTCCACTTTGGTCCTATCTTGGGCTAGACGGGCGGTCGGAGAGGCCCCCCTCGATCAATCGGCTGGTCACGTCAAGCCTGCACCTATATGAGTTTCCCAACCCTATTCCCGCATGGCAAGCCCCAACCCCTTTTTATCATATGGTGTGCTAGAAGGCGGTGGCTGCGGGTCTACATGTCCTGGGAATGACGTTAAAACTCTATCTGTGGTGAGGTTCCAGTTTTGGAAGTTTGAGGGAATGTGGAGCACCCCTTCATCACCAATTTCTCCCTGGTCCATGCTGACCCGGAGTGGCAGTACCTGGTTAGGGTCCCATCAATGGGTTAAATAGAAAATGTATTTATAAAAAAATTGTATTATCCATTAAGAATTGATTTATTTCAAAACTCTGTATCGGCATTAAATGACCCACTTGTTTTGATATGCCGTAACCAAAAACAAACCAAACCAAACCAAATGAAAAGAAAAAAAAATGTCACTTTTTCAATGTTTGCATACAGAAGAATACTGCATCTATTTTAAGACGAATGCTTCGAAATAGAATTTTTTTTATCTGGTGACTAAGAATTCGTTGCTAAGATAGCACCTCCTCATGGTCACAGCGTGTCTAGAACTCAGTAAATTTATGACTGCGCAAGAACAAAAGCGACACGGAATTGTGTTTCCACATTCACATGTCAAAAATAACCTTCTATCTTGTAGCTTGTTCGTCTGAGTATAGAAAATAAATCGATACTTTATTTTATCTTCGTCTCTAAACACGAATAGAAAAGGATGAATTATGCAAGTGTGAAGAACAAAGAAGATGTCGGCTGAAACACAGTATAAAAACCGTCTGCATAAACATTGGTTGAACATTTTAATAGGAACAAATAACATCTTGTTAACATAAACTAAATAACTTGAAATTTCAGTTTTGATAAACATGTTGTCTTTGTATTTGCGGTGATGTATTGATTTCTGATTTCAAAATTACTTTAGATTTTTTTAAGATGTCTGCGTAAAGTAAAGGCTCTCAAGAGAATACGTCAGTATTTCTTTACCTTTCTCATAATTGTCAGTCGAATATAAAAAAAAAAAACAGCTAGGAACGCGCAACAGAAAGAGCATGCAAGAAATCTGGAAAAAAAACAAAGCAAAACAAAACAAAAAACAAAACAAAATAAACTGCAGCAAACAAAAAATAAGCAAAGAAACAAACAAACAAACAAACTATAAATTGTTGTTGGTTGTGTTTAATGACATTTCAACTCTTGTCGATATTTTAAGCTAAACCTTATATATATATATTTAAATAAGTTAAAAACGGACGAAGAATTTGGGATTGGCAAGCTGGTGTAGTGGTTAGAATCTCCGCCTGTAAGCTTGGCAGTCGAGGTTTCGAGTCACGCACGGAGCAGTTTCCCATGTCTATAACCTTGCTGATGAGACCTAATAGGTCGAAATGTACATTCAGGGATTGAAATTTTCTCGATCTGTTTAGCCTTACATTTGAACATATATTCCCACCTAAATTCATTGAATATTGATTAATTAATTTTCAAAAATTAGGTATGACTTCAATTAAGCACATATCCTCCAAAATTGTCGCTAAATGCCATATCAAATAAACACAATGTTTATTAGTACTTTCATATTATATATATTATATATATATATATATATATATCTTAGCTACAATTATAAGTAAATAGTACTATGTCGGATATAGTCTATATATTTAACTTAGGTAGTGTAGACTTGAAGTAAACGACCCTTGTTACTGATAGATTCTCACCTATGCGATCCTGAAACCATATTATATACACACACACACACACACACACATATATATATATATATATATATATAATATATATAATATTATATATATATATATGGAAATACGGTGAGAAATAAATCCGACAATATGAGAAAAGATATTTTAAAAATATAACAAACACAGATGTTATGATCAAGGGAAACAATTTTATGTGTCAATACTTAAGCATTTCGGTATATTTACCATCTTCAGACACTGTAAAGTAATGTTTATGTGAGGACAAAATGAAAGATGTTAAGTGTATAGTGAATGTGTGAATATGATGTTATTAACCATTAATTTTTATATGCGCGTTTTTTTACGAAAGCCAATATATATATATATTATATATATATATATATATATATATTATATTATAATATATTTAGTAAATGGAAGTGAATCCGACAAGTATGAATTAACATTTTTTTCTAAAATGTTTAATTCATTTACGTAGATATATATATATAATATATATAATTATATATATATATATATATATGGTATATAAAAAGATCATTGATATAGTGGTAGAAATAAAATTTATCAACTTCATGTGTATTTTGATTATTATATTTGATTTTCAGTAACTGATTTGTATTAATAAATTATAAGAAATAATTTGATGTGCATTAATAAACTAGTGGTTGACCTCAGTCACCGCGTTCTAGCATCTTTAAGATAAAAAATATTGAGTGTTTTTATTTTCAAGAGCAATTTGAAGAATACGACCGGGACTTAATAATGATAGTTATAGGAATAGGCATGGCTAACTGATTGGCTAACTGATTGATCGGGTCGAGCCTCTCCGATCGACCTATTCAGATCAGAAGTGAATCGCTGCAGGTCATGTCAACTCTTATTATTCATTGTCACTGAGTACTCAGCCACCAGAATCCTGTCCTCAAGCATCATAGGTCGCCATTTACGACAAACAGATGGCCCCATTGGAGTGGTCTTACACATTTGCAGTCGGCATATTCTAGAGCCCCAGCATCTACGGCAGTGTTCTGTTTCGTTTCTAAACCTGGCTACGTCTCAAGAACTGACAATGTAATTTTCAAGTTTCACTTTCTATCCCCTTCGTTTTTAGAGAGAATCGATTTGTGCTATTTTTCGTAGTTATCAAACTATTTTTGTTTTGTTTTCTTTTTATTTTTTGTCTCGACATTCTTTTGACCAATCGCAGTTTTTAGAAAATGAAAGATAAAAATGAACGAATTTTAGTAAATACTTTCAATTTCTAAATTTCATTCAAATTCGTACCAGTGATTCCTTGTTGACCTGTTGCATAGCGCCTTCTTCACTGGCACTAAATAATTATAATGTTGCATTACCTCTTTCTTTTAATTTCTATTTCTTGCCGTCTTTAGTATTCTGACCGTCTTTGGTATATCTTCTATCATCTTGACTTGGTCTGGTCTCTTCTAGATCTTGCGTCCGGAGTTGACTTGGGGAGTTCGGCTCTGGTTTTCTGTTAGTGATTTCTCTCTATTCAGAAGCCCTATGTGTCATTGTTAGTTTTTAGATCATAAACACAAGACTTCGATTTATTTGATGTTACTTTATTTTCAATCCCCAACCCAGACAAGCTGCTAACTAACATAGCGCGCGTGAGTTCCAGTTTTAGACAGAGCATAAATGGCCGACCGCTCTGCCTGACGTCCAACTGCACTGGGGACTCAAAAAGGTTCCCACGTGACTTCACATATTGGCGGGCTTCTGTAATTTTCCATGAAGGACCCGGCCATGATATGAAAGTGTCATCCCCTCAGAATTACAGGGGATTGGCAATAATCTTATGCAACCGCATAGATTATGTAACACTATGAAACAGAAAGTAATTCATAATTTTGATTAAATGCGAAAAGCAAATCGTATTTTAATATGGCCTAATCATTTCGCCAATTTTCATATGTGTATCATTAACAGAACAACAACGATTCTTACTCGTAAATATTCCTTAAGATTATTTTACGCACAAAATCTTTCTCTTTAAAAATGTTTTTTAGTTTTTCGATCCAACGCACAGACAAGGTCTTTTTTTTTTTTTTTTTTTAGTTTAATGATGGTTAAATTCAGGAACTTAGAGATTTTTGCTTTCCGGGTTTGTTTTTTTCTCGTTTATATTTTTGCACAATTGTGTGTCAATAAATATTTGTTGTTTGTTGTTATCAACGGAGAGTTTTTTCCTGTTTTTAGAGTTGTCAACAACTACGGCAACTCTTTTCCACCAGCCACCCGACTCGTTACAACGACACCCCCACTGAATTGCGTCGATCCCAACTTTGCGTATCTAAAGAAAGCACAGCGTGTGTGTAGAAAGCATCGACAGGGCAACAAGCCGCAGACATATCTGGTAGTCACAGAACTTGATTCAATCTTGCTGGGTATTCAATCTTTTTTTTTCTGAACTTCAGTCTTTACACTTTCTTTTTCTCAGTAACCCGTAGATAGGAGTCTTACAGTTACTACCACTCCGTATCATAGTGGACCTGATGGTAAATTCGATGAAGGGGTTACTCCACACTCCACAGAGTGTCACAATTGGAACTTCACCACTAGAATTTTCATTTTAACGTCATACTCAAGATACTTCTTCCACTGTATTTATCCAGTATATACGCATGGGTTAAGAAGTGCATATTTTACTAAACAAACCCTCCTTCACTTAGAAAACTGGACCAGAAAAATCATAGAATTTTTCCCTGATTTTGTGCAAAACGACATTGTTTTAGTAAATAAATCTTTCGCTTTCTGTGATTTTAATAGCTTTGAAATAGTCACCAGTTTCTGATACAAAGTTCAATCTCCAAAAATAACGGAAATAGATTGAAAACATCAAAGAATAATCGAAGAAAGAAATCAATCAGGAGGTGGAGAGACAGATATAGATAGATAGTAGATAGATAGATAGACGAGAGAGAGAGAGCGGGGGTAAAGAAAAAGAGCAATATATATATATATATTATATTTATATACTCTCTTGCACACTTGGTGCCCGAGTTGTATTGTTCGTCGTCGTAAGGAAATATGGGAACAGCTATACGAGTTCAAATCCAGGATGAGGCCAGCTGCATTTTATATAGCACTTATACCTTTTGGAAACTATTCTCCACAAACTATGACGGTAAATAGTGGGCCCGGCATGGGGCTCTTAACCGTGGTCGGCAAGCTGGTCTCGAGGAAGCACATTCTGAATTAAACTTGATAAACTCCGATTAAAATATTGACCATGTTCCCATTCTGCTAATACAGAGGTGGTAAAAAAAAAACAAAAAACATACATATACATACATATAATATAAAAGAGTTAAATATTATATATATATGTTTTTGAGTTGATCATTTCTTGACCACTTTCTTCTTCTACAGCATATCGTCGGATCCTAAACCCATCCCCCTTCCTTATATATCATATATATCTTATTATAATGGGATTGTATGTTGTTTCTGTCTGTAACCGAAACTATATTCCCTACTCAAGTCACAATTCTCTTAGTTATTGAATCAACATTCTCCATGATTTTTATTTTTATCTAAACCTCAATTATTATAAAATTGTCTTACATTATTAATATGTTAACTATTCTACATACTGACAACATGCAATATATTTAATATACAACAAAATAGCGGTTTACAGTGTAACGGGAAGGTTAATTTGCATATAAATATTAAAAAAATCGAATTTAATAAATATGTGTTAGTATTATTGATTTCTAACTGTTTGTTTTATTTTAATGAATATAAGCAAAATCTTCTTCAATGAATCTTAAATGAAATCCTTTAACAAGATAAAAATAACTGTCATTTTATTCTTTACTTCCTCTTATAACTAATACTTAAATTAGAAAAATAACATGAAGGCGAGAGTGATGAAGCGTAAGTTCAGTTGTTCCATTTTTAATTATACTCCCTCTGTTCAATCTTTTATTATACTCCCTCTGTTTCAAATCTCTTTTTATCTGTATTCTTATTTAGTTTCATTAGCCTTTCTAATTTATACAATATTTTATTACATTAAAAGTTAAATACTTGCACCCGGAGGGTGCATATATTTGCTAGTATATATAATATATAATATATATATAAATATATATATATATATATATATATATATATATATAAATAAGATATAACATGATGGACGACTAAAATATTAAGACAAGCGTCTGAGATTTTCTTTCATTTTGTCAGACGTAAAAAAGCACAAATGAAAGAGGTTTTTATTGTCTGTGATCAGTAGATAAGATTTACGGACATTACACAATGAGAAGTAGAACATTTGTTGAGAACAACTTTTCTTTCTTTATAATCTTAAAGTTAACTTTCATATTTTGTCAATTCCACTTTCTTCATGTAAATGTCATTGCACTCCCCTGAATGCCATTCAAGAAGATAACTGGTAATTTTCTCTGTAGAATGAGGCAAAAATCGACAATTAAAAAAGAAAACCTGTATTGATTTTGGCCTCACAACCGCTGGGAAGAATCAGGGGGTAAATTCTTTAGCCTAACTTGTATGCTACTTCAAACAGAATACACAAATCTAATTTTCAATCAGCAAGTAGACAACTAGGAGTCTGCTTTGTATTTTCCATTGGCTCCAGGTCACTGGTCCATTCCATGAATAAATAAGGATCTATATGTGTCATGTCTAAGACAGGTTTTACTCAATTGAACGATTTGTGCAATGTAATCTTGCTTCCATTTTATCTAGCTTTGGGATTTGTAATGAATCGTGCGTTTATATGTGAGAGATTCAAGACAACCCTACACACGCACGCACATAAGAAAATATAACAAAACAAAAGTTAATTCTTTCAAACTTATATCAGAATTCAGCGTTCGTGCCTATGCAGGAGTGAATTTACAGCATTAACAAAAAAAAAAATAGGGCATACTATCAGTAAACAGCGCTCTCTGAAAACGTTATGAGGTTGCAGTTGTGTAACTAAGTCCCAAATGATTCGTTCTCTGGAAATGTTCTGATACCCAAGATAGATAGATAGATAGATAGATAGATGAAGTTAAAGGGAGAAGAGAGAGACAGAGACAGAGACAGACAGACAGACAGACAGACTATGGACCATCTCTATACGCCTGACCCGAGAAAAGTTGTTTTCTTCAGTAACTCATAATTATTCTACAAAATATCCTATACTCTTCATTGTCCTATCTGTTATGAAACAAAAATATCACTTGCAGTTCATAAGTGCCAAAGCCATTTTTGTAGAAGAACAGTATAGCACTACTTAGTCCATAGCAGGAGGTTTGATAGCTCCCCAAGAATGTTAGTACGAAATTGAACGTAATTGCGCGATATGAATTACCTACAACGATGTCACAGTCCAGTACATATGCCACAACGCCACTTCACTATTTGATTTTTGGCTTTATTTTAATGGCATATCAACCTTCGTGGTTTATTTAATGCCAAAGTCATCCTTATATGTGAAAGGATAGTTGTACTATAAGACATAGATGGGGATGAGGGGGATTCATAGATTTCTAAACGGTATTTGTCCAAAAGTGGACGTATTAAGGCGAGGAGAGTTCAAATTCGTTTACAACAATGTTGCTTTACATAAATTTAGCTACTACGTCACAGGGACCCACGTGTAAAAATGTAAAATGAAAGGAGAAATAAGATACAATAAGATATCAAGACCTGAAGAGAGAGAGAGAGAGACAGAAGAGAGACAGAGAGAGAGAGAGAGAGAGAGAGAGAGAGAGAGACCGACAGACTGACAGACAGACAGACAAGAAGAGAAAGAGATTACACCGAGGGAAAAAAAGAACAGAAAGTTGCCAAATGCAAAATAAATAAATAAATAAATAAAATAAAACAAAATAAATAAATTAAAAATAATTTTTTTAAAATTACGTTCTCATCTAAAATACATGAACGAAAATAAATGTCCATCTTATTCTGTTGCAGTAGGAAATTCAAATCTAAAAAGAAAAATATACGATGTAAAATTCAAAAGAATTATTTAAGTGAAAAGCTACAAGAAACACAATTTCAGTTCACCTGTTAAAAGATTCTGTTTCAAAATAATCTTTTGTTTTGCATGCGTTGATTAGTTTTCAAACTGTTTTGTTAAGCACGGATACTTCTTCATTTGGAGTTAACCAATGAATAAATATTTCTACTTTTTAAAACTCTCAAAGGCCACCCTCGACATTCTACTTTAAAAAAACACATTTATATTATAATTGTGAATACAATGGTAACCTGATTTACGAGTTTAATTCGTTTTGCTCGTAACAACATTTCCTCGGATATCAAATCAATTTTCCCCATTGAAAAAAATTGAAATGGCATTAATCCATGTCATACCCCCCTCCAAAAAATATGGAACATCCCTAAAAAGCCATAACTGTTGATATAAGTTTAAGCAGTTTCCTCTTGTCCCGATAACTTCTAACACCGCACACGAAAACGAAAACATAGCTTTGCAGATGGCTAAAGAATTTACCCTACATGTTTAAAATGGAAGGGAAGGCTGGTTCTTTTTTAGCCTACAACTACGGAAACATTAGTAAAACAAAAGACATTTTCTTCTTAAAAAAAAACTTCAGAAAACTTATCTACATATTAAGAATTTCCACTTACACTGCTAAGTATGATTGTTATTGTACTGCCTATTATCTTTTACTGTATTAAATTTTCCTCATTAAATGAATATTTTGTTCTTGTTAATTTGTCGTGAAATGTTTTGCTTATATATCTCAGCGAGGATATAGTCTCACTTTAAAAAGAATTCGACAGTGTATCTGTGGGAATTAGAAATATACGAAAATAAAAATAAAATAAAAAGAACAATTTCCCATGTGGTCTTAACTGGAAGAACACCTTTGCGCAGGTCCGACAAAAATGACGCCCCCCCCCAAAAAAAAAATAATACCTCGGCCATTCGAACTGTGGCTGTAATTGGATCTAGTTGGTCCTGTTAGCCAGGGAGATTTTCCCTCGCTACATGCCTCTATGACCTCGTCCAATAAAGCCTAAGTCTTAAAACTACCTCTTGCTTTTGTCTCTTTCCTTTCTAGTTCCTTTTATATCTGTTTCCTTCCTAAGTTCCATTTCAGCTCACCGACCCGGAAGAAGAAAGAACCAGCTTTTATTGAGGTTAAGATACCAGTACCAACGAACATAACGTAGCCCTATATATCCTTGTTTTATTCATTACAACTAAATTGTTAGTACGGGCTGTGGTTTACAACCGACAACTACGAAGACAACCTTCACAACTTGAAGCCATATCCATCACACTCTCGCTACAAATCTATCTAAACTGATCGCATATTATTTAGAGAAGAGCATTACATCATATTACTGAAATAAAATTCAGTGTCATATTTTTCCTAGATTTTAATGACTCTATTTTTAAACTTGAAACGGGATTAAGTGACAGATAATTTCGCCCTGAATTGAATGATCAGGAAAACGTGCTCACGGGGAAGAAATCTTTCTATTTTTTATAACAATTGTGTTTTTCAAAAATAACTTCGAAATCAGCGAAGCGAACCACAAACCTAATTAGAACATGATTATTTTTCGGATCGCGCACAATTTACACGTTTTTATTCCATTATTTGTTCTTTGCATTGGCCGAAAAATCCCACAAATATGGAAAATGTTCATAATAGCCTTGCAGAAAGTGCAACGGAGGATTGTCATAATGATCATAGGAAATAAAGCTTTGAGAAAAATTATTATTAATTTCAGATGAGGTTTTAGGTTTTCGGCATTTTTCCTTTTTTATTGTGATCTGTTAAACAAGGAAGGGACATATTCAACAATTTGATAGAATTATGAACAGGCAAACGAGTTAATGGGACTTCACATTTGTGCATTCGAATAAAAAATCATATCAATCTCTTTCTAAATAGAAATAGATTGATATGAACAGGCTGAGATTTGTTTCATTTTCTTTATTCTCCCATCTAACATGTATCCAATTCATGAATATAATCTTAATACAGTGGTGCCTCGACTAACGAGATTATTTCACCCCGCTCTTAAATCTAATACCTCGTATGTCAAATCAATTTTCCCCGTTAAAATAAACTGAAAGACCATTAATTCATTCAACCCCCAAAACAAACAATTTTTTCTTAAACTTTTGTAATAAGAAAAAAGATGCAGTGTATTGTATGAAAACCTGATAAAATAGAATATATTGGTTATATAATATGGTTTAAAGTTAATTTTTTATAAATAATATTTTTTGGCGTTATAGAGTTGGAAACTTAGATGTTTTTAGTGAACTTGTTAACATAAGCGTATATGAAGCACACCCGTACCTCAAACCTCATTTCTCAAAGCAAAAGATTGGTCGAGTGACAGCTCGCAACTCGAAAACTCGAAAGAGTTGAACTCGTAAGTCACAAATGTATTCGTAATACTGGCAAAATACACCTTTGAAAGGATCTGTGCCTGTTACAAGGACGCGGGTGTACATTGCGTGCAAGTTGCTTTGAATGCAAATAGAAGAAAATGATTTTGGTTAAAATATCTAAAAGAAAAAAGAAAAAAAATTGGAATTAACCTAAGAGTATTAATTCACCGAAAATATTTTAGTTCCTTCGTTACTGTTGATCACTTTGCAAGTTGCACAAGACTACGATATGTGAGGCACTGTGAATGTTTAATGCTTCCGAATAAAAAGAATGAAAGTAATTTCAGCTCTAAGAATTAGGGTGTCAAAAAGCAATTTGAAATCAGATATTTTCTGTCAAGTTCAGATGCCCAGGCTGCAATACCGACTCAACCTCTTTAAACATTAGGCGAATCCTAGTGGATTAGTGACTAACGAGCTGGACTGCGACACCGTAGTACGTGAGTTAGAACTTGAGTACCGTTATTATGTTGAATTTCAGATCAATACCCTTGGATGTGGTATGGACCCAATTATCCACCCAGCTATGGGTCATATAATACCACTACTGTTCTTCAACATGGGTGGCTTTATCATTAAATAACCCGAGAAGGTTTATCATTAAACAAAGAAACCAAACCAATCAACATACCTGACTTATATTGGACTTTCATCATCAATAAAGATTATATATATATATATATATATATATATATATTATATATATATATGTGTGTGTGTGTGTGTGTGTGTGTGTGTGTGTGTGTTAGGTTGAAAATAGAGGAACATGTGGATAAAACAACACAACAATTAAATTTAAATTATATTTTGCCTAGGTTTTTTGCGAAGCTTTTTCATATTTATTCTGAAAACAAAATGGGTTCCCAAGTCTACTTATATGCTAAGAAGGTAATTTTTGAAGTGGATGGAAGTTGAGGGGCTGTGTACAAAATGATAAGGTGAGTGGCAAAAGGAAAGGAAAGAGGGTAGGGCTGGATGTGTGCGTGAGGAAAGGAAGAAAAAGGGTAATGGGTTTATTTGTGGGGTTTGTTACTTTTTATGGGATCATTTATTGCCATTGAAGAAATTCGATTGTAGTTAGTGTGTGGTGACTGTTGTCTGTAAAGGTTCGTGAAAGCTGGGTGATTGGATTTTTTTTTTTTTTGGTTTTAGAATATTTTAGAAATTTTGTGAATTTATTTTCTATTTTGATTTTGTTCTCTTGAGTTACAATTATTTCGATAGCTGTTCCCCGGTGGAATAAACCCGGCCTTTGTTTTATAACTCGTGTTAGCAATGAGTGCTGATTCACATAGACGGCATAAGCTTTGACTATGTATGGGTTTGAGTCGTGATACGTGGTTGAAATTGAATGTGTGATCGAAGATTGTTATGTGTGTGAATAGGGCGTTGTAACGTGGTGGTGTCTTGTTCACCACTGCAGGCGATGCAAGCACTAAATACGCATATATATACACAATATACAGATACACTGGCTATTCGTCTGCGCGCTCCGAGGACGTTTACAAGGCACGCTCTCGCGATACGTAAACTTGGGGTGTTGACCAACACACGATCTCTAGTAGTCGTCTTCATCCAATCGACCCAAAAGAAAGAACCTTCTTCCTCTTTTTTCGTGGTCAAGGGAGAACTGTCGCGTGCCTTTCGCTACGGTCAATTAGCTTTATCTCGACGCGTATATGTGTGTATCCTTTTTCTTCTTAGGGTCGGGGAAGACTTTGTTTACGTTTAGTGGCGTTCATTCACTAAATTCTCTCGTACCAATTCTTCACCGTATGTTTCTTTTCGTGTTCTAGAAAATGATATCACAAAAACGTATTCGTTTTTCATAAATTTATTTTATTAGCTTCTTAATCTTGAGAGAGGAGGTCGGCTTCATTAATATGTGGTATTTTAAGGTCGGTTTCATTTAACTTCTCTTGGTTGTGATTAACTTTGTCCAGTCAATAATATTAAGCAAGACTTCTACATCTCAGCGACATCAGTTATATTTCCAACCTGTTCTCGTGCGTTTCTCGACTCCAATCAGTCGATCCAGCCCAGGCGTTTAAATAATTTTGCTAAGAAATATCCAGAAAGAAAATAAATATTCAGGAACTATCTAAAATCAGATAGTTCTAGAATAAGACCGTTGTCGAACATTCCACGAGTTTTCAATTTTTCTCGGGGACATTCGAACACGTGTCAATCAGAGGTCATCCTTCCGTTTGTGCAATTAGATCAAAGGAACTTGGTGGCGACAGTCTGGAATTTCAAGAACCCATTTGTACAATTTTAGACATTTGAATCGCCGTTTATTGTTTTTATTGCGATAATGAGGATTTTATTATTTTCTTTCGAATCACAGCGGCTACCCAAGCATCACGTATCTAATTCCGTTACAGCGTTTTGAGTGTCGTTTGTCCTTCCTATTCACACACATAACAAATGTATGGCAGACTGGGTGCTTTAATCTTGGTATGGCAACTGTTAGAGGAAAAGAAAAACTCTGAATTCAAACCAAAGGGGCTCTATTTTCGTCAGTCAAAACTACTTAACAGTTAATCATCCACCAACTCCTCTCTCTCTCTCTCTCTCTAATATTTAGTCCTAGTTTAAAAACTGCCCTATTAAGTGGAAAGGGGCCGGGTTAGCTCAGTCGGTAGAGCGTTCGGCTAGAAACCACAAGGTTCCTAGTTCGATACTGGTCCTCGCCAACTCAGCGTATGAGTAGCACAGTGATCTGTGCGGTAAAGTGAGGAGCTGATGGTAGTGTGGCGCCCCACCTCAGACGCCAAAATAATCTCCTTGGTCTAGCGCTATTGAAAAGGGGATAGACTCCTTCGCTGACTGGCTGATACCGACTTTAGGCCGCCCCGTCGACTTAATACTAAATCCTGCGGAGAGTTTTTCATTCATTGAGTACATATATCATTTTGTTAAAGTTTTTTGTTATCATACAGAATATTTGTTGTAAACATTCACGTAAAAAATCGCCGAAAACAATCGTAGTAATTAAAACTTGGGAATCCAACATTTCAGGATTGCTGGCTCGAATTTGGATCGGAATATTTTTTTTTAATTTACTCATGGTGTCGGCCTGCTTCGAAAAGTTGCGCCACAGCCAAAGTTGAAAAAATGTGACACACTGGCACACTGAATTCACATAATTATTAGAAATGATTCCACTGGGGAACACGATTTTTGTTGACTTGGATCTGACATTTATTGTTTTACTATTCTATGACCACTGATTCCAAAAATGACCGCAGTTTTTCTATATCACGTCAACTTTTTGATACCCTCGATTTTTCTCAAAAAACGTAAAAATACAGCATCTAACAAATTTTTGCTTATTTATGGAAGATTTTTAAAATGTATATATAATGGGAAATAATAAAACATTACAGTGGGTATCACGGATTTTGTTGAGTTAGATCTGACACTTGTTCCAGTTTTGGAGGTTTGGGGAATGTAGAGCGTACCTTCATCACCATTGCTCCCTGGTCCACTCTGAACCGGAGTGGTAGTACCTGTTAGGGTCCCATCTATGGGTTAAATAGAAAAATGTATTTATAAAAAAATGGTATTATCCATTAAGAATTTATTTATTTCAAAACTTTATCGGCATTAAAAGACCCACTGAGTTTGATATGCCGTAAAACAAAACAAAACCTAAAAATGCACGCAATCGGATCAGTCCATCATACAAAATTGAGAAATAGGCCATTCCGATCGAACCCCCCTTCAAACATCGTCGCACCTACTCATTAGTCCGTCGTTCTAGACCTTAGAGAAAAAAATCATAGTATTTAATTCATATATTTTAAAGAAAGGAGATTCCCTACAAAAAAGAAACACACACATCACCACCACGTAAGCTTGGACTAACCCTAAAAAAACGAAAAAAAAACACAAACATACAAATATCAACCAAGTGTGAAATTGGTTTTCAATAAAATGAAACTGAGGACCGAGCCATATCATATCCTTTGCTAAGTTTATCTATTATACATACTCTATAGCTAATTGGTTATCCAGAATAGTACCTGTTAGGGTCCCATCTATGGGTTAAATAGAAAAATGTATTTATAAAAAAATTGTATTATCCATTAAGAATTGATTTATTTCAAAACTTTATCGGCATTAAATGACCCACTGAGGTTGATATGCCGTAAAACAAAACAAACCAAACAAACCAAAGAAAAGACTTGACGTGATAGAATAAAACTGATTGCAGTTTTGGAATCAGCATGCCAATATTAGTCTAAATCAGATGTAAAATCAAACTCAACAGAAATTATGTCTAAAATTGTTCCCCAGTGTTATCTACAGAAGAAAAACTATTACTTTTTTCATTAGAAATTCATCTTACTCAACACACAGTTTTTTTCATATGACAGTTGTAATATAATTCTATTTACAAGTTAATTTCTTTTCGCCATTCTCCTATTTTAACAACTTTGTGTCGAGAAGTTTTGTTTCGATAAAAACTTTAACGTGTGAAGAGGTGATTAAATCTGTTTCTCTCACCTTTTCATAAAAAAATTACCTCAAACATTTACTGATGATAGATAATTTCTATTGTCTAATCAAGTATCGAATTCCCTTGTTTGTACCTTTCCATTTATTAAGCCGGTAATGGGCAAATTCTTCAAGGAATAAGGGAACCTAATCTAATTAACTATTGATTGTTTCGTCGCAGGAGTGACCAGTAAACGGAGAGTGTCCAGAACTTCCATCAGTTGAAAATTGATCTCACTAACATAAAATCGACGACGTAGCAAATCGAATGGCCTGTGGCTAACTCGACTTTATTGTCGAAGAAATACGATGAAGTCAACCAAACATTGGAGGTAATACGGAAGAGCATATCAATGTGAAGCCACAAACCTTGACAATAATCATTATCAGAACAGTTTGAAGTAGATGAGAAGCGATCTAAAACATCTTAATATGAAAGCACGTGGTCTAATGGTTAGAGTCGTAGGAAGTGGACTCGTCGACCCGAGTTCAATTCCTGGACGAAGATATTTGCATTTCACATGGCCCTAATACCCTTGAGAAAGGTATGAATCCAATTATCCCTCCAGCCATGGGCAAATAGCAGAGCAGACTGGGCTCTTTAACCATGGGTAGGTAACCAGTCTAGGAGAAGGAAAACTCTGAATTCAAACCTGTTAAACTCCGCTTAAGAAATTGACCTTGTGTCACACCTGCTTATGCGGAAGGATTGGTAAACATATAAAATATCTTAATCGAAAAACCATAGGGTGGTGAAGTTCCCCCGGCGTAGTAGCTAACGTGCTGGACTGCGACATTGTGGTAAGTGAGTTTCAGTCCCACTATTACGTTTATTTTCGGACTAATACTCCTGGGAAAGGTATAACACAACTTATCTTCCCGGCTATGAGTTAAATGGTACAGTATTAGCCTAAGAATCACAAAGGTCCGGGTTCGATACCGGTCCCCGCCAACAGTGCATGAGTAGCACAGTTTGATATGTGCGGTAAAGTGGGAAGCTCAAGGTAGTTGTGGCGCTCTAACTCAGCGAAATAATTTACCTGTTCTTGCGCTAATGTAAAGGGGATAGACTCGCTTGCTGTTCGGCTGATAACGACAATAGGTCAATCCACCGATTTTACTTTTGTATTGTTCCTCTACAAGTGTGGATTCAATATTAAATAACCAACGAATGTTGATATTCCATGAAACAATATTTCTGTCTCTCTCTCTCTCTCTCATTCTCTCTCTTCTCTCTCTCTCTCTCTCTCTCTCTCTCTCTCTCTCTCTCTCTCCTTTCCCTCTCTCTCTCTCTCTCTCTCTCTCTCTCATCTCTCCCTCTCTCTCTCTCATTCTCTCTCCTCTCTCACTCTCTCTCCTTAACTCTCCTTCTCTCCCCTCTCTCACTCTCTCTGCTTCTCTCACTCTCTCGCTCTCTCCTTCTCCCCTCTCTCCTTCTCCCCCTCTCTCTCCTCTTTCTCCCCTCTCTGTCTCTCTGTCTCTCTCTGTCTCTCTATCTCTCTCTCTCTCTCTATATATATATATATATTATATATATATATATGAAATAAAGAAACCAAGAAATTAAAGAAACTAGGAAAATTAAATGAATGAAGTAATAGAACAAATATTAAGCGATAAAGAGTACATTAGCTTGATTCAACAAGACATCATTGCTCTTTCCAAGTTCTCTAAACTCTCTTTCAATCTATTCCTCCGCTTTCCTCTATCTCTCTTCCACATCTCTGTCTCTGTCTGTCTGTCTCTCTCTCTATCTCTCTCTCACTCTCTCTCTCTCTTTCTATCTCTCTCTCTCTCTCTCTCTCTCTATATATATATATATATAATATATATATATATATATATATATATATATATTATATATATATATAACAATGCTTCTAAAATAAACAAACATCCCAAAATCTTATTCACTTCGCCGAAGGGCATGCGGTCTGTTTGTTGTTACCTATTATGGTAGAGGCGTGCTAGTATCATTTGACAAGGTTAATTTCGCAGGGATTGTTAGCTGTGTACTGTGGCCAAGTGGGTATGGTGTTAGACTGTGTCTGTTGAGGTTCCGGTTTCGATTTCTGTCGGAGGGAAGTCGTTAGTATATATCGCTGATGAGACTTAATAAAGTCGAAACAGTCTGTACAATATTCTACACACCGAGCGATCATTTGCCGGGATTACACTTGTCAAGTTATTTTTCTATAAGAACAAGTATTGAATTTTATGCGATACATGCATTGTAAGTGCTTTCAAGTAAAATTATATATATATATATATATAATATATATATAATATATATATATATATAAAAGAGTTTTAAAATGTGCTTGAAGCATTATGTTTATATTGGTTTGGTGGTTGGTTTTGAAGGCTAATAATAATTTGATATTTCGAGATAAAGATCCTATCGTTAGAAGATTTCAGAAATCTACGTCTGGAGCTGTTAGCTTTTTGCTAGGATCTGTCCATTATGTTGCAGGCATGGTGGTGTCTTTCAAACTCTCTGCGTGTTTGTATGTGTAAGTCTGTGTGTGTGATTACGTGTTATATATATATATATATATATATATATATATATATATATATATATATATATATATATATATATACACACATTATATACATATATACATATATATACATATATATACACACATATATATACATTATATATACATATATATATACATATATATACACACATATATACATATATATAGACATATATATATACACATATATATACACATATATATATACATATATATATATATATATATATATATATATATATACCCACCTATATATTGATACACATATATATACATATATATACATACATATATATACCTGTTTAGTTTGGTCAAGGAGAATACATAATTAGTATATATCTTTTCCTTTCAGCCGGAAATTGGTTTATGAAGCAAATGTGTTCATTATTATACAGTGAAAAGCTGGATACCAATTCACATCGGAATCCAAGGAAACGAAATAGCAGACTCAGCAGCAAAAACAGCTAAAAACAACCCACTTTGATACACACTTTAAAATACCTTTTACAGACTTAAAAAGAACCATAAACATATATACAAAACAAAAATGGAAAAATTATTGGAATAACTTCCAAAACAACAAACTACATGAAATAATGCCACAAATAGGAAAACTTCAAATAAATCAAACCAAAATATCCAGAAAAGAAGAAGTAATATTATCCAGACTAAGAATAGGACACTCATACATTACCCATTCATACCTCCTCAAAAAAGAAGCAGCCCCATATTGCATACCATGCCAAAAACTCTACACAATCAAACACATTTTAACAGAATGTAGCAACCTAAAACAATACTAAAAAAATACTACCAAACAACAAATCTAAAACAGATATTCTACCAAATAAACCCAGAAAAACTACTCGGATACATAAAAGAGGCACACATCTACAAAAAAAATCTAAAAATCTTCCAAAAAAAATGAAAACACAAAAATATATGTTAAAAAGAATCATCTAAAAGTTCCATTCACAAAAAATGTCAAAAAAAATCTTTAGAAAATTAAACATTATCACCAATTCATTTCAAAAACGTAGTCGGCATTAAATGACCCATTGAGGTTGATATGCCGTAAAACAAGAACAAAATTTAAAAAAAAAACAGTGAAAGCATAGAAACGAAGTGGACTCTTCTTTTTCGGAATGGCATTTGTAAAATAATGTCGCAAAAATGAAGCATCTTAATCGATTTTTTCTTTATAATTCAGTTTCCTATTTGTATGAATAAAGAAAACCCGATTGTTCAAAATAGGCTGGCTAAGTTGTCACACAATAGAAATGTAGATCTTGTCTTGTCGTTCGATAGCATTTATCTGGATTTTTTTTTCTATGTGGGATACCGGACAATTACCATACTAAGGTAGAGCTAAACATCAGGAGACTCTGAATCTTTACCGTCACATTAAAAATATTTCCCTCTTCCCATCAACGGTCCAGTTTTTTTGTATTATTTAATAACTGAAGAAAGAATTTCCAGTATAATATGAACGACAGCGTTTTAAAAAGAATTCCGTGAATTTATTGAAAAGTTTTCTTGGGTGTACCTCGTTATGTATGTTTGTGAAGTAAGAACGAACTCATAAGCGACGTTCTCCTACACATGGATACACCAGTATTAACTGACCCATAAATACTTATATTCTTCTCGGAAACTGGATGCCATCAACAGGATTTGTAAAGAGCGATAACCGACAGGGCGAAAGAAATTTAGAGAAATCCGCGCCGTCGTTACGCGCTGATGATCAAGACATCCCACACATGCATATATATAAGGGTTGTATAATTTGCTTGAAGCATTGTGTTTATATTGGTTTGTTGGTTAGTTTTGAAGGCTATCACAATGCAAGTGTAAAGAAAAAAGAAGGTAACTATGGTGTTGTTTGTTAACCTGTGATTTATTCTTTCTATTTCGAGAAGGGATTTTTATCTCGAAAGGGAGGTAGCGCTAGACTTGGGAGATTATTTTTGCTGAACTGAAGCGGTACATCTACCGTCAGTTCCCTACTTTACCACACAGATCAGATTACTCAAAGTTAGTCTATACGATAGAAATGCATTGGAAAAGGTTTTACAAGAAGAATACTTTGGAAAAGGTTTTCCTATAAAAATGCATTGGAAAAGAGTTTAGTAGAAGAATACATTGGAAAAGGTTTTACTATAGAAATGCATTGGAAAAGGTTTTACTTGTATAATGCATTGGAAAAGGTTTTACTAGAAAAATGCATTGGAAAAGGTTTTACTATAGAAATGCATTGTAAAAGGTTTTACTAGAAGACTGCATTGGAAAAGGTTTTACTAGTATAATGCATTGGAAAAGGTTTTACTAGAAAAATGCATTAGAAAAGGTTTTACTATAGAAATGCATTGGAAAAGGTTTTACTAGAAGAATGCACTGGAAAAGATTTTACTAGAAGAATGCATTGGAAATGGTTATATTATAGGAATGCATATATTATAGGAATGCATAAGTTGGTCTGGAATGGTATCGAACCAGGAACTCCAGACTGAGATATTGACCGTTCCCTCATCATTAGTAGCAAAGGTCAACTAATATTCACCAAGCGACTCGGCAGACAGCTAAAGTAATGAAAAACTCTTTAAGTTACAATTAGATTCATTGTAATTATTCAACGAATTATTCCAAGTGCCATCATCATTGTTATTTTCATCGCAATATTTCCAGAGGGAAATAATTCGTGACATTATAACAATATTTCCTTTGAGATATTCACATAGAATAAATGACAATCTCATAATTTTCGTCACTAGTGTGGGACGTTAGAGAATAGACAAACCAGAATGCTATGTTTAAAACAAAAGTGTGAAGGTAGTAACCTTTATAATATATAGAATAATGCAAATATTTGATACTAGAAATTCATAAGATATTAGAAAACTAAAGAATTGTAATTTTAATAAGACAGATAAGATTTGTAAGCGAAATAATTTATAGAAAAATATTCACTGATCGTAGGTGTATCATGTTGTTTTTACTTTAGGTACGGTCAAAATTTCAAATGCTTTCTACACCTATCTCCACTCTGAATTAAAATTCACCAAAACTTTGAAAGAAAATGAATTAAACATTTTACATAAAATTTTAATTTTCGAAGTCTATTTTAATCAAACTATCAAATATATGCACTCTCCGGGTGCAAGTATTTAAGTTTTAATATAATAAAATATCATATTAAATTAGAAAGGCTAATGAAACTGAATAAAAATGCAGATAAAACGATTTGGAACAGAGGGGGTATGATTGAAAAATAGAACAACTTTGAAAATAACCCTTCCATCATTTTCCATTACTCCCTTTTCATTGGTAAATTTTCCTAATTTAACTATTTAATTAAAATAGGAAATAAAGAATAACATTGTAGTTATTTCTTCTTGCTAATGGATTTCTTTTAAGATTTATCCCCGAGATTGTTGCTCATATTCAATAAGGTATAACCAAACAATTAGAAATCAATAATACTAAGCATATATTTATTAAAATAACATTTTTAATATCAATATGCAAATAGCCTTCCCATTCACACTGTAATCCGCCATTCTGTTGTATATATAAATACAATTGCATGTTGTTAGTATGTAGATATGGTCAACAGTCTTAATGATGAAAAACAATTTTATTAATAATTAAGGTTTAAATAAAAATAAAATCATGGAGAATGTGATGTAAATAACAAAGGGAATTGTGACTTGTATAGTAATATAGTTTCGGTTACAGACAGAAAAACACACAATCTCCATTATAATAAGATTTGTTTTAAAAATATTACAGACTATATTTTTTCTTCTTCTGAGAAATTAGTTTCCCAGCGGTGATAATAAGTTACCTTTTTAACAAATGGTAACCAAGAAAATCACAAGTCAACAGAGGTTTTACTTGCTTCGACGAAAATTTAATCAGGCATCAAGAAACGAAACGAAAGGCAGTTTTCACAACAAAACTATTATTTCTAATTGACTGCAAACCACAACGGAAAATATAAGAAGGAATAATTGTTGAATAGGAAAAACCTAAAATAACTTAATCAAACTACTTGCCAATCATCTCCCTATATATTTTGAAAAGTGATCACCTAAAATCTTTTCCACAGATATACTCAATTTTTTTAGTGCCCGATAGGGACGTCCAATTTGCCATGTGATATTTACCACCTCTATATTTAACACAAAGAAACTTGCATAAAGGTTAATATCATTTTGAAAAATGTTGGTCCATTCAAAAGAAGAAACATTAAAAGAACTCTTGGTGATTTAAAAAAAAAAATTACAGCTTATGGAAATAATGAAAATTATGAACAAAACACATTTTTACATCAATTAAAATTAAACGTAGCCAAAAACAATTTACGACTAATATTTTTAATACAAGGTAACCAATGTCTGTAGACATTTGTGTAAAGTTGACTTAATTCAGGTTATGTTGCTGCCAAACAAGACCCCCCCAAAAAAAAAGGGGGGCTAGATTCTCCTATGCAAATAAACAGGTATTGCCAATGAAAATTTGGCCAAGAGTGTTCTTCAATGAAAGTAGAATGTCAGATGTGACAAAGGTGTGAAATCGCTTTTCAAATGGTGCATTTTTGCCGTTTATATATAAATCAATCAAAATAGAATTGAAATAAGAGTAATAGTTTTATATGCGTTCTTATTTAGCTTCGTTAGTGTTTCTAATTAAATATATTTTATTAGATTAAGAGTTAGACACTTGCACCTGGAAGGTGCATATATTTGCTATTACATATAAGTCTGCTAGCCGGGTTGCTAGGTATTACCTAGAGAAATATAGATTTAAATGTGAAGGCATAGTTAAAATAAGATCTATGATTAAAGTATCAGGATGGAATCTTAAAATTAAAACATTTAATTCAAAGTTTGATATTCTAAACACTTTTAAGGTGATTTCTTTTTAACCTGATGTATTTCATTGTTATAATTAAGAAATTCATAGAAATGATTTGTGTAACGTAGCGGCGTCTTCACGGTACTAAATTGCAATAGTTTTATCTTCGTTGTAAGGGATGACAATAACACCAAAGTTATCCTCCAGAAGTTTATTGAAATAAATTCAAGCTTCTTAACTTCGAGAGAGAGGGTCAGTTTAATTAATATATTCAGTCTTTAGACTTTCGATCCTTCGATTAAATTTCTGGGTGACAAGCTTTTTCAGTTGGTAAATATTAAGGCTAGCTTTTCCAACACCAACTACGCGAGATCCCGCTCAGCCAAACTACTCGCACCGACTCTCCCGATTACTGACCCCGATCGCCTCACTCACTCTCCGGCTGACTGCCTCCTGGGCTGACTTACGACTGACCTGTCTCGAGCCCTCGGTTCTTTTATATTCATAGCTACTCCTACGCATTTTTATCTCTTGATCTGATAATGGGCAGTTGTTATATTTCTTTGTTTAATAAAACCGGAAATTCATATTTCCCTTTGTACAATATATAACATTTGATGTAAGTTTAGGAAAAAATGTGATAATCTTGAAAGTTTTTAATGAAAGTTTAACGACAAGTAGAGGTGCCGATATTTTAGTCATACCTAAGGTTAAGAATTGTCACTTTAGAATTTTTTTTTTTTTAAAGAGTAGATAAATCTTGGAAATAATTATTTTACTTATATTGTATACTTATATCTATAAACTTTGAATATTTACCCTTTGATATTATCTAATGCAATTCTAGTTGCTAATTAAATTTATAAACTCAATATTATGCCTAAGAGTTAATAGAATTAACGGAACGTTTCAGGTTTTGTTTATCAAAACTTCCGAAAAGTTGAAACTCTTTTTTCGCTTTAGAATTCCAGCAGATGCTCACTGTTAATTAGATAAATTATTTAAAAATACAATTGCTGAACTGAAATTAAATAACAGCTAATTAAAAACAATGTATCCTTACTATAAAAAAAAGTCTCTGAATATTTTTTTCGACAAATATTCGCAGAAAGAAATATTTTCATGCTGATATGCTAAAAAATATACATATTCATGATATACGAGATGTGTCTGAAAAGTAACGGCTCTGAAAGATTACAGTTATATACTCCCCGGATATCATGTTAGATTATAACACAATCGACTTATCTCTTTCGTCCACATCACACTCATCGAAGCTAGTGCCGTTGGCCTAGCGACTGAAGTGTTGGACGGCGACATCGTAATATGTATTTAACCAACGCGTTCATTACGAGTAGGATGTGGCACCAACGTCGCAAGTATTGGACATCCAGCTAATATAGAACTGTTCATTCTGTAGTATTGGATCTGCAAAACTAGCTTGCTAACTATTGATCAAGAATTGGATGCCCTGTGACATCGTAGAAAGCGAGTTCGAAATTCAGGCGCACTATTACGTTCACTTTCGGAGTAATATTCTTTGGAAAGGTATGAACGCCTTCATTCCTTCAGCTATGTGTTAACATCAGCATCACTCTACCATGATGGCTTTGACATTAAACAACGCAAGAAGATTGATATCTATATTTGTTGTGATGTTAATCCAACATTAAAAAAGAAGTCAAGTCGAGGTAGGGTAAAATAAGACAAGTGTATTTACAATAATGGTACAGGAACGGCTAGCTTGCCGTTAAACGGTAACAGTACAACCTTTTCACTCGGTGTCTCACTATTTATAGTGAGAACCGGTGTATATTCTCCACTGTAGGAACGGCCGGTACAACAATATTTAAGTTACGGTAGCGCAGGCATGAAGTCAACAGCGAGTGGTTACTGCTTTTGGCTTGAGAATCGCATAGGCGTGAAACTGCCCGTAACGAAGCGCCGTTGACTTCATGTCCATAATACCCTAACTTATTATATACAGGAAACGGCTACCCGGGGTCGCCTAGGTAGAGTGGGGGGGGTAAAAAGAGGGTCTTGCAGATCAATTATTATTGAATTGCAAGTTGGATCTTATCTAAAACGACGTTGTGTTGATCTTGCCACTCTGAAGAAAAATTAATGTCTCCTATTTAAAATATTAAATGCGAAAAAAAAAATCATGCTGTTATCATTTAAATTTCATTTTTCAATTATCTTCACGAATATAAATCAAATCTTCCAGATTTTTGCTCAAAAATAACCTCTGGTGATATTTAATGGGTATTATATATTTACTTTGTCGTTAATTGTTTATTTTCGAAGTTTCCTCCGGACATACAGATGCACACAAATGCCTTATATATATATATATATGAGTATGAAAAGGTGGAATGAAAACATCACACAATGCTGTTAAAGAAGAAAACAATTTATAATATAATCATAGGTGGAGCTCTGATGATGATTTTTGTAAAATCGAAATATTGATCAGTATCAGCTAGATTATATTATAAATTGTTTTCTTCTTTAACAGCATTGTGTGATTTTCATTCCACCTTTTCATACTCATATTGTCGGATTCATTTCCTTTCTTTTAACTTATATATATATATATGTGTGTGTGTGTGTGTGTGTGTGTGTGTGTGTCTGTGTGTGTGTGTGTGTTTGTATATATCTATATAATATATAGTTAGAGCGAAAGCCAGCTAGACAGACACACAAGAAGACAAACGGGGAACACAGGGGGACAAAGAACAGAAAGATGCCAAATGCAAAACAAAACAGAAAGGAATTAAAAAGTTTAAGTTTAAAGTTTTAAAAAAGAAATTATTCGTTCTCATCGAAAATACATGAACGAAAATAAATGTCCATCTTATTCTGTTGCAGTAGAAAATTCAAATCTAAAAAGAAGTATATACGATGTAAAAATCAAAAGAATTATTTAAGTGAAGAGCTACAAGAAACACAGTGTCAGTTCACCCGTTAAAAGATTCTGTTTCAAAATAGTCGTTTGTTTATTAATCAGATGCTCATGCTTTGATTAGTTTCAAACTGTTTTGTTAGGCAGAGATACTTCTTCATTTGGAGTTAACCAATGAATAAACTTTTCTACTGTTTAAAACTCTCAAAGGCCACCTTCGACATCCTACTTAAAAAAACATATTTATATTATAATTGTGAATACTATGGTAACCTGACTTACGAGTTTAATTCGTTTCGCTCGTAACAACATTTCCTCGGATATCAAATCAATTTTCCACATTGAAATAAACCGAAATGCCATTAATCCGTTCCAGACCCCACCAAAAAGCACCCTATTTTTTGTCACATTTGTCTGAATAAGAAAAGAACACTGTTCCGTGTAAAAACATAATAAAATATAATGTAATCAATTATCTGCTGTAATATGATTTAATGTTTATTTTTTTAATAATTGATATTTTTCTTTGGTGTGATAAATTTAGGAACTTGAATGTTTCATTTGCGAACTCATTAATATAGACGTATCCGAAGATCGCTCGTACATCAAATTTTAGATCACAACACAGAACAAACCTTGACCAAGTGACAGCTTTTAACTCGATAAACTCGTAAGTGGGACACTCAAAAGTCAATATACTATAGGAATAAGATATTAAAGAAATAATGTTGTAAAGCCTGCTACTGGATTTAATGAAACACAGACACGTGTATATTAAAATATGACCCGTCTTTATTTCTTCCGTTTGTGGTGTGAGGGGCGCAGAGTGTTCACAATGAAAATGCCAAGGGAGTTGGTGACGGAAGGCGACGAGGTTATGCTCACGGTTGACTCGCTGCTGACTGACTGGCCTTCGAGATCCACTATCTTTATATACGATAAATATGCCCACGCATTATTTTTATCTTTTGATGTGATAACGGACAGACCTTTTTTATATATTTCTTTATCTTTCTCTCCACCTCCTCACCGGAAGTCTCCTCTTCCGTTTTCCCTTTTTTAAATATATATTTCTTCATCTTCTCCCTGCTTCTTGGGAAGACCTCTCTTCCGTTCTTCCCTTTTTATATATATTTCTTTATCTTTCTCTTTTGTCTTCTCGTCGGAAGATTTCTCTTCCGTTATGCAACAATAAATGGTATTATTTGCTAATCGGTATTTAATAGTGAATTACTATTAAATTTCATAATGATTAAAGGGAGAGCGATGTGAAAACTTTAATTATTATTAAATGTTTAGTTTTGGTTGAAATTGAATTTTAATTGGTAAATAGGATTCCCACTGCAATGCATGTTGTTTCTGCACACGAAATCGGATTATAAATTGAGGCCAATAATTTGTTCTAAGGAGAAATATAAATCTCTACCTTTTCTAGAATGAGAAGAATTACAGTTATAAATGTTTCCGAATTGGTTTGGTTTCTTTGTTTAATGACATATCAATCCTTGTAGATTAATGCCAATACCATCCTTGTAGAAGAAAAATAGTGGTAATATATAACCAATTGCTGGGAATATTAAGAGGTTCATACCTCTCTCAAGGATATTAGTCTGAAAATGATCGTAATAGCACGATTTGAGTTTTTAACTAGTTTACTACAACGTCGCAATCCCACACATTAGCCACTACACGTGGGAGGTAACCTTTTCTATAGTGAGAAAAAAGCCACCCACGTAAGAAACGAACAAGGTTTCAGCTGTGCTCGTATTTGAGGAATCGAAAGAAACTCTATTTTGATTAAAATTTATACAGCTGTGTAATTAATGCACAGTCAGAATTTCAGTGAGATTTAGTCTCCCTTAATTATTCACAAACTGCAATTGACTCGACAACCCCGTTTTCTGATGAAGAAGCTTTATAAAAAGAAAAGAAAAAAAATACGTAGAGATAATTAACGATGAAATTCTCATTCTGAAGGAATTTTAATGTTAGTGATTTCGCCATTGCTTTTCAAAAAATATCGGTGGCATCAATCACGATCTCTCCGCAAGTTTAATGTCATTAAGAAGAATTTTCTATTACAGAAAGTGTTTATTTTTACACTGAAAAAGGAATTCAAATGGAATCTGAAGTTGAAATATTGCACGTGTTTTCTTTCAGCATATTTTAAGGGAGGAATTTTGAAAAATACTCTCAAGTGTACATGCCAAACAGACAGATATACATTATTATATATACAGGGTGCGATGGGTAAATTGATGTCATTATAAATCCTTAACTTTGCGAATTCGATTTGTTTGATTCAGGGTTTGTCTACTGTTTAGCAAACTAGAGACAGTCAGATAGTGGCTTTGAGGAAAACAGCACAATGACGTAATTCCCTCCCCCAGAAATTTGGAAACGGTATGTGGTACTCTTTGACATTCACGTGGGACGCTCTAATACGAAGATTCCAGAGCGGTTGTGTTTGAATCTGAGGACAGTGCAGAGGACTGGAAAATAGTAGGATGAGTCCAATCGGGAGGGCACGCAGTTCGGGATTCGGTTATTTCCTAGTTACAGGGTGACCCAGAAAAAACAGAACCCAAATTATTATTTTCCCATTAAACTAACCCTAAACCCCAACCCTAACCCTAACCTTAAAACCCCTAGTTGAGTAACATAATATTACAGGGGACCCAGAAAAAACAGAACCCACAAATTTTGTAATAAAACTTTTTTTTTTAGGTTTAAGTCCAACAAGAGTTAGGGTTAGGGTTTAGGTTTAGGGTTAGGTTAGGGTTAGGTTTGGGGTTTAGGGTTAGTTTAATGGGAAAATAAATAAATAATTTGGGTTCTGTTTTTTCTGGGTCACTCATGTTACTCAATTAGGAAATAACCCGGGATTCTTACTCTGATTGTTCTGATAATAAAATAAGTCCGAATTTGTTAGTGAGATTTTGGCCCTGATTGACAACATTCCTAGCTAGTTAATCCGATCAATAACCAGGATCATGGGACTGTCTGAGTGTCTTATCAGGCAGGTAATGGATGAAGACATTAGGCATTTCTCATACATTAAGGTAAATAGTCAATTTCTATCAACGGTCATGAAAGACGAGGAGAGGCACAAAGCTGCAAAACTTTTGAACAAATTCATGCATTAGTATTATCTGCCTTATTCGGACTATTGTCCCCATCTTCATTGTTATTTGTAAAACGTTTCGGCCGATATACCCTCCGGCCTTCTTCAGCCTTCCGGAGGGTATATCGACCGAAACGTTGTACAAATAACAATAAAGATGGGGACAATAGTCCGAATAACGCAGATAATACTAATCTTCAAGCCTCACCTCAAACATTCAGAGAAAAATTCATGCATCCCTACCAACCTAACATAGTTTGTTTTTTTTCTCAGATGAGAAAGGATCTGCCACGATCAAATAGTGAACTCGCAGATCAATCGTTTTCTTACTCTGTCCAGATGTACTGATGCTGATGAAAAGCAAGCACCCACTCCACGTCATGGTGTTTAGATGGTACTAGCGATGGTGACGTTATATTTACAGTTGCTTCCGTGGCGCTGTTTCCCAGTTAGAACACGTAAATCATAAAAGTTTACGTTCCATGTTCATCCGTGCGGTTTTCAAACCAAACATCGAAGCAATCCACAACGTGTCGGTGCACCAACCAGCGAGAAACTACAACGACTTGCTTAGTTACGTGATATACGCGCCGCAAACTCGCAAGTACCAAAATATTGTGAAACTGTTATTTCCCTCTGGTACTTAGACAAAAGAAAAAAGTATTGTACTTCGTCTTTTTTTATAGTAAAAATCATTGTTCAATTCATTTTTATTGTAAAAATCATTGTTCAATGCATTTTTATTGTAAAAATCATTGTCCAGTGCATTTTATAGTAAAAATAATTCCCAATGCATTTTCATAGTAAAAGACATTGCCCAATGCATTTTATAGTAAAAATAATTCCCAATGCATTTTTATAGTAAAAATCATTGTTCAATGCATTTTTTTGTAAAAATCATTGTCCAATGCATTTTTATAGTAAAAATCATTGTCTAATGCATTCTAATAGTAAAAATCATTGTCCAATGCATTTTTATAGTAAAAATAATTCCCAATGCATTTCCCAATGCATTTTCATAGTAAAAATCATTGTCCAATGCATTTTCGTAGATACCTCCGTAGTATCAACTTTATAAGAAAATTTTAGTTATTATTTTCTATCCATTAACACTGCGCAATATGACTGGATTAGAAACCCTTTTGTAGAAACTGCAATAGATTCTGGTTTAACGCTAACAGAAAAAGAAGAACTGGCAGCTGTGTCCACTGATCGTGGATTAATGATTAAATACAAAGAATTGTCTCTTGAAGCTTTTTGGATTTCTATAAAAAACAACATGGTCGATATCTAAAATGGCCATTTTATTGCAATTTTCCACCTCATATTTATGTGAACTGGGATTTTCAACCCTCGCAACAATTAAGTGTAAAAAGAGAGGAACTCTTCAATGCATTGATGAGGAAATGAGAGTTTGTCTCTCAAACATAAGATCAAACATTGAAGAAATCGCAAGGTCTCATCAAGCTCATTTTCTCATTAACACAGGAATGAATAAACTTCATAGAGGTATGTTAAGTTTGCCTTTGTTAAATGTGTTATTTTTATATATTTAACAGTTAACTTAATAACATATTAGTCCTATTTTGTATACAGTGCGCTATCAAGTATCTGTAGTACTGTAAGTTTGCCCAGACTGTATAAAGTTTGAGAACCACTGTCCTAAACTGAAAATATTGATTCCTAATATGATATACTAATGTCTTTTTTAGTCAGTGAATCACACACATCATTCTCTTTAGTAGAAACAAGGGAATAAACACTTTGGTTGATAATTAGGAAAATATTTCGCTTTAATTTCAAAAGTGACAAGAGAATAAACACGTCGGTTGATGATTAACAAAAAAACAAAAAACAAAAAAACAACACTGCCCTACTTTCAAGAAGGACAACGTTTTTCCATAAAAAATCAAAGGTTAAATAGTTTCTATGACCTTTTGTCGAGTATTGTTTACCCTAAAACAGGCAGAATGGAAAAATGAAATAATATCGACTGTAGACTTTCAAAATGGTCTACTCGTCGAAATAAAAGAATGTACGACCAGCCTAACGCTTTTGATAAACGGACAAAATGGTTCATTTAAGAGTAATTTATATAGATTAATCTTATTACACACACACACACACACACTTGCACAAGAAGACAAATGTTAATTCTTTCATACTCTGACCCGGAGTGGTAGTACCTGTTAGTGTCCCATCTATGAGTTAATTAGATAAACAAATGAGTTCAAAAAAGTGTAGAAAATGAATACTCAACAAAAATGAATATAGCAAAACTTTTTCGGCATAAAATAACCCAAGTGTTGACATGCCGTAAAATCTAATTAAACCAAACCAAATAAACAGCTTTTAGAATCCCATTTTGGTTTTGAGAAATTTCACTATTTTTGGAAATAACATTTTGTCAACGTAACTGATTTGCCAATCTCATTGTATTACTACCCTGGTTTTCTAATTAATGCTTGGAAAGGTAACATAGTTTTTCCTTAGACTTGAAGTTGAGGATTCTCAATTTAATCAATAAAATTCATGTGTTCCTTCCTTGATTTACACAGGTTTCGTTTTTTGCCTTCTTTAAATCTTTTCATATTCTTTTATTTGATATTATCATTCATCTCTTCTAATTTGTGTTCATTAGAATTTTCAATGTTACAATTTCTTCTATTATCCTTCTTGTGTTCATTTTCTTGGAGATTATATTATTTTTGTGATTCTATCTTAATCTTATCAGTGAGTCAGCAATGTCCGTTTTTTCTTAAATTTCTGCATATTTTTTTAATATGTGCAACAATTGTACACAGGGAATAAATGAGATGAGTTGATTAAAAAGTTGAACTTCTCCGAAAGGTACAAATCAAGTCGTATAGTCACAAGGGGCTTAGTATTTATTTCCAGGCTCGTGGGCTCTTTTTCGCAGAGAAGGAAAGATAGAGAGAAAGAGAGAGAGGGTACGGTTAAATTATTCTACCTCATAACATGGTATCATCTTCTCTACTGCGGTCCCACCCGGGGAACCAGGAGCCCGTCTTACCCCTGCTACGGCCGAAAGGAAAAGAGAGTGATCTTCTTCTTCCGTTACTCGCCATTACGTCACTTCCGCTTCCGGTCAACACACGGAACTTCCGTGTTTACTTTCAAATCCCCTTCCGGGGTCATGCCAACACAAAACTTTTCAAAAGGAAATGGTTGGGTCTACTATTCAATCAATCAGCAAGATATTATTATCAATGGCAAAATAAATTTCTAAAAGTTTTAATTGGTCCTAACGGGGGAGTTGTGACTTCTAATGGTTCAGGACGGAATCCTGGTGGCTGAGCGGCCCGTGACATGCAACAGGGCACGCTAGCTTTTATTTGGGCTAGACGGGCGATCGGAGAGGTCCCCATCAGATAAATCGTCTGGTCACGCCAAGCCCTTGTACCTATAAAATTTCCCCGGTCCTATTGCTGATAGAGCAAACACACATTCCTTTTATCATATGAGTAGAAGAGGGTTTCTGAGGATCTTAATTTCTTGGGTATGACGATTAATTGCATTTAGTAGTAAGGTTCCAATTCTGAAGCTCTTATAAGTGTTGAGTACTACTTCATTACTCCCAGGTCCACGCTGACCCGAGTAGCGATGGTTGGACGGTTGATTGTTGTATTTTACGGCATATCAATTTTCAGGCCATTTAATGTCGAACCAAGTCATTTTGATAAACAAAGGACTCACTAGGATTTATAGACTTGCCAAGGTCACGTGATTTACCCCTGCATCCAATCACTAAACATACTGCGTGGAAGACACACTATTACCCCCCCACACACACACACACCACCACTGGGCATAATTACAAATGCACTCACTGAAGACGGACTTAGGATTACCGGACCTTTACCAATACTCAGGAAGGACTTATACGATTACCAGGTAACCAAAGGATTCATAGTCGAATGACTCTTTACCAAGAACTGAGAACTCTTTACCAGAGGAACCAAGGGTTCATTATCGTGACTCTTTACTAGGATCCAATTCCACTGAACAAGCACTCCTGCTTTAAGGTTTTAAAAATGACCCTTAAAAACTTAACATACGGTATCAACCAACAGGGTTCCAGCTTAGAATGAAAGACAACGGATATGCATTATAGTTGGTTGGTTGGTTATTTTTGTTTAATTGCGTATCAAACCCTGTGGGAAACAAATCCTATCCATTTATATATATATATCCATATTCATCAACCACTCTGCACGAGTAGGATGTGACACTAGGTCAATTTCTTAAGCGGATTTTAACAGGTTTGAATTCAGAGCTTTCCCTCTTCTAGACTATTTACCCTAAAACGGTTAAAGAGCCTAGTCTGCTCTATTATTTCCCTACAGCTGGAAGGGAAATAGTGTGATGCATACCTTTTCCAAGAGTATTAGAGCTATGTGAAATGCAAACAGAAGCAATTCACGTTAATATTGCTATGTACTTGTTGCATAGTCCTCTTTGTTCGGCACTAAATCGTATATGTTATATACTGGCATCTTCAAACTCACGCTGAATCGTATACGTTGCTGGTATACTGCGGGTATCTAACCCTTAGACGATATATGTAGTGGTCGCTTAATGAAATCTGCAACACATGGTATAGTAGGAATTTTGACTTTATTTCTTCTCGGCTGTACGTGGTGGGCGGCGAGCGTTGACAATGAAAAATGACTACTACCACTGCCTGGATCTGAGGCAAAGAGGGGTGCACGAACCTCACTGCCCGCTGGCTGCGATGGTGCGCGACCGCGCCGGTCACGCACGTTCTCGTCGGCTGTCTCTCTCCTGACAGGGGTCTCTTCACTACTGACCTCTGGCTTTTGTATTGACGATACGCCTACGCATCTCTACCCTTGATCTGATAACTATCTCCGAACTTAGTGTTTCCCATCCTTCTTTTGTTCGCTTTGTTTAATTTAACCGGGAATTCATATTTCCGTTTGTACAATATCCAACATACTCTCTCCTACTTGATCATTCTCCATGAACATTACTGTCAACAACACTGCAATCTCAAACTGCATAGAGATACGTTTTTTGTATTGTGATGAATTAATTGATGTCTAAATGATTGCAGAAAAGAAAACAAATATTGAACTATTTTCCCTAGAAACATTGATTGTTTCTATTGTAGTTTAAATAAACTAATAGACTTTTTCTGTCTGTTATCAGAACTGACAAAGAGGAAGTTTAAAACTGCGTGGCAACGGTCCCCCGGGCAACAAGACAAAAGGGCCAGGAGAAACAGCTTTGGCTTCTATCTCTCTTCACTTATCAAACCATTCTAATTAACAGGGGTGACAGAATGTTTATAAAAAAGATATTACAAAACCTAGAGGTTGTGAACTCAACCACGGTACTGTGTTGTACGGTTCACTCCATTTTCTCCTCAACTATATCTATCAATAATTTTTATTACTTCCTTATAAAATTATTTGTTTTCGTATTTTGTCGCTTTCTTGGTTGTTTGGTTGGTTGGTTGGGTGTTGGAGTTTAACGGCATATCAACCCGTTTGGGGTTATTTTACGCCTTGAAGTTAAGGAATAATATACTTTGTTCGTCTATATTTACTCTTTTGCTTTTTTGTTGATGAAATGATTCCTGTTCGTTTCAGGAAATCAATCAAGAGAAACTTTGGAGAAGTGTTGAAACTTTGAAATTGGCCAGGATAAACCTGTCTATGTTATTAGATAAAAAAAAAGAGTTCGATACCCGCCCTCGCCAACTCAGCGTATGAGTAGCACAGGGATATGTGCGGTAAAGTGAGGAGCTGATGGTAGGTGTGTCGCTCCACCTCAGACGCTAAAATAATCTCCTTGGTCTAGCGCTAGTGAAAAGGGGATATACTCCCTCGCTGCATGGCTGATGCCGACATTAGGCCGCCTCGACGACTTTACTTACACATTGTTACTTCAGTACAAATATTCGAATAAATTCACCTGAGATAGAAATTTAGAAATTATCATTGATGTGATTTTAATTTGAACGTTCAATTTTTGGTAGGTAATTACAATAGAATGAAGCAAGAAATTCATGGAGAAATCTAAAGAATAGGAAAAGTTATCACTCAAAGTTATTATTTATTTGCTTAAATACTTACTTGCAACCATGTGTCACATCCTATCAGTGGCTAACGGGTTGAGTAAATACTCCCCCCTGCAGCTAAGTGGCATATTATTCCACCCTTTCGCTCAATCAATTGAAATATAGGGACCATATGACCTTTAGGCACCCCTTTTTGATCTCGATTAAGAAAGGACATATTTTCATTTACATCGTCAATATCCGGTTGTTTTACCAGAGGATTTTTAGATCTTTTTAAAATTATAAAACTTACCCCTAACCCTAACCCTAACTCCTAACAAACAACCGGATATTGACGGTGTAAATGAAAGTGTGGTGCTCCAACTCAGCAGAAACATTCTCCCTCGTCTTGCATTAGCGAAAAGGGGATAGTCTCCTTCACTGTTCAATTGATACCGACAATAGGCCACTCCGCATAGTCCTTCTATTTATTATTCTTCTCTTTATGCTATGCTAGTCGGATTCCTCTCGTCTTCAACTGGGTCTTTTTGTGTTGAACATTGATTTTTCTCGGGTTTGTCTCCTCTCGGTCTCCACTACTTTTCCTTGTAAATGAACTCCAAGACTTAGTTTATTTCGACGTCGACAATTTCATCTCTTCTAAGCCATCGCCTAATTCACCATGAATCTCTAACTAACCCGTTCTCATGATTGAACCAACCAAACAGAAAACTCCTAAAATGTCCAGTCAAAGGTTAATTTTAGTGATGAAATTTACAATGGTAGAATTTACGGATTGTCCTGCATTACACCCACATGAACTTTCAGATCATTACTTTCTCTCACATTTGCTGATGAAGCTTTGGCGATTCTCCATATTCGCAACCAGTTTTAAATTTCATTACGGACAAATTGATAAATAATACAACGTTCGCCCTCCGTGATGTCCGTTCATTGTGAAGATAATACAACAAAATAGATCCGTGGAAAAATCTTTAAAGCAAATAGAATCGTGTGAATCTGATATGTTATTCAGATCTAAAGCAATATTCTGTAAAATATCAGAAAGCAGCAGGTAGTTGGAATGAAGCCGAAAAAATCAGCTTGAATGATTATTTTCATTTTGTTTTCCTGTGTGCAATAATATTTTTCTTTATTGGATCAATGACACTTTCTCCAAACAAGATACAGTAAGATATCTTGACTTACCGGTTTATTTCATTCTGCTCGTAAATCAATTTCCTCGTATATCAAATCAACGTTCCTCATTAAAATAAAATAAAATGCCATGAATCCGTTCCAGCCTCTCCAAAACAGATACTTTACGTTTTTTAAATAAGAAAAGCACTTTCTCCAAACAAGAAAACGTACAGTGGTATCTTGACTCACCAGTTTATTTCATTCTGCTCGTAAATCAATTTCCTCGTATATCAAATCAACCTTCCATATTAAAATAAAATAAAATGCCATGAATCCGTTCCAGCCTCTAAAAAACAGATACTTTACGTTTTTTAAATAAGAAAAGCACTTTCTCCAAACAAAGAAAACGTACAGTGGTATCTTGACTCACCAGTTATTTCATTCTGCTCGTAAATCAATTTCCTCGTATATCAAATCAACGTTCCTCATTAAAATAAAATAAAATGCCATGAATTCGTTCCAGCCTTTCCAAAACAGATACTTTACGTTTTTAAATAAGAAAAGCACTTTCTCCAACAAGAAAACGTACAGTAAGATATCTTGACTCACCAGTTTATTTCATTCTGCTCGTAAATCAATTTCCTCGTATATCAAATCAACCTTCCATATTAAAATAAAATAAAATGCCATGAATCCGTTCCAGCCTCTCCAAAACAGATACTTTACGTTTTTTAAATAAGAAAAGCACTTTCTCCAAACAAGAAAACGTACAGTGGTATCTTGACTCACCAGTTTATTTCATTCTGCTCGTAAATCAATTTCCTCGTATATCAAATCAACCTTCCATATTAAAATAAAATAAAATGCCATGAATCGTTCCAGCCTCTAAAAAACAGATACTTTACGTTTTTTAAATAAGAAAAGCACTTTCTCCAAACAAAAACGTACAGTGGTATCTTGACTCACCAGTTTATTTCATTCGCTCGTAAATCAATTCCTCGTATATCAATCAACGTTCCTCATTAAATAAAATAAAATGCCATGAATCCGTTCCAGCCTCTCGAAAACAGATACTTTACAATTTTTAAATAAGAAAAGCACTTTCTCCAAACAACAAAACGTCAGTGGTATCTTCACTCACCAGTTTAATTCTACTCGTAATCAATTTCCTCTATATCAAATCAACCTCCATATAAAATAAAATAAAATGCCATGAATCCGTCCAGCTCTCGAAAACAGATACTTTACAATTTAAATAAGAAAAGCACTTTCCAAACAACAAAACGTACAGTGGTATCTTCACTCACCAGTTTATTTCATTCTACTCGTAAATCAATTTCCTCGTATATCAAATCAACCTTCCATATTAAAATAAAATAGAATGCCATGAATCCGTTCCAGCCTCTCCAAAACAGATACTTTACGTTTTTTAAAAGAAAAAGCACTTTCTCCAAACAACAAAACGTACAGTGATCTTGACTCACCAGTTTATTCATTCTACTCGTAAATCAATTTCCTCGTATATCCAAATCAACCCTTCCATATTAAAATAAATAAAATGCCATGAATCCGTACAGCCTCTCCAAAACAGATATTTTGTTAGTTTTTTTTTTAATGAGAAAAATAGCACTGTATAGTATAAAAACTTAATGAAATTGAAAGTAATGAATTATGTTCCGTAATATGCTTTAATGTTTGTTAATTAATAAATAATATTTATCTTTGGCGTAATAAATTTGGAAACTTAAATGTTTTTAGAAAACTTATTAACATAAACATATCTGGAGCTCACTCGTACCTCAAATTTTAGCTCTCAACACAAAGTAAAAAAAGAACGACCGAGTGATACCTCGGAAGTTGAAAACTCATAAGTTGTTGTAATTGTTAATCAAGGTATATATTGATTCCCACCGTGCATTAAAATTTACATTCCACTAGTCTAAATTTTATATATATTTACCAACCCCTCCGCCCGAGCAGGATGCGACACAAGGTCAATTTCTTAAGTTTAAGAGATTTGAATTCAGTTTTCTGTCTCCTAGACTGGTTACCTAGCCATGGTTAAAGAGCCCTGTCTACCCTGCTATTTACCCATAGCTGGAGGGAGAATTAGATTCATATCTTTCCTAATGGTATTAGCGCCATGTGAAATGCAAACAGCTTCGTCCAGGAATTGAACTCGGGTCGATGAGTCCATTTCCCACACTCTAACCATTAGACCACACGCCTCCATTGTATAAAGTTTATAAGCATCAGTGTCCCATACCTGAGCCCAGATTAAAAGTCAAGGTTTCAAAAGCTGATATTCTAGGGGGAGAAGGGAGAGAGGGAGGGAGAAGCTAGATATATTGAGTGTATGTATATATGTGTATATATATGCATATATATATATATATATATATATATATATATATATATATGACATATTTGTCAAATGAAAACATTATATCTGGAATTTTACACCTTGAAGACTTTATATATAAATCTACGGACTTCAACACCACTAGTAAATTTTGGAAACCTAACATCTTTCTTCAAATTACTGTGGACTTGTATTGTTAACAGCTGAATATATATACTATACTATTTTGATACCCACTTTACATTTTTATATATTTTTACAATTTACAAAAAACTCTTTTGAGTTTTACCTTGAACTAATGCTTCTGATTTTTAATTAAAAAATAATAAATAAATAAAATAAATTTATTTATTTTTATTTTTAAAACAGAACATACATTTTCAAAAAACTTTCAGCGGTTATATCGCGTTCGTTTTGTAAACAGTCTTTTTAACGGATATTTTCTTCCGTCTATGTCGCTCTTGATGAAGACCAACTTATCGAAACAGCTTGTCAGCATCACATAACAAAATCATATGTTTTTCAAAATGTTATATTTCATTATATATATATATTATATATATATAATATTATATATATATATGTACATATTTGTACTAGAAATCCCCAACACGTTTTCCAATCTCATTTCTATTTCTTTATTACTGTGCCAATTTAATTAAAGTTTATTCAAATTTTAGTACTCAAAGAGGCAACCATATTGACAGCTGGTGTAAAGAATGAATGGAATCGCCACACTTCATCCGGAAATTACGTATTATCCCAATGCTTATCCCCATCTTCAAAATGATTACTAACACGCGTATACGTCCTTATACAAAAAGAAAACACTTTAATAGAGTTTTCACGTAGCCCCTTTCTTGATTCTATACTTGTGGTTCTTAATTAATTAAGTCTCATAAGATATTTTCGAGGGCACCTGGTGTAATGTTTATTGTCGTAGGAAGTGGAAACTCTGTTTGATTTCACCATTTCGGATAATCTCTATACAAATACTTTTTTGAGATTTAACTATTTTTGCTATAAACCAATTCCAAACAAGGTAAAATTTATATTCATGGAAAAAGATTCTCTCAAAAAATATTTTGATTCTTTCATTTGATCCCTTTATTTATTAAATGATTCTCGTCGTAGTTTCATAAGTATACGGTTTCAAATCTAGGAAGGAGGCTGTTTGAATTTCACATAGGGATAATACATTTGGGAAAGGTATGAATCAAATTAATATCCACTTGCTATGATTAACTAGTAGAACTAGTTGGGCAGAATAAGCTCTTTAATTCTGGTTAGGCAACCAGTCTAGGAAAGGAAGACTCTGCATTTAAACTGTTAAATCTGAAGATTAGTATATATATATATATATATATATATATATATATATATATATATATATACGAGAGCGTGTCAAAAATAATGCCATTTTGTTTAGGACAGGTATAATTACCAAGACAGGAACATGTTCTCTAAGCCACTGTTTTACTTCTGATTTCACTACCTCGTTACTGGAATAATCTTTGCCACTCTTCGGCCCCAAAGAAAGAGAGTTTGAGAGGCAATCATAATTCAAGTGACGAGGAAATGAAATATGTAGTGAAGAAGTGGCGCCAAGAACAGTCAACAGAATTTTACGGGGCAGGGATACATGCTCTCATTTGAAGGTGGAACCTTACTATTGAGAGAAACGCTGACTATGTGGAGGAGTTGGGATTTGATCCCCAGAGGACCAGCTTCATTTTGATGTACGATACATGTTTCTTTATTTGTAATTATACATGTGCTAAAATGTCATTACTTTTTGACTACCCTCATATATATATATATATATATATATATAAGCAATGATCGTTTCCCCCGGAAATTTGATCTCTCTGTGACCGTAAAATACATAAACAAACCTATTACTTAATAGTTTTAAAACACCAGTCCCCGCTACAGCTGTCTGTGGACGAGGGGATTAGATATCGGGCTGCCAAACGGTCAGTCTGAGTTCGACCCCAGCCAAAGATAGTTGTGTCTAGCCACACTGAAGAGGCGTGAAACGCCGAAACACATGTCTGTGGATAACATATTAATATATATATATATATCTTATTATAATGGAGATTGTGGGTTTGTCCGTCTGTAACCGAAACTATGTTATTATACAAGTCACAATTCCCTTTGTTATTTACATCACATTCTCCATGATTTTATTTAAACTCAATTATTAATAAAATTGTTTTACATCATTAAGACTAGTGACCATATATACATACTAATAACATGCAATTGTATTTATATATACAACAAATAGCGGATTACAGTGTGAATGGGAAGGCTAATTTGCATATTGATCTTTAAAAAATTGATTTTAATAAATATATGCTAGGTATTATTGATTTCTAATTGTTTGTTTTTATCTTATTGAATATGAGCAAAAAACTTGGGGATAAATCTTTAAAAAAATCCATTAACAAAAAGAAATAACTGTAATATTATTCTTTACTTCCTATTTTAACTAAATAGTTAAATTAGGAAAATTTAGCAATGAAAGACGGGAGTAATGGAAAATGATGGAAGAGTTAGTTTCAAAGTTGTTCTATTTTTCAATCATACCCCCTCTGTTCCAAATCTTTTTATCTGCATTTTATTCAGTTTCATTAGCCTTTCTAATTTAATATAATATTAACTTAAATAATTAATTATAATATTATAACTTAAATACTTGCACCCGGAGGGTGCATATATTTGCTAGTATATATATATATATATATATACTGGGATGCGGATCTGATTTCTTCCATGGATGCAGCGACGCCTATGTTATGGTTTACACTGAAGCTACGAAAAAAATAAAATCTTCATAACGGATAAATAATCTCTTTTAAGTTGAGTGGAAACTCGTACTGATGTAATACCTGCTGTGCTAAAAATTCTTTTTGATATTTGATTAGAAAGCGCAGAATCTACTTGAGGGAATATTTGCTAGTAAATGATCACTATAGAGAAATCGATCTCTCTTAAAATAAATATTTAATCTTCCCAATGTCATCGGAAAAGGAGAATCTTGACAAAACGACTGACTGATTGATACAGAAATTCTTTCTTTAAGGCACTATATGTATACGCACACACACACATACATACACACACACCACACACACACACACACATATATATATATATATATATATATATATAGAGAGAGAGAGAGAGAAAGAAAGAGAGGGGGAGAGAGGGGGATAGCTAGATATATGTGTGTATGTATATATGTGTATATATATGTATATATATATATCTGTATATATGTACATGTATGTATATGTATATATTTGTACACACATACACACACACACAACCCCCCCCCAAACACACATATATATAGAGAGAGATAGAGAGAGAGAGAGAGAGAGATGGAGAGAGAGAGAGAGGGAGAGAGATGGAGAGAGAGGGAGATAGCTATATATATGTGTGTATGTATATATGTGTATATATATGCATATATATATAAATGTATATATATGTCTGTATATATGTATATGGATGTATATGTATATATGTGTACACACATACACACACAAACACACATATATATATATATATATATATAGAGAGAGAGGGGGGAGAGAGGGGAGAGAGAGTGAGAGAGAGGGAGATAGCTAGATATATGTGTATATGTGTATATGTGTATATATATGCATATATATATATAAATGTATATATATATATATGCCTGTATATATGTATATGGATTTATGTATATATTTGTACACACATACACACAAAACCCACAAACACAACACACACACACACACACATATATATATATATATATTATATATATAATATAGAGAGAGAGAGAGAGAGAGAGGAGAGAGGGAGTGAGATGCAGAGAGAGCGAGACAGCTAGATATATGTGTGTATGTATATATGTGTATATATATCTATATATATATAAATGTATATATATATATGATATATGTCTGTATATATGTATATGGATGTATATGTATATATTTGTACATACACACATATATGTATATATATATATATTTATATATATAGAGAGAGAGATAGAGAGAGAGGGGGAGACAGACAGGAGTGAGAGGGAGAAAGCTTGATATATGTGTGTATGTATATATGTGTATATATAAGCATATATATATATATATATAAATGTACATATATGTCTATATATATATGTATATGGATGTATATGTATATATTTGTACACACATACACACACACATATATATATATATGTGTGTGAGTGTGTGTATATGTGTACCCCCCATACACATATATATATATATGAATCCAAGTTGCTTCTGATGTAATAAAGAATGTTGACATTGAATGAATAAACTTTCTATTGATTCAAACGAAGACGTCAGACGGTAATTGATAAGAAACAGTTTTGCCATTTGTTCCATCCACCAGATATTAGCAAAATAAATGACATTTTAAAATTGTTTAAATTAAGAACAAACGAATCGTGTAAAAGCAAGTCGTAATTAAATAAGCCATGTTTAGCTGGGCCTAATTTGGCGAAGTTATTGTTAGAGTGAGGCGGACGTTGAAAGGTTTCTATGAGAAAAAGCATTTTTTTCTTGAATTTGATTTATTTTTCAAATGACAACGATCTCGTTTAACAGATTTCCCATTGGTTTTCATTTGATTAATTTACGTTCGTTATTTTATAAATAAATCAGTAAATCAAAGGAGACTCATCAATTCACTTCGTTTTTTTCTTTCTTTTTTTTTTTGTTAATTTGCTGTGAAACATACGTTAATTAATGGATGATTTTTAGAGACACTTTGAATACATTGAAACTTGTTAAACGCGGCAAAAAATATCAAAATCAGTTAACATCTTGTTGCTGTTGATAATTAATTATTTTTGCAGTCTGTTATCTCTCTTAATTTTAAGTTCCGATTTTTCTATTGGATTTTGCTGTGTTCTTTTTTCAATGACCGTTCAGATAAAACTCAGATTTTCGCACGCATCCCCGTTGCATAGTGGCTAACGTACTGAACTACGATACCGTTGCAAGCGAGTTAGAACTGCAGTTGCGCTATTTCGTTCGCTTTCGGACTAATATCCTGGATAAGCGCTTGGCCTCCATCCCCAGATATGGGTTAAATAATACCATTGCTGTTGTTTAAAAAAATGGCTTTGACATTAAATAACCTACGAAGGTTGATATGCCATTACACAAACGAAAACAAAAGCACTTGCGTTTAAAAAGGATTTTCGATACGTATTTACCTAACCTCTCCACGAGCAGTATGTGACTCAAGGTCAATTTTAAGCGGAGTTTAACAGTTTTGTATTGAGAGTTTTCCTTCTCTTGGTGTGGTTGCTTAACCAAGGTTAAAGAGCATAATCTTTACCAATAGCTGGAGGGGCGATATTGGATTCATAACTTTCCCAAGGGTATTAGCCCTATGTGAAATTCAACCAGCCTCGCTCTGGATTTGAACTCGTGTCCCGTGTACTCATGAATGGGGGCATTAAAAAGAATCAAAATAGAACGTAAATTACAGAACTATAAATTGAACTTTCTATTGCCAATTCCTAAGTCTATTTAAATAAAGTCGACGGTCTGATAAAACTCATATGTATATACCTATGCTTATGAGTAGAAATTACCAATATTCAAACCTTTTCTTTCCTTACCATATATATATATATATATATATATATATATATATATATCTTCTTATTATAATGGAGATTGTGTGTTTTTCTGTCTGTAACCGAAACTATATTCCTACTCAAGTCACAATTCCCTTAGTTATTGACATCACATTCTCCATGATTTTATTTTTATATAAACCTCAATTATTAATAAATTGTCTTACATTATTAATACTGTTAACTATGTCTACATACTGACAATATGCAATTATATTTATATATACAACAAAATAGCGCTTTACAGTGTGAACGGGAAGGCTAATTTGCATATTAATATTAAAAAATCGAATTTAATAAATATGTGCTTAGTATTATTGATTTCTAACAGTTTGGTTTTATTTTAATGAATATAAGCAAAATCTCTTCAATGAATCTTAAATGAAATCCATTAACAAGATAAAATAAGTGTCATTTTATTCTTTACTCCCTCTTATAACTAAATACTTAAATTAGAAAAAATAACAATGAAAGAGGAGAGTGATGGAAGAGTAAGTTTCAGTTGTTCCATTTGTTAACAGTTTCAAATCTTTTTATATGTATTCTTATTTAGTTTGATTAGCCTTTCTAATTTAATACAATATTTTATTACATTAAAATTTAAATACTTGCACCCGGAGGGTGCATATATTTGCTAGTATATATAATGGATATTATATTTCTGTTGCTCAAGTTTCCTGATGTCAATTTCGATTCAAACAATGACACGTAGCAACCTTATAGAAACCTTCATGCAGTGTGCATTAATCGAAAATCTGATCGTCCTCCAACCATTATTAAACATATCTATCGATAATAGACTTGCTAAGAATTCTAGCCATGATGACATTTTCAACAAATCTAAAACTGAATTTAGGGGCCGGTTTAGCTACAGTATGTAGAGCATCTGCCCAGGAACCACAGGTTTCCGTGTTTGAATACCGGCCCCGCCAACTCAGTATATGAATGTGTCCTAAAAATAGCGGATTATACTCACAAAAAAAAAGATTCTTTCGTTTGAGGAGTGTGTTATGCACGTGAAACCTGTGTTACGGAAAAATATTTTGCTTGTTGATACTTTCTAGAATATCTCATTTATTTTCGTATTGTATAAATACCTGAAATGTCTTTTGTATTATCCGACATTATCCATTAGGAACTTCTTACATTAAACAATAATAGACTATAACCTATCGGATGATGAATTAAATGTTTTAAAAGGTCAAAATTCTGTTATGATCTCAGAACAAAATGGTTACCGCCCTGTCGGCTGGGGCGTTAGAATGCACCGACTGCACCTCTGCAGAGGGGTAAGACTCCCCCAATGGGGCCACCAGTTGGCCGTGGCTGGCGACCCGTGATGCTTAGGAGAGAGCCCAGGTAGATGAGCAGTTCATGACATGCAATACTCCACTTTTGACCCTATCTTGGGCTAGACGGGCGGCCAGAGAGGCCCCCTCCGATCAATCGGCTGGTCACGCCAAGCCCTAACACCTATATGATTTTCCCAACCCTATTGCCCTTATGGCAAGCCCCAACCCCTTTTTATCATATGGGTGCTAGAAGGCGGTGGCTGCTGGTCTACATGTCCTGGGAATGACGTTAAACTCTATCTGATGGTTAGGTTCCAGTTTTGGATGTTTGTGGAAAGTGGTGCACTTCTTTATCACCATTGCTCCCTGGTCCACTCTGACCCGGAGTGGTAGTACCTGTTAGGGTCCCATCTATGGGTTAAATAGAAAAATGTATTTATAAAAAAAATTGTATTATCCATTAAGAATTTATTTATTTCAAATCTTTATCGGCATTAAATGACCCACTGAGGTTGATATGCTGTAAAACAAAACAACCAAAACAAAATGGGTATCATAGAAATAAATATATACTTGATGTGTCAAGTTCAAATTCTTGGCGAGGCTACGCTTTACTCTGTGCTAATACCTTTGAAAAGAGACTTGGTAGGGTAACCTATATCAAAGAAAAGATAATTCTGAAATCAAAACCTTAAGTGCTGTTTGAAGAATCTCTAGCACACTGACTTCCGGTCAAGCTATAGAGTAAATTAATATCGTTGATCCTAGGGGGCCATCACCCAGGCAACACCTGCTCCCTCGATTTAAAGGGTCAGTATTGGGTTTATTGCCCGGTGCCTAAGGTACCCCCTTGAGAGGGAATGCCGACGGGATCAACGCATTTTTTGCACCCGCCACACCAAGAGCTTTGGTTCGTGGGTGGTCCCACATTAATAGGGACATGTGCCTAACTCGTACACGTGGGTTACGTGGTAAATAAATCTAGCATTCCAGTACCCTATTCTTTTGTTGTCAGCTTATCCAAAAAGTGTGACTAGTTCTAGACAAGCCTTGTTTACTACAAGGTAGCCCATAAAAGACTGAAATATGAAAATAATTTAATCATTTAGTCTTTTGAGTCATAAAATATAGTCCAAGGAAATATATTTTTAGCTATTTTCAAAAAAATATATATTGTAGATTGCTTCCACTATTGCGGATACACAGGTGCGCCTTAATTTAAGCAATTTCCATGATGTTACTCAATGTTTCTGGGGTCAATCCTCTTATCTCTGTACGAATATTATCTTGAGGGTAGTAATGTCTTATTTAAATATATACACTCCTTTAAATAACCCCACAAAAAGAAGTCAGATAGACAAATCAGGTGAATGGGGATGCCATTTAAATTCTGAATTTTTTGAAATTTTTCTGCCACCAAAAATTGTTATTTTGTTGAAATTATAAACTTCTCAAGAGAATAGCAAAATTTTATTATTTTAATTTGTTCTTTCAAACACTAAACGCTAATTGGCGCCTGCTGAAAAAGTGAACCATGCTAGTTATGAACCACTTAGCTGATTGAAGGCGTTTTTACTGACAAGTTAATGCAATATGAAAGTGATATTTTACCCCCCCCAATTTTAAATATTTCACCCCACTCTTTAAAATATATATTTCTATTGAGCTTAAGGCGTTTTCATCAACAAATATATTCTTTTTTTTAGTGGTTTGAAGGCAACAAGTTAATGCGATAAGAAAGCGATATTTTACAGCCCACCCGTTTTTTTATCGACAAATAAATGTAAATATTTTACTCCCCATCCCTAAAATATTTTTTGACATTTTCAATTTGTTTAGATTACTTAATATCTGTAAACTAATATAAAAAGTAAATTAAAAACAAGAAATTTAAGGGTTTGAAAAATGTTTTCAGTGTTTTGTGAACTATCCTGTATAAACAAACCCCTTTCATTTGTGGTTAAGCGATTTGACTGTTTAAGTGACTGTTGGGTCCTCATAAGTCGTGCGCAATAGGAGAGTCAGTATCGTCTAAATAAATACCGGCACAATCTCATTTAAGTACAATAAAAGATTTTTCTTAGATATTTATTGACGCGTTTAATTTGAACAAGAGTTTATTTCGGCGTAAAACTTTGTAATTGTTTTTAAGTAAATATTCAGAAGATTTACAAATTGATTTTAAGAAAAGGAAAATTCGAAATATATTTAACTGTTCTAACACGCCACAGTAGACACAGTACATTGCCATGAAAAAAAAAAGAAAAAAAAGCCGTGAATTATAGTATTTTAAGTAAACGATTAATACGTGGAAATCTGGAGGTGCTTGTAGTGTAATGATTGTTGTAGGAAATGGACAAATCGATCCGAGTTCAAATCTTCGACGATGCTGTTTGCATTTCACATAACGCTAATACCCTTGGTAAAGTTACGAATACAACTCTCCTCTCGATATATGGGTCAATAATAGGAGAGACTGGGTTCTTTAACTCAGGTATGGCTTAGGAGAAGGAAAAAGAGATAAGTGAAGAAAAAAGAGACAAAAGAAGAGAACTTGGTATGAAAACCGATCTAGTAGAAGGAAAACTCCGAATTCAAACCCTTTTAAGTTAATCTTGTATCACATCTTACAAGTGATGAATGGGTTGAGTATATGAATACTCGATTTTGAAGCGCTTGACTGACGGCCTTGTCAAATGAAAAACAGTTTCATTAGATTCTAATTATAATCTCATATTTAAAGATATCTTATAAAGAAGCCGTGGAAAATTACTTAGCAAGTCAAACAAATAACTACTACAGTGAGTTTGTTATTCACTTGAGGTTTCATACTTGTTTACTTATGATTCAAAACTGTTAAACACCGCTGAAAATTGACCTCGTGTCGCATCCTGCTTGTGGCGAAGAGGTTGGGTAAATATATATGTAGAAATCGGAAGAAACGCCAAGGAAATGATAATTAGATAAAAGAAGAGACACGGAAAAATCCAAGAAGTATTGTCAAAGATTTTACGAAACCCTGAAACTTATAGATATATAAGGAACGAATAAACCTAATCGGATTAGGAAATAATTATTTAAATTGATCCTTTCTATAATTACTGGGAATAATGGGATTAACTATAAAATAACATTTTACTTTAAGTCTAATACAATTAATTTACATAAAAGAAATGTAATGGCGATGTGAAAGATAGTGAAAGCATCTAACGGAGAGGGAGAGAGTGCCCGTAGTGGCTATTGTGTTAGACTGCAACATCGGATTAACTAAGTTCAAACACGAGTCGTACTAGTACGTTCACATTTGAACTAATAACCTTGGGAAAGGTATGAACCTCCTCACCTCCAGACACGGGGTAAATTGTAACAGTACTGTTCTTCTGCAAGGGCGGACTTGGAATTAAATAACACACGAATTTTGATATGCCATTAAACATAGAACTCAAACCATTACGGAGAAATAGAAATGTAATTTAAATATGATTCTATTGAATGTCTTCAAATTTAAATACACCAAAAGTAAGGAAATAGATTTTATATATACTAGCAAATATATGCACCCTCCGGGTGCAAGTACTTAAGTTTTAATGTAATGAAATATTGTATTAGAAAGGCTAATGAAACTAAATAAGAATGCAGATAAAAAGATTTTAAACAGAGGGGGATATAATTAAAAAAATGGAACAACTGAAACTTACTCTTCCATCACTCTCGTCTTTCATTGTTATTTTTTCTAATTTAAGTATTTAGTTAAAAGAGGAAGTAAAGAATAAAATGACAGTTATCTTTTCTTGTTAATGGATTTCATTTAAGATTAATTGAAGAGATTTTTGCTTATATTCATTAAAATAAAACCAAACAGTTAGAAACCAATAATACTAAGCACATATTTATTAAAATTACATTTTTAATATCAATATGCAAATTAGCCTTCCCGTTCACACTGTAAAACAGTATTTTGTTGTATATATAAATACAATTGCATGTTATTAGTACGTAGATATGGTCAACAGTATTAATAATGTAATGCAATTTTTATTAATAACTGAAGGTTTAAAAGAATGAAATCATGGAGAATTTGACGTAAATAATTAAGGAAATTGTGACTTGAGTAGTAATATAGTTTCGGTTACAGACAGAAAACACACAATCTCCATTATAATAAGATTTGAGCTACACAGTATAAAACTGAAAACTATTCACCTACTTTATTTCCTGTTGCATTTGTTGTATTTTCAAAAGAAAAGAAGCCAATGTAATATAAATTGAAAAACGCGTTATCTCAATGGATTTGTATTACGAGAGGCAATGTTTTGAGCATTTGCAGCTTACAAAGTATAAGAAGTAACTTTATGGATGCACCTATCGTGCAATGGTTATCGTAGTATGAAATGGATGCGACGATACAAGTTCAAATCCTAGAGTAAGCTGTTTGCATTTCACTCAGAAATGGGAAAGGAATTAATCCAATCATTCTCCCTACAGCCATGGATAAATAGTAGGGCAGCCTGGGCTCTTCAGCCTTGGCATGGTAACCGGTTTAAAAGAAGGAAAACTTTGAATTCAAACCTGTTAAAGTTAACTTTAAAAATAACTTGTGTCATATCCTACTCGTGAGGAGGGGTTGGGTAAGTGCATAATTTGAATTTATTTCTTCGGGAAAATTCTATTCATATTTCAGAGAATTTTTAAAAACAATTTACAAAACTGTCTGGTGCTCCAGTCTAATTATAATGTGATGGTGAAAACAAACCTTCCGGAAAAGTTAATTCTAAAATCAAAATTGGAGAAGGAAACCTCTATGAAACCTCTGATAACTTGTAGGAAATTATTTTCGCGCGAAACGACCAAGAAAATGTAATCCTATATAAAACCTGCAATTTTTAGAAACATCAGTTATCTTACTATGCTACTATGTAATCTTACACTTGGTTGTGTGTATGTAGACCCGTAGATTTGCATAAGTTTCACACAAACGTATATCACTTTAATCCAACAATGTACAGATGTCTTGCTACCTTACTTTCCACGAATATTGCATGTTTTCGAACTTGAATTAGTTATTACGCTGGACTTTTAAGTTTTAATTAAGACGACTATCATCTTTGATGGTGTGGCAGTTATCCTCATCATGCCTGATATACGTATTTACTCAACATCTTTACACGAGTAGGGTGCAACACAAGGTCATTTTTAAGTTGATTTTAACGGGTTTAAATTTATAGTCTTCCTTCTCCTTCGTCGATAGCACATAATTGGTATAACTTATATTGCTTAATGGATATTTTAATCACAGTCAGGTTTTTATAAAAGTCTTAACAATAATGATGTGAATGTGTTTACCCAACCAACTCTGCCACGGGAACAAAGTGACAAGGTCCATTTTTAAATGGATTTTAACAGCTTTGAAATAAAATAAAAATTCCTCTCAGCCCAGGTTCCATACAAAAGTTAAAGCGTCTCGTTTTCCCTACTACGTACACATAGCTGAAGGGAGAATAATTGAATTCATACATTTCCTAAGGGTAATATAGTTATGGGAAATGCAACATTCCCGTCTAGGATTTGAACTTGGATCGATGTATCCATTACCTAAGTCGATAACCATTACAACACAAACACCAGGGAAGTTTTCTCATAAATATATTTGTTGAACTGAGGCTGACATACATTTGCACCTACTACCAGCAACACCCAAGAAAGTACGAAATTAGAAAACATTATCATTAGATTAAAAAATGATTGCTTAAATAATAGATTAGCTGTATATGAAGCTCGCTTTTGTTTCTTTCTTTAATGGCACATAAACCTTCATTGGTTATTTAATACCATAGTCATCGACATAGAAGAAAACTAGTTGAGCTATTCAACCCAGCGCTCGGGGATGAGTAGGGTTCATACTTTTTCCAGAGGTGAGAGTCCGAAAGTGAACGTAATAACGCGACTGGAGTTCGAACTCGCTTATTATGATGTCGCAGTCCAGCACGTTAGTCACTATGCCACGGTAGTACTATTTAACCTATAGATGGGTGTATGAGGGTATTCATACCTTTCCCAAGGGTATTAGTGCGAAAGTGAACGTAATAGCGCGACTGAAGTTCGAACTCGCTTACTATGATGTCGCAGTCCAGCACGTTAGCCACTACTGCACTGGGAATTATATCCATGTTACCTCATATTCAAATTATTTAGTTTGTCTTTAGAAGTATCTCTGCTGTTTTTTTTTATTTCCCATTTTTAACAATTGCATCATGCTTGTATTGTTAAATAATATATTTGCGATATCTTTTATTTGCATGTAATGGAGATAGTTTAAAATAGTTACGAAAAACTTTGGATTTCATTGGGTGTCTCAGTCCAGCACGTTAACCATTATGTCACAGAGAATTATATCAATCTCATGTGCACGTGTTTTTTTAGTTTATTTTTAGAAGCATCTATGTTCTTTTAAATATTTTTGATCAATTTTATATTTCTTGTTTTGTTAAATAATTAATTTTTGATATCTTTTATTTGGCATGTAGTGTAGTTTATTCATCTTTTGATTTTACTCGGTGTCATAGTTCAACTGGTTAGCCACTGCTTCACGGTGACTTCCCCAATTATTTTGAGAATAGCATTAAAATTGAAAATTGAAATAGAATTTATCTTCGGCGTCATTGGGTCAAATTGATTTGATTGACAATCATTCACTCTGAGGTCAGTTTGGGCGCTTGGCTGAGATTGTCTGGTTTCAGTCGAGTTATCAGGTGGCAATAGAAAGTTAGAAAAATAAGTGGGAAATTTAATCAATTGATTCCGTGAATTTGTGGTACACACAGACTGTTCATTATACTTAAGATTTGAAATTTATTTAGTATTAAGGAGGAAATGCCGACGGAGCCAAGCAATTTCAATACTGCCCACGGTGGTCGTGCATCTATGCACAGGAGAACGTCCGGCAAAACATTTTGTGTTACAATCTTCTCATGGTAAAATATATACAATACACTATGAAGCCCTCTATACACTGTTTAATAAATAAAAGAAAAAAATATTAGTTTTTATGTGTCTGTATTCATGATCAGTTTGAAACTAAATTTTATTTTTCTAAATTTAGTTTTTAATTGCTGTTAAGTAAAAATTCAATATGTATTAAAACTATTTTTAAAACACATTTTTAAACTCATTTTTTCTATTTAACCCATAGATGGGAAAGTTTGAACAGACGAATATGATATTATTATTATTAATAATAATAATAATAATAATAATAATAATAATAATAATAATAATAATAATATATTCGTTAAATTTATTTTCTTTTTTATCCCTAAAATGTAACAATAAAAAAATATAAGGATTAAATATGAGTTCTTATTTGTAAGTGGAAATTTCGCGTATTATTAAAATGAAAATTATTTGTTTATTCTATGAATAGTTTATTTCTTTAAAAAAAAATGTTGTAACTGCAGTCAAATGAAAAAGAAACTATACGCTTTCATCATCTACATTATCGTTTAATACATCTTCCAGCAGTTCCCTTTTACCTTTTTCAATTAGTAGAATCGCAATATTTGCAATTTCAAATTAAATTTCTATCTTTGTCATTAGTTCTCTTAGATTTACTAATTCATTTTTCATTCTTGGTTAATTTTTAAAATGTTGAGTTACACTGATTAATTCTAATTTTAACGATGAAAGAAGTTAAAATTTGCGTTTTATAATGTTCGTTTATGTTTGGAATTGTTTCTTTTTATGTAACCCCAAACTCATGATCAGTTTGAAACTAAATACTATTTTCTAAAGTTTAGTTTTTAAATACCTGTTTAGTAACAGTGTTAAACTATATTTGTTAAATTTATTTTCTTTTTTATCCCTAAAATGTAACAATAAAAAGAATCTAAGGATTAAAACCAGACCGAGTATTGATTAACAAAAAAAAGAGAACTTGTCAAATGGTAGATTTTGCAGTTCCAGCTGATCACAGGGTAAAGATAAAGGAAAACGAAAAGATAGACAAATACCCGGACCTTGCTAGAGAATTGAAAAAGTTGTGTAATATGAGGGTGAAAGTTGTAGTTGTTGTTTGTTGCACTTGGAACTGTCCTAAAAAGCTTGGAAAACGACTGAAGGAACTGGAAATCAGAGAAAGAATTGAGACTATTCAGACAATAACATTGATGAAATCGGCAAAATTCTCAGAAGAGTCGTAGACAAGGAGACTAGTAGTGATAGACCATCGGGTATTAATTAAAATGAAAATTGTTTGTTTATTCTATGAATAGTTTATTTCTTTAAAAAGGTTTTTTGTGTTACACTGATGAGATTTAAAGCTGTCCACAGCATGAGAGAAGAAATGGTTACAAGCAATAATTCGTCCCTCCAAATCATTTGACATACAATATCTACTCAGTCTCAATCAATTGGTTTTGCAACCTTAATTTGTAAAGGCGCCAAACTTTATAAATGATTGCCCTACTGGGAGTGTGTACGTGCCCAACTTTGTACATTTAATGTCAAGGAAAATCGAATTAGCAAAGCAAATGTGAATTTTAGTTATTATTGATTGTGTGACTTTCGCACAGATTTCCATGGGAGATCAGGAATCGCAGTAGTGAGATATATTTATGACAGGCATTCAACTGGAAGAATTAGAATAATCCACTGATTATATCTTCATGTGTTCCATGTAAATATTACTGCCATGGACACACAACAAAACCATTAGTATTATTATACTTCAAGAAAGTTTTTCATAGCCGCCTTAGCTGATGGTTTACTGCAGACCGAGTGACAGCAGGTCTCCCAGAACCTTAAGAATTCTTGATATTATCAGCAGGTGCTAGTATACGGACAGTTCCACAAATTGGGTGATTTTGGCTTAATTAATTAATTTTATCCCTCAATTAGTAAAAATCAATAACCAAATTTGGTGTGTTTCTTAGTTAGAAGGATATTAATCTATATGCAAGATTTCAAATCTGTGTCTCCTCTTTTCTGAGTTATAGATCGACACGTACATACCAAAAACTTTCTTATATATATATATATATATATATATATATATATATATATATATAAGTCATCTACAGACACCGTGTTTCGACGTTTCACCTCTCTTCAGTGTGGATAGACACAACAACTGACCAGGAGCGAAATCCGACTGATTTTTGATCAGCCCGAACCGTTAACCTCTCGGCCATTTGACAGCTGCCGTTTAAGGAGCGGTGTTTAAACTATTTAATACATACATCTTTCTACATATTGTTTGTAAAACAGACGATCTTTGCTTTATACTGGCGGTGAAAGATAATTTAAATCGTCGCTAGAAAGCTCTACCGGATTTTGGGTTATACATATATATATTGTGTATAGAATCTCTGAAAATAGATATACAGCCAGATGTTTTTCGATACGTGTAAATCCGCTTATTGTCCGTATTTACATAAAATCTACTGTTGTTCGGGTGATCTCGATTCTTCCTCTGATTTCCAATTCTTCAAATTTCCCTTTTACTACTTGGATTTAGCTATTTGAAACTGTATCCATTCTGAATTCAATACAAACTACATAGTATAATCTTTAAAATCAGTGATTAAATATTATGATGTTAATATTACGTAACTGCAGTCAAATGAAAATGAAATTATACGGTTTCATTATCTAAATTATCGTTTAATACATCTTCTAGCAGTTCCCTTTTACCTTTTTCAATTAGAAGAATCGCACATTTTTGCAATTTCAAATTAAATTCCTATCTTTGTCATTAGTTTTCTTAGGTTTACCAATTCATTTTTTATTCTTGGCAAATATTTTAATATAATCCATGTAAATGATGTGTTTTATCTTTTCTTGTGACTTTGTAGTTTCCTTTGAATTTTCGTAGGATTTAATTGACTGGCATTATTTTTATAACAAATAATAGTGGCTATAACGTATCCTTTGAAGATGACTCTTCGGATTTTTACTTTTGCAAGGGTTTGCACTCCTTCTCTTAGTTCTACGAGAATGACTTTGGCATTGAATAACTTATAAAGTTTGATATGTCATTAAACAAAGAAACAAAATACTATGGTTTTGAATATATTATATAACGAAATACTCGCTGTAAACGTAAAACAAGGTTTCCAGCACGCAGCGCAACAAATTACATTCAGTTAGACCCTAAATACCTGTGGGGTCTAGGCCAATGACCTTCTATGTCTATTAGTATATATTGCTCTGTCGAGTACCTCTATTCCAACTTACATTTTAGGTAAGGATTTGTAACGTGGCGGTATATTCACGTTACCAAAACGTATGTACGTAACGTTCTAATAGCGATATATGTCGCATAGCGGGTCTTGTCAACGTGCCTCCAAATTCACGACACTAAAAAGGTGTTCGGCACATGGCGGTCATCTTGTCGATAAAAAAAGTACAACGCGAGAAATATATCGTCACAAGCTGCTTAGCTTTTATTTCCAGGGATAGTCTCGTGGGTTGTGTCGGAGAGGAGGGAAGGCAGAGAGAAAGAGAGAGAGAACACTGTTAAATTACTGTATCCCACACCAGGGACCAGAGGCAAAAAGAGACCAGTATTTTTCTTCGTCGTTCCACGTCACCACGAAACTTCCGGTTGGCTTTCAATTCTCCATTCGGGGGGTCACGCCCCGGTCAAACTCACGACAACCGTTTTGTGCTCATCACTTTTTTAAAACCGTTACAATCTCTTATTTCTTCTTCCTCTCTTTTCTAATAGTAGTCCTCGCAAAACTCAGGACCTTCCATCTCGCTACAGTTTCGTATTAAGGATTCAACGTGTATTTCCACTTGCAGTCATTTTTCCATTCCTTATTATTCATCCTACACCCTGATTAAGTATTTCACCTTTCTATTGTGTTCTTATCTCTCTTCAAAGTGTTTATTTCAAAACTGTTTTCTTTCAATTTCAACCGGTTGCTCATTTTTCTTTATGCGTTCTCCGTTTACGCATTGGAGAATTTGCTTTCATTGTTTTGCTTGTTTTTTGGATCTGTGTCTTTTAAATGTCTTTTAAGTTTATCTTCCTTAGATAATATCTTTTGCTTTATCTATTCTAGTTAGATTGACTTCTTTCTTTATGGGTGTTGTCTTTTATCATTTGGTTTATTCACTTGTGTCCTCCTGGGTTTTGCTTTTCTTTGAATTACTTGTATCTACTCGTTGGGTTTTGATTTGTTCTCTCACATCCTATTTCCAATCAAGCACACTTTTCTCTGATTCTTTTGGGGTTCCTTATCAGGATAAATATTTTCTCACCACTGATAAACTTTGCTGCTGTATGAATTAGGTAATTCAATTCTCTGCTGTTCTCTCTCTCTCTCTATATATATATATATATATATATATATATATATATATATATATGTGTGTGTGTGTGTGTGTGTGTGTGTTGTGTATATATGTGTATATATATATATATATATATATATATATATGTGTGTATGTATATATATATATGTATATATATATATATATATATATATATATATATATATATATATATATATGCCAATCTCTTCCGCATGCGGGGATGTGACACAGTGTCAATTTATTAAGCAGGATTTAACAAGTTCTAATTAAGACTTTTCTTTATCCTAGACAAGTTGTCTAACATAGATTAAAAAGCCCAATATGCCCTACTATTTACCCATACCCACGTAATTGTTGGACTTATTCCCAAGAATGTCAGTTCTATGTGAAATGCAAACAGCCTCGTCCATAATTTGAACTCAGGTCACCGAGTCAATTTCCTTCAACGAGAACCGTTACACAACAAGTGCCCCCATCTTGTCCCTATACCTAGCCTGATAATTAGTGTCCTTTTCTAAATCCGTAATTTTATCAGATGGAATTAAAACGATGATAACCATTACACAATACACCTCCAGTGAGTCTAGTGATTCGTTAACCTTTTCCTGTTTTTATTTCTTTTTTCATGTCTTGATTCCTTAATGGCGATAATAGATCTTTCTCTTCACCTAGAATTTTCTTTATCCGATTCTGAATTTGTTTAGCTAACCTTTCAGAATTTTGCTTGGTGCGCAAATCTTTGGCTTTCTGTGTGAAACGTTGCAGATTCCTCCACATATCCATCATTTTAGCATCTTTCCATGAGGTCACTTTTGATATAACACTCTGTAGAACTAGTGAGTGGGAGATACAATCAAATGACCAGAATTCAACGACAATAATGAGCAAAAAAAGTGTCCAACAGACGCATGGACAATGATTGTAATTAACAAAATGGGAAAACGCAGATTAGATATCAACCACTTGAGACTTGCTCGAAAGCACAAAACGCATAAAGTTGAATTAATGATAACATGGCTTCCATCAAATTCCTATTAAAGTCTCTTGCTTTTAGACAAAGTTGAGATGACTGACCAATAATCACGTGGTATTTTGTTAAGCTTTTTTTCTTTCTTTCTTTCATTCTAAAACGCTATTTACTTCTCTAATTGCTAGTTTCCTTCTTTCTTCTTTTTCTGTCTGTTAGTCTTTCTTTCTTTCTTTCTTTATTTATTTATTTGTAAAACACTATTTTCGTATCTAATTGCCAGTCTTATTCTGTCTTCCTTTCTTTCTTTCTTTCTTTCTTTCTTTCTGTCTGTCTGTCTGTCTGTTAGTTTTTCTTTCTTTCTTTCTTTCTTTCTTTCTTTCTTTGTAAAACACTATTTCCGTATCTAATTGCCAGTCTTATTCTGTCTTCCTTCCTTCCTTCCTTCCTTCCTTTTTTCTTTCTTTCTTTCTTTCTTTCTTTCTTTCTTTCTTTCTGTCTTTAGTTTTCTTTCTTTCTTCTTTTCTTTCTTCTTTCTTTGTAAAACATTTTTCGTATCTAATTGCCAGTCTTATTCTGTCTTTCTTCTTTCTTTCTTTCTTTCTTTCTGTCTGTCTGTCTGTCTGTCTGTCTGTCTGTTAGTCTTCTTTCTTTCTTTGTAAAACACTATTTCCGTATTGCCAGTCTTATTCTGTCTTCCTTCCTTCCTTCCTTCCTTTCTTTCTTTCTTTCTTTCTTTCTTTCTGTCTGTTAGTCTTTCTTTCTTTCTTTCTTTGTAAAACACTATTTCCGTATTTAATTGCCAGTCTTATTCTGTCTTCCTTCCTTCCTTTCTTTCTTTCTTTCTTTCTTTCTGTCTGTTCTGTCTGTCTGTCTGTTAGTCTTTCTTCCTTTCTTTCTTTCTTTGTAAAACACTATTTCCGTATCTACTTGCCAGTCTTATTCTGTCTTCCTTCCTTTCTTTATTTCTTTCTTTCTTTTTTTCTTTCTTTCTTTCTTTATAAAACACCATTTACTAATCTAAATGTTAATTTCATTCATTTTTTCATTTTTTTAAAACACTACTCATTTAATTGCCCGTTCCATTCTGTCCTTTTTCCTGTCTGTCTGTCTTTCTTTCATTATTTACATTTAAACATCATTTACGTTTCTGATACTTAAGGTATTGTTAAAATTCTGTGATTCTTTCGTTCAAGCCCTCGAATTCATCAGAATGTTTCAGCTGATATGCCCAACGACCTATTTATTTCAGATGATATCTTGTGATAAAACAACAATAATTCAGATATTCGAACGAAAGAATACTTCTATAACTTTTTTCTGTTTTTATTTAAACTGAACTCAATATTAATGACTTAATTTTTACTGCATTCTTATCTAACACAAATTCGAAAAGATGAAATCTGTGAAGACACTTTCATCATTTTAATAGTGACCCTTATCATTGTAAGAATCACTCATTTTAACACTTAGACAATATAAGATATACTTACCTCATTTATATCAATAGAATACTGCAGATATAAGAACGTTAGCTTCTCTAATTGCCAATGTATCTATTTTCTTTGAAATAAACAGTTTCACTTTAGCACATTTGATACAATATATATTCTCACTTCCATCTTTTATTGGAAAATCTAAAATGGAAACAGGTGTTTTAATTTTATTTTGCGCTAAACTTGCAAATATAGACACTCATTTTATTTTAAGTTTTTATCCATTTATTATAAACATAAGATGAATTAAAATTCACGTCTTTATTACAAATATTTTATTATTCATTTATGCACCAGAGAGAGAGAGAGGGGGGAGAGAGATGGGGTGATGAAAGAGTGGGTGATGAAAGAGTGTGGGTGATGGAAGAGAGTGGGTGATGAAAGAAAGGGGTTGATGAAAGAGAGAGAGAGAGAGAGAGAGAGAGAGAGAGGAGAGAGAGAGAGAGAGAAATAATTAGAATATAGTACAATGATCATATTCTTAACTACTTCTATATCGCCAGACAGTTTGGCGAGATTGTTTTTGTAGGTTGATATTAACATGTCTCCTGCTGTGTTGATGTCAGCAGGAATTATTTTATCAGATTCTATGAGTTTTTAATGCACATTTCCTCTGCACTGAATGTGAGGAGAGATTCTCATTTTCGAAACATGCTGGATTGATTCTTTAAAAGATTAAATCGACCTTCCTCAGTTAAAATATTAAATCTACCTCTTTCAGTTAAAATATTTAATCTATCTCAATCAGTTAAAATATTTAATCTATCTCAATCAGTTAAAATATTAAATCTACCTCCATCAGTTAAAATATTTAATCTATCTCAATCAGTTAAGATATTCAATCTATCTCAATCAGTTAAAAGATTAAATCTACCTCCATCAGTTAAGATATTCAATCTATCTCAATCAGTTAAAATATTAAATCTACCTCCATCAGTTAAGATATTCAATCTATCTCAATCAGTTAAATCTACCTCCAGTTAAAATATTAATCTATCTCAATCAGTTAAGATATTAAATCTACCTCCATCAGTTAAAATATTAAATCTATCTCAATCAATCAGTTAAAATATTAAATCTCAATTATCTCAATCAGTTAAAAGATTAAATCTACCTCCATCAGTTAAGATATTAAATCTATCTCAATCAGTTAAGATATTAAATCTACCTCCATCAGTTAAAATATTCAATCTATCTCAATCAGTTAAGATATTAAATCTATCTCAATCAGTTAAAATATATATCTACCTCCATCAGTTAAAATATATATCTACCTCCATCAGTGTGACGGAGAACGTGTACCACCGTACTCATTTGTAAAAAGAGTAAGAGTGTATTGCCTGCCGGAGTCGAACCCGCGCCCTCCGAAATGCAAAGAAATGCGATTTAGGCGCTGGATGGACGCGAGGTGCAATTCAGGTGCCCGGATGTTGGGGCCTACACGCGTCCATCCGAATGCACGAGAATTATGCACGAGCGCGAGGTTCGACTGATGTGCCCGGATGATAAGGGAAACGGCAGTATAAGTAAAAGTGGGGCGACGGCAGTAAGAGTGTTGCGACTTCAGCTGCTGGTAGACGACGACGACGACGACGACGACGACAGTGTTGTAGTCTGCGAATAAGGCGTTTGACTCGCTTCTTTTTGCCCCCCCCTCAACAAAGAACATTTACTTGAAACCCCATAATTGTGCAAAGAAACCAAACCAATCTTAAACAGACTGGAGATCGAAAAACTGATCATAAGCAGAACAAACAAATATTTATTTTCCTCCTCTATTTTTTCCTTCTATAATCAGTTAAAAGATTAAATCTACCTCCATCAGTTAAAATATTCAATCTATCTCAACCAGTTAAAAGATTAAATCTACCTCCATCCGTCAAAATATCAAATATACTTCCATGATTTATAAGATTAACCGACCTCCATCATTTAAAATATCAAATCAACCTCCAGCAGAATCTATGATTGGAATATTACAATTTGTGGAAATGTCGCAAGTTATATATCTTCAAATATTTGAATTTATCTGGACGGACAACAATAAACAAAGGAATGCTCTAATAAAACTTGCTTATTTAACTTGGTTTTCAGTATTTATTTAGTTTAGTTTAATAATATACAATTCCATGAATGTACAGGAGTCTGTACCCGCTACACAGAAGCTGTCAACTGTGAGAATTACTTCCTAACAATTGATCTACAGCAAATCCGTATTCAATAGATTGGTTATTTGGTTGGATCTTTTGTTTAATGGCATATCAACACTTATGGACTATTTAATGCCAAATCCCTTTTTGTAAATATGATTTTTAAGCAAATAGTTTGTAGATAAGTATGCTTGTTGGGTTAATTTTCATGAACTTCATGTGTATTAATAAACTGCTTGTTGACCCACAGTCAACGCCTTATAGCACCTTTAAGATAAAATGGGTTACGTGTTTGTTTGTTATGAGAGATATTTCAAGAAAATTATCAAGACTTAATAATGTAGGTGCTAGGGCTGGGCAGGACCAGCTGATTTATCGGTTCGAGCCTCTCTGATAACATGTTTAGCCGTGACAGCTTAGTGCCCGGGGTACTGAGGCATTATGAATCGCTACCCATGATCAAAAAGTGGCCCTACTAAAATACACGTAATGTTTAACCAAGAATTTTAGAAAGGTACCCTTTCATTATAAACGGCGTAATTTTTCAGGATTAAAATCATACATAAGTTTAAAAGAATACTGATCTAAAACAATTTTAAAAACGTTGTTCATAGTACAGAACAAGTCTGTACGGACACGGGATGTTAAGGACTAAGCAAGAACGATGGCGAATAGTGACGGATGGCGAGAGATAGTCAAGGGAATCCAGTTTTATCTGTTTTTAAAGACATTTGTTTGGCTGCAACCCTCACTATGATCTGTTCTCTATAAAATCCGTGACAAAATATGGAATAATTATTGATTTTCTCAAATCTTATTGATTGCAACAACCAATTTGACGAGTGAAAATCGTGTGGAAATTTGCTGTTAGCCCCAATCTATTATTTGGGATGAGCATTCGAGAAAAAAAAAACTCAGGAAGAAAGTATTGTTTGATGAGTTTGAAATTACTCGTATTTCCCAAAATCTGTTGTCCCATTGTTAGTAGCTAAACGATTCTTTTTAGTTCTGAACTAAATGAAAGATGCCAGGTGTAACACAGGTGTTATTAACCACATGATATTGGTAACTACAGATGAATTAATTTGAGTGTTTAAATTAGAACAAGAAAAATGATTAATGAAATTAAAATTCAATTAACATTTCGGTTTACTGACATGTCCACGGGACATGTTGATTATTGAAGAAAACCAAAGACACTCAATTTCCCAGAGAGAACTTTCACATTAGAGGAAGATTTTTAACCAGGTTTCATTTGGTTTGATTGTGTAAGATACAGACAACGATGACATTATTCGTACACCCATGAATGTTGAATATTCTGACACATTTTTAAGAAGTGAAGCATACTTGGGTAGTTCACATCTAGCCTTTTCTGTAGGTGTTTCGTTAGAATCCAAGTGGTTCGGCCATACAGTAGCACTGACAGGACTACAGATTGGAAGAATTTTCACTTTATCTTATCTTATCAGAGAGCTTATTTGATTTTGTCTTTGCGTTCTTCTTCCACCTGAAAAGTTGGATTTTTGCGTTTAAATGACTCAGATAAAAAAAAGAAGGAAACCACTCGTATGAAATGGATACATTTTTCGAATAAGTATTTAAAATGTATATCAGCATATGTGTAAATCTACTGCTTATAATTGCTGTGCTAAATATAACACAAAATAAGGCTCCAAAGACAGTCCTAGCCTGAACATTGTCAAAACTCATGCTCTACGGCATGGAAATCAAAATAAACAACATTCATATCAAATAATGGTTGGTTGATGATTAACAGGATATCAACCTTGTGGGTTATTTGATGCCAATTTTTGTTATATATATAATATATATATATATATATATATATATATATATATATATAACCACCCATCCCTCTTTATCCTGTAGGTACTCAAAGGCGGTGTTTGAAGGTGAACAACCAGCATTTATTAATATACACAAGCTAATGAAATTATTCCTATATATTTATTAATACAGTTGGATTTAAATAAATTATATATATATATATATATATATTATATATATATATATATAAGAGAGTTTTATAATTTACCTGAAGCATTGTGTATATATTGGTTTGGAGGTTGATTTTGAAGGCTATCACAATGCAGGTGTAAAGAAAAAATAATAGGGTAACAATGGTGTTGTTTGTTAACCTGTAATTTATTCTTGATATTTCGCGATAAAATCTCTTTTTCAGAAGAACATTGGAACCGAAGTAGTTGTCTTGTTATGGCATTTTTTAACTAAAAATGCCATAACAAAACGACAACTACTTCATTTCTTCTGAAAAAGAGATTTTATCTCGAAATATCAAGAATAGATTACAGGTTAACAAACACCACCATCGTTACCTTATTATTTTTTCTTTACACCTACATTGTGATAGCCTTCATAATCAGCCTCCAAACCAATATATATATATATATATATATATATATATATATATATATATAATTTCTTCAACTCCAAGTGTATTAATAAATTTGTAGAAATAATTTCGTTAGCTTTTGTATATTAATAAATGCTGGTTGTTCACCTTCAACCACCGCCTTCGAGTACCAACAGGATAAAGAGGGATGGGTGGCTTATACAAGAACAACTTGAAGAATTCGGTCGGGACAATCATAGAGTCGCTAGGGCTTGACATCTCCAACTGATTTATCGGTTGAGGTTCTCAGACCTTCCGTCTATCCCAATGTCACTGAATGTCACTGCCCCTCGGCTAGCACACTCATTTGAATTACGGATCGTAACAACAGGTGGCCTTATTGGGGAAAGGTTCTAATCCCTTTGCAGAAGGACACACAGGCGTACTCTACAGCTCCAATTAACAGGGAGGTCAAATAATGACGTCATGACAATGCTCTAAGAGACAATTAACGAGCCTATTGCTTTCTATGCAGAAGAAATGGCTTCCTTCTGGTTGCTCATCCATACAAGGAAGGTACTAACAATATTGTGTTAATACCAATACAATATGCCGAATCTGCCACCTTGCAATTTAATTTGTTTTCAATTTAACTTCATATCTTATGAAAATATTATCTTGATATTCCATGAATATTTGAGTGAGATATAAGTGTTTCTTTTTCATTAGTTTAGAACTGAATGATTACACTGCACAGAGAATAAATTAAAATTTAGAAAGTAGGCTAAGGGCCAGGTTAGCTCAGTCAGTAGAGCGTTCGGCTAGAAACCACAAGGTTCCTAGTTCGATACTGGCTTTAGCCAACTCAGCGAATGAGTAGCACAGGGATCTGTGCGGTAAAGAGAGGAGCTGATGGTAGGTGTGGTGCTCCACCTCAGATGCTAAAATAATCTCTTTGGTCTCGTGCTATTGAAAAGGGGATAGACTCCCTAGCTGTCTGGCTGATAACGACATTAGACCGCCCCGACGACTTTACGTACTTTACTTACAAATTAACAGAAAATGGACGTCTCATCATGGTATAATGGTTAACAAGTTAATTCTGCAGATCCATTACTACCGCTAATAGTGAGTTCGATCCCCGCGGGATGCTCCATACGTGTGACCTTGCGTCACATCCTGACCTAGGCGAACGGGTAAATACCTACATTAAGTCAATTTCTTTTTAAAGTTGAGGTGAGAGAATAAAAGGGAACATGTCCAACCAGACCAAACAAATAAAGTAAATTAATTTATGTATTTAACCGACTCTTTACATATTGCGTTGCAAATATCTCTGAAAAAGAAAAAAAAATGTCGAGACCGTTTTCTCTTATCACGAGAAATAGAAGGAGTATTTACTGGAAGCAATAACTTTTACTCGGTAAATATCCCTTCAATTCTCGAAATGTATACTCTATTATACCTTAGTTTTAGTATTATTAAATGTTTGAAAAAAAATCCAATTTAATTGATTCTAATTAGTCGTAATTTGCAATTAAGTCAACAACTGACCCAACTCTGTCTTACATGATACATAACTCCCTCTTTCCCCTCTATATGCCAGTGATGCGCGTGGTGTAATTGTTAAAGACATGGGAAATGGACTCGTCGCCCCGAGTTCAAATCCTGGACGTGGTAATTGCATTTCACTTAGCGCTAATACCCTTGGGAAAGGTATGAATCCTACTCTCCCTCCAGCTATGGATAAATAGTAGGGCAGACTAGGCTCTTAAACCTTGGTTAGGCAACCGGTCTAGGAGAAGGAAAACTCTGAATTCAAACCTGTTGAACTCCGCTTAAGAAATTGACCTTGTGTCGCATCCTGCTCGTGCGGAGGGGTTGGTAAATATATATATATGCCAGTGATGCCAGTGAAGGCTATGTCAGTGAAACAGTTCAGAACTGAAAAAAATCAGCAGTCAGGCCATATCCACCCCCTAACTTGAGTCTAACTAGAGTCGCCCCTTCCCTTTCTCCTGGCTACAGAGAATAACTTGTTTTGTTCTAATAAAACAAAACAAAAGTTCTTTTTACGCTCAACTAAAAATGAAATCATGCTTAAAAATAGATTTTTTAAATTACTTTAATTATTAATTTATAGAGTCAAATTCGGAATACATGTCTGATTTAACATGATTATTACACTTACTTTAAAAATAGTTCATGTTGGGTAAAAAAAAGTAGTTATATATTTAAAATTTATAATACAGAAACTCGAACGCACGTAATTTAGTTTGATGAACATATTTTTCTTTTATGTGTCACGTTCTATTCGTAGCGAACGAGTTTGGTTGCCGCCCTGTCAACTAGGACATTTATAATTGTAATTATTTATACAAACAATTTCTGTGTATTCATAATTATCTTATTATAATGGAGATTGTGTATTTTTCTGTCTGTAACCGAAACTATATTCCTACTCAAGTCACAATTCTCTTACTTATTGACATCACATTCTCCATGGTTTTATTTTTATCTAAACCTCAATTATTAATAAAATTGTCTTACATTATTAATACTGTTAACTATGTCTACATACTGATTACATGCAATTATATTTATATATACAACAAAATAGCGGTTTAGAATGTGAATGGGAAGGCTAATTTGCATATTAATATTAAAAAATCGAATTTAATAAATATGTGCTTAGTATTATTGATTTCTAACTGTTTGGTTTTATTTTAATGAATATAAGCAAAAATCTCTTCAATGAATCTTAAATGAAATCCATTAACAAGATAAAATAACTGTCATTTTATTCTTTACTTCCTCTTATAACTAAATACTTAAATTAGAAAAAATAACAATAAAAGACGAGAGTGATGGAAGAGTAAGTTTCAGTTGTTCCATTTTTATTATACTCCCTCTGTTTCAAATCTTTTATTATACTCCCTCTGTTTCAAATCTTTTTATCTGTATTCTTATTTAGTTTCATTAGCCTTTTTAATTTAATACAATATTTTATTACATTAAAACCTAAATACTTGCACCCGGAGGGTGCATATATTTGCTAGTTTATATAAAATAATTATTTGTTAATAAAAATTGTGTATTCATAATTACTATTTTTGTTAGTTGTTATATTATAATTGTGCATTTAGTAATTGTTTAATATGCATTTACACAAAAATCCACATACATGGGTATCCACATACATGTGCATATATAATACATAAGGGGTGAGATTTATTATGAGAGCTTCTCGTGGAAAATGTGAATGTATGTGGGTGATGAAAAAGGGGGATGGGGTCAGTAGGGAGTATATGTGGGGGATATATATGTGTATATATATATCTGTATTATATCTGTGTTATATATGTATATATATATATATGTATTATATATATATATATATATATATATATGTATTATACATGTATATAGTATATATGTATATAAATATATATATGTATTATATATGTATATATATGTATTATAAGTGTGTATATATATCTATATATATTATATATGTATATATATATTATATATATATATGTATATATATATATATATATATATATATATATATATATATATATATATATAACCTATATTTTATGTACAATACGAAAGCTTTATTTTTTTGTTTGCTTAACAACCGTTTTTTTTTAAAACACAATGCTTCGATATTATTTAAAGATAAATTTAGCTTTGAGGAGTGGAGGGAGAGAAACATATTTTTTATGCCCAAAAGAAGGATTTTAACGAGCTCTATTCAACGATATAATGAGTAGCAGTAAAAAAAAATACTGCGTGAAATACAAAATAGGCCTCAATGGTGTCGCGGGCTGTAACACAAAGGTGATATTTTATGAGAGCCTGCGATCAGAATAGGCAGGGCTGAAAAAGGGAAGAAATTGAAATATAGGTTTGATGTACCGAGGAGGCTGTTCTTGTTTGGTTAGCATCAGGGAAAGTAAAAATTCCCGTTGAAAAAATAAAAATCGTATACACAAAAGACACGTGGAGCATATCATCATCATCATCATCATCATCGTGATCAACAGCACAGACTTTAATGATTCTTCCTCGCTATCCATCGCTATCAGCAATCCCTACAGTAAGCATCCAGTGTCCGTGATCGATGTAGGTTTTCGCTGGTGTATCCATGTGTAGGTGCACATATAAGAACATCACTTTGCTTCTCCAGAAGTGTCCAGAATATATTGTACATCTTACTCGCACTCTGTTTTATCTGATTTCATATGGAGGCCAACGCATCTTGCTGTATTCCCTTGGATATGCAGTAGGAAAATATTGAAATAAACGAGATCCGTTAACCTGCATATAGTGGTGAGGTTCCAATTCAGTAGTTCTAAGGAGTGAGGAGTACCCTTTCATTGCTATTACTCTCAGGTCGACTCTGACCCGAACTGGTTCATCTACGGTCCCATCTATGGTTAAATAGATAAAAAATGAGTTTAAGTATGTTTAACAATGAATGTAAAAATAAATTTTAATACTCAACAAGGATGAATGAAACAGACATATTCCATATAAAGTAACCCATGGTTTGAAATGCTGTAAAATCCAACCAACCAATTAACTTGGGTTTAGACTTGCCTGGTACTTTTTTTTTCGTTTACATAAAAAGGTGATTTTGTTAAAGAGAAACATCAATAAATCACGTCTTGAAGAATTCAAATTGGTAGTTGGTGTTTCTAAGATTTCTAGTCCAATCATCGTAGAAATGGTAAGGTATTTGCCTCTCATCCCACTTATGAAGGCGTGGCACAAGGACATTTTTATTTGAGCCCACCCACAAGTCAAAGCTCATGAATCAATGGGCGTACCCAAAAAATGCTTCATTGACATTCCCAACCGTAGAGACAAAACCTCGCCCGATTAGAAGAACAGAAAGTTCGATACAATCGATTGAACGAACTTAAGGAGACTTGACTATGCTACAGTGTTACATTCTATTCGTCGTGAAAGTGTTGGGTAAATATCCGCTATTCTTCTTAAGTTAGTATTTTACTTCCAGTTGTGAGGTAGGAATTTCTGTTGCAGATTGACTGTTTGTTTTGCGCGGGAAGTCGAAAAGACAAGGGAAAATTGAACCGAGAAGACAATAGATAGGCGAGACAGAAATCTTAGTATAACAAAAGAGGTGTGACAAAGGACTCATCTGGACAAACGCTAACTTGAACAAAGGGAAAGGACTTCCGGTCAAGGAACAAAGGAATGTGTGGGCGGTCGTCGGTACTTAAGCAGACCCGGACAGACCCCACAGGAGAGACCCAAAAAGGAGACCCGAGGAGACGGCGAAGAAAGCACAAGGTGTCTGACCGTCGATACGGTCGGGCGCTGCTAAGCGAGCAGTGATGCTCGCCCACCACCTTCCACCACATAAGTAGTCGTAGTGTCATTTTCCGTGCCCGCCACTCACCTACCACACACCGAAGAAAATAAAGAAGAGTCATCTTTTGTATACGCGTATCTGTTGTTATTGAAGTTCAAATGCTGACTACTAGACACATCGTCTAGGGGTCAGAAACGATGTCCGCTGTATACCCGCAACGTATACGAGTCAGAGTAGCGTGAGTTGGAAGAAGCCACTATGCAACATTTCAAAATCATCCGTCCATCGCATCATGAAACGTTGGAAATGGCGGTGTCTGAACCAGAACGGACATCAGTTTGAGAACAGGCAGTGACAAAACGATAGAATGATGTTTGTAAATTCTTTTACATATTGAAAAGTAAACAAATAATAATAAACACCTGGTTTACAATTATTTAAAGTGTGTATACATCTTTTTGGGACACCCTGTATACTAGCGCAGTTCAAGATTCTTCGACAAGATTCTTGGTATCAGCCAAACAATGAGGGAGTCTATCCTCTTTTTGCTAGTGCTAGACCAAGACAATTGTTTTTGCTCAAGTGGAGTGATATACCTACCATCAGCTCCCAAATGCTTTACCACACAGATCAGATTACCAAGCTGTGCTACTCATGCACTGAGTTGGTGAGGGCCAGTACTGAACCTGGAACGTTGTGATTTCTAGACAAATGCTCTAACAACTGAGCTAAACTGGCCCAGTCACCTAGAAATCTCAAGGTTCTGGATTCGATACCGGTCCTCACCAACTCTGTGTAGGAATAGCATAGCTTGATAACCTGATCTGTGCAGCAAAGTGGGGAGCTGATGATAGGTGGTGCACTCCATATCAGCAAAACAATCTTCCTGTTCTAGTGCTACCAAAAAAGGTATAGATTCTTTCATTGTTTCACTGATACTGGCAATAGGCAAATTCCACAGACGTTACTTGAAGAATGTTTCTATAAAGCCAATGATTTCTACAGAAATAGAACAAAGATTAATGCATAATTAATCACAAAAGAAAATTAAACTCACAAAAGAATTTTTATATACGTGCCTGAATTTCGGGCCCTGTGTCCAGTGGCTTCGAACTCTGATTAGTTGGTTGTGTTTAACTAATCTTTATTTACTCTTTAACATTTTTGCGTCAGTTTAGCCTCTTTCTTTGATTTTTTCCTGATATTCTTTTTTTTCTTTTGATTGATGTTTTTATTTCTTTGTTTTCAATTTTATCTTTTTTACCATTTTTTCTTGTTTTAGCATTTTATTGTTGTTTTTATTGTTGTTTTTTTGTTGTTGTTTTTTCTTTTTTGTCTTATTTCTACCAATCCAAATATTTATATAAACTTTCTTTGCACAATGATCAAATTCACGCCCTATTTCTCTCCGTTGACAATCTCTTTATTGTATTTTGATCATATCTCTAAATTTACGATTGTGTTTCACCCTTGTCCACAAATCTTTTCTTTTAAAAAAAATTCCTTTTCATCATTACGTTTTTGCTATATAAAACATAATCTTATTCTATCAAATTCACAAAGATGATAGTACGCTGCAATAGTAATATAAGCAATTAATATAATTAATACAAGTAATAATTAATAATAATATATTAATACAATCAATATAAGTAATAATCCTAATTAGTAATCCTTGTAAAGTGAAAAATGATGTTTTTACTACAAATAATTAAGAAAACTGCAGATCACACACTCATTTAACACTACAAGAATAGTAAGAGAAATTTTGGTAACCTACTTTTTTATTCTTTAAGTTACGACAAAAGCAGTCTATCCTCCGAGATAGAACCCATGGTATTAAACCGTGTGAATTCGCCTATCTGACAGTTACCCTTTTTCTCTTTCTTTCTCTCTTGTCTTTATATTGTTAGTTTTCTTCTCTCTTACACCCTTTACTATTGGCCTTGTGCCACAACTAAGCTATGCTTAATAAATGACTATAAGTATTCGTTATAGGTGACACACCCTATAAGACCAATGGAATGCGCCGGCAGCTTACTATAAATAAACAGGGATAATTGTGACTTAGAAGCAAGCCAATGCGAGTGCCAATAACTCGTCGGACGTAATTTTCACATCTCTCTATTGTATTGTCTACTTTCTGTTAATACATTTTTCTACTTTTCGTTACCCGTTGTTTTGTTCTTATTTGACCCCTTAAAACCTCACAACAGTATTGGTTCTATAGCTTTTGGTAAACCATAGTAGGAATATTTGATACTAGCGGAGCCTATAGATATACCACCATATGATAATCTAATTATTACAACGTTTGATATATTTACTTAAGACCTATTGCCAAATAGTCCAATATTTAAAAAGTATAACAATCTTGATCTAATTATCTCTTGTACTTTGTCTTTCTTCCACGCTGATACTAGTTCTTGTTCTTTGAGGAGAAGAATTCCCTTACTGAAGCTTCCGCCACCTCTTAGTTGTTGAGGTGTAGCGGTTACCGGAAGTTCACCATGAATCGGAACAAGTAATAATCCGAGGGAGTTACGTCAAGAATACATGCTGGGTATGGCATCAGTTCGATTACCTCAAGTTTCTGGATTTTTTTTTCGGAATCAAGCGTTTATGCAAATATTGCAAAACACTTGAATCACCCAAGTATTTTGAAAATAAAGCAATATAAGCCAAATAACAGAAATCAATAAGTTACTGAATTATTTCAGAATTGAAAATATCAAAATTGCTACTAGTTACAAAATGAGTTAAATTGTGTTTAAAAAACGGACTTTAAAAATTGAATACCCAATAAAATGAATATGACAAGAACGTCTTTGGCATGAAATAGCCCAAGCGTTGACCTGGTGTACAATTTAGCCAACCAGCCTGCCAACCAACCAACCAAGGTAATACAATTAATTTCCACACAGTTAAATAGTTCCAATTATTGCTATCTAATACCGACAATTTATAAACAATTATATGGTTTAGATTATTTAATAATCATTTGTTTGCACAATTTGTAGGATATTAAATATTCTTAACTAATGCTAATAATTTTCAAAGAATTTGGTTTGTTTAGCTTGTTTTGTTTTACGGCATATCAACCTCAGTGGGTCATTTAATGCCGATAAAGTTTTGAAATAAATCAATTCTTAATGGATAATACAATTTTTTATAAATAGATTTTTCTATTTGACCCATAGATGGGACCCTAACAGGTACTACCACTCCGGGTCAGAGTGGACCAGGGAGCAATGGTGATGAATGGGGTGCTCCACATTCCCAAAACCTCCAAAACTGGAACCTCACCATCAGATAGATTTTAACGTCATTCCCAGGACATGTAGACCCGCAGCCACCGGCTTATAGCACCCATATGATAAAAAGGGGTTGGGGCTTGCCATAAGGGCAATAGGGTTGGGAAAATCATATAGGTGCTAGGGCTTGACGTGACCAGCCGATTGATCGGAGGGGGCCTCTCCGACCGCCTGTCTAGCCCAAGTAGGGCCAAAGTGGAGTATTGCATGTCATGAACGGCTCATCCACCTGGGCTCTATCCTTAAGCATCACGAGTCGCCACCCACGGCCAATAGGTGGCCCCATTGGGGGAGTCTTACTCCTCTGCAGAGATACAGTCGGTGCATTTTAACGCCCCAGCTGACAGGGCGGAATTTTCAAAGATATCAATTTGTTAAAAACCATAACTGTATGCAAACAAATAATGTTTATTATTGAATGTGAATAGTTGTTAAAAGCCGTATCATTTTATATAAAATTATTACTATTAATTAGGAATACTTGATACCATATAACCTGATGCAAATAAATGGTTATTGAATAAGAATTTGTTTAATTTCAAGTTCTTTGAATTAATCAATTCGCTAATTTGTTAATTCATGTGTCTAGTGTTTGTTTATGCCAGTGAAAATTTGTTTTTCTTAATTGAAAAATAAATTTAGAAAAAAAAAAGAAGAATACGCTGATGCAAGTTGATACGTGAATTACTTGTAGTGATTATAGAAAGGTCTTTGCCAAAAGTCGTTTGGCATGAAATTATTTTCAGATTTTGGCCTGTGAATGATAAGATTTCTTGGATTAGTCTCAAGAAATTATATGTGGACGACAGGAGCCTGTCTCGTCGCTGGAACTATCACGCCAATTCTATTGACTTTAGTAGCCAGGGTTCGAGGCTGGATGATATATCCAGAATTAAAATGCTGAATTAAAATGTAAGTAGAATACTGGTACAACAGAATCTTCTTTAATCCATTTACTCATGGACTTTCTTTTCGATTTTTGTCTCAAATATCATTTATTAAAACGAGAGATTAAATCTCTCTCTCTCTCTCTTCTCTCTCTCTCTCTCTCTCTCTCTCTCTCTCACACACACACACACACACACACACACTCTCTCTCTCTCTCTCTCTCTCCACCACCCCTCCTGATCGGTCATCGTTCCTGAGAAGTCCTTCACAAGGCATACAGTATCCGCACAGAGCTGATCAATATAAGCTTTTGCTAGTCGGCCTAACCTGGTGTGTCTATGTGTTGGTGTCCATAGGAATAGGAAAATTATGAATTCGTCAAGTAAGTGGCTGTACAGCTGATGTTTCGGATGGCGCACCATTCTTATATATATATATATATATATATATATATATATATATTTACCCCCCCCCCCGCGAGCAGGATGCGACACAAGGTCAATTTCTTAAGCGGAGTTTAACACGTTTGAATTCAGAGTTTTCCTTCTCCTAGACCGGTTGCCTAACCAAGGTTAAAGAGCCCAGTCTGCCCTACTATTTTCCCATAGCTGGAGGGAGAGTAGGATTCATACTTTTTCCAAGGGTATTAGCGCTAAGAGAAATGCAATTACCCCGTCCAGGATCTGAACTCAGAGCGACGAGTCCATTTCCCATGACTTTAACCTTTACACCATGCGCTTCCTATTCTTATATAGTTTCTATCTAGCCTGTTCTCCAACCGTTCAGCCATACAGTAGCACTGTCACGGCTACATTATTCGTCAATTAATAAAGATATCTCTCTATTCGTAAAATTCAAAAGCCTTTCTCAATTTCTACCGTTTATATTTTACATACCAAATCTTAATACCTTCATTTCAAAGTATATATATATATATATATATATATATATATATATATATATATCATATGAATGATTAAAAACACACTTGATTATTTCAAGATAATTCTCAACATTTTTTCTGTAGTCAATCAAGTCTAAGTGAGACTGAGTTAGTAGCTTTCTTAATTTCAGTCCAGTATCGGAAACAGAAGACAAAATTCTTTTACCTCATAAAAATTGACGAAGAAAGAATGAACGATAATTTCAAGTAAAAAAAAAGAAGTTTTGGCGACTGTTTAAAAAGGAATTTGTTGTAAATATTCTTGCTAATTGAATCGATGTCAATATTTCCGGCCAATTAGGTGGCCATTTAATTGGTTGCTGCCAATTATAAGTTCGACTTCCTTTTGGCCTTTATGCCATTATATACCATAAAATACACAATTGATGGTCCGTATTGACAAGTGATAAAATACAAACGATGTTGTAAGCGAGGGTTAGACGACATTGTGGCAGATGTTAATGAAGAAAATTCAAGAATTTATAAATGCTCGGAAGCCTTGCCTAATTAGTACTGTTAAAAAAAGACCTGTAAACTAGATAATATTTAAAATGACATGTACAATAATAATCGATTTATATAATTAATCTATGTTGCACTATTCCTGCAATGTCGTTTTATATAGTTATTTACTAAGCTTAGCTTAGATGTGGCACAAGGCCAGAGGTAAGGGGCGCCCAGTGAGAATCGAACTCACTAACAATGGTCTGCTAATCTAGTTTGCTAACCATTACACCACATGTCGTTTTAATAAAGAAATTCTGGTTAAACCGTCCAATTGATGATTTTATTGCATAATAGAATTAAGAGTAAACATGTTTCTCCCAATAATCCTAAAACAAATCTAATAAGTTTTGCTTGCGATGATCCAAAGTTATTCAGATCACACTGGAATTAACTGTCCGTCCCATTGTGGTGTAATAGTTAGCAACCTAGTCTCGCAGATCTATTACTACTAAAAAGCGAGTTTTATCCTCGCTGGATGCCACATTGTATTTACCTCGTACCCCACTTGTACGGGTTAGGCATAAGGCCCTATTAACGTGGGACCACCCACAAACCGAAATTCATGGATGGCAGGTGAAAAACTGCGTCGATTCCGTCGGCATTCCTCCTCAAGGGGGGCGCCTCAGGCGCTAGGCAATAAACCCAGCCCTGCCCCTTTAAATCAAGGGGGCAGGTATTGCCTGGGGGGATAGCCCCCTGGGATCGACGCTATTAACTTGTAAAGATCCAGGGCCGAAGCCACTGGACCCCCACCACTTGGGCGGGTTCGCTGGATGCCACATGCTTGCGACCATGTGACACATCCTATCCATTGTTAACGGATAGGGTGGATATCTATATATATATACATATATAAACAGGACGTTCCATCGTGTTGTAATAGTTAGCAAGCTAGTCTTGTAGATCCATTATTACTAAAAAGCGAGTTTGATCCACGTTTGATAACCCATACATGCGACCTTGTGTCACATCCTACCTGTGGCGAAGGGTTTGGGTAAGTACTTACATTAGAACTGACTATTACGGACGACCGAAGAAATAACAACGCAAAAAGCCCTGGAATTTCCTGTAATATGGTCAAGAGACTTCTGCAAACGAAGGCACCGCCACTGCACAGAATTGCTTGGTAGATTTTAGGCAGACATCCAAAATGCCGTAATAGGAACCCTAATATCTGTGTCAAGCGGCTAGGAGAGCTAAGGATCCTCACAAAGGAAATGACAGATTGCCTTCAAATGATGAAGGACTAGATGCTGCAGTAGGATGTTTGAAATTATTTACGCAGTAGAATACAGTCAACCATTATCTTAATTATCATCATCTTGATTACACATTGAATAATGACTTCGTTGCAGCGTTAATGAGTTAGAGATCACAATTACCTTGATGTCAATCTTAAATATTACCTAAAAGAAGTAAATAATTACTACAATGAACCACTCCCAAGAAATAACAAAAAGGAACAAAAAACGTTTGTCTACCTCACAAGTGAAAACTACATTTAAGTTACAATCAAGTTTGAGGTATACCAATATATAAACAGATAGAGAATCAACAGAGAGTTTGGACCATATGAGCTTTAGGCACCCCATTTTGATCTCGATTAAGAAAGGACATGTTTTTCATTTACACTGTCAATATCCGGTTGTCTTGACAGACGATTTTTAGATTCTTTTTAAAATTATAAAACTAACCCCTAACACTAACCCCTAACCCTAACCCGTAACCCGTAACACTAACCTCTAATCCTAACAAACAACCGGATATTGACCGTGTAAATTAAAAAACATGTCCTTTCTTAATCGAGATCAATAAGGGGTGCCTAAAGGTAATATGATCTGAAAGTTTTATATTGAATATCTGAAAGACTTTATTCAACCTGATTCAGTCATAATTAAAATTATGGATTAAGTAGAGGCCGTGAGGCCTGTTCTTTTCTCAATCACGATGATCGACAACGGTATGTCCTCTTATCGTGTCAAATGCAGAGAAAATAGGGTGACATTGTTATTATGGCTGAATTGTACTTTCGTCCTCATATTCATTCTTTATAACATCTGCAGAGGCTGAGTGCTGAAGAGCCTCAAATAACATAACCGAAGTATATGAGTGTTATCAACGAACAGCATCTGCCAACCGCCATAAATGGATGAGGCAGAAATATACATGTTCTTAAATCCAGTTTTATTCTAGTTATATGATTTTCCTGATAGTTATCGTATTTTAGAAGATTGCATGTGAGAATATTCCTAGCGTAAATGAGATATCTTTCAGATCGCAGTGTATGTCCCCTATTTTAGACAACCTCAGACGTTCATGTTATGTTCTGTGACGCTGAGAATATGTATGAGTGTTGCTAGAGGGAAAAAGTCTATTAGCCCAAATCGTGACAGATGGCGAAAGCGGTCGAAGCAGCGCGAGAATCTTCTCAACACAGCATTTTTTCAGAGTTCCATTTGAAGAAATGAGTTGGTCACCCCAATAAATAAATAGACATTTGAAATGTTTCTTTTCCTAATAGAAAATATTCTATATTGTGAATGATAACGTAAAGGCAGTGGTTCTATTGAATGAAAATGTAAGAATTAATATGAAAAAGAAAAAAAAAGACAAAACATGAGGATGTTTTTGGATCAATGTCTGTTAACCAGATTGATCGACTGAAATTGAAAAATGTTTCAAAATACTTTCTCCCGCCAAATTATGTTATTACTCGTTTTATAACCTTCCCCGAAATACATCTGGACAAACTTCAGGACTTTTGGGACACATTGTTAAGAACAGTCTAAGTATGGAAGGACATATTGCACATACAGGGCAAATCTAATATTTAGATGGATGGTTAGAAATATTATCTCTAGAGAGGTAATGTTAATTTTAAAGCACAGGTTAACATGTTTAAATTCAGTTTTCATCTCCTAGACTAAGTTTAAAGATCCCCATCTGCCCAACTATTTACCCATATCTAGAGGTAGAATCATTGGATGCATACCTTTTCCAAAGGCAGTAGTTCGATATGAACAACATCGGCCTGGATTTGAACTCGGTTCGCCGTGTCTATTTCCTACGGCGATAACCATTACACACAAACACGTCCTCATATAGAATAGTGTACTGAGGCACGGTAGTAAGTGTCTAGGCATGGGAAATTGAGTGTAATTCTGAGATTGAACAGAATACACAGATGAGTAACAAAATTAATAAAAAGATTAAAATATTACAGTTGCATGTAGAAATTAGAATTGAATACTTCACTATAAAGAACAATGAGAGGTGATCTAATTGAAACTTTCAAAATAATGAATGACATTACTAAAGATGGTAGACATTTTTAAATGTTTTTCCTCGAACTAGACACTTACTGTCAATGAGGATTTCAGAAAGTAAGTCCGTTAACCGATTGGATTTCTTTTATTAATAGAGTAATATATGTTTGGAAAAAAATGCCCAATGATATAAAAGCATTCACACTCAATTGTCCAATTGGACACATGGCCGAGTGGGTTAGGCAGTTAGGTTAAAACAGTTCTAAGTGACAGTTGTCTCTGGTACCCGAGTTCAATCCTGAGTGAAAGCAGTTAGAAAAATAATTAATTAACACAACTCGTACCCCAGCTATGGTTAGCGGAATAAGAACAGGATACCCCCGTGGACTGATTAAAGGGTTAGGTTCAAAGTTCCGTGATGGCTCCCGAATACGACAAGAAAGTTCCCGAGTCCGAGAAGGTTCCCGAGTCCGACCAGAAATACCTGAAAAAAGCCGGAGGGTATATCGGCCGAAACGTTGTACAAATAACAATGAAGATGGGGACAATAGTCCGAATAACGCAGATAATACTGATATAAAAGCAGCAATTATATAATATTTGATGATTAATTTGGATAACTTCAGAAATAATGCTTGGAATAGGAATTTTTTGGAACGATTTTTTTGCATTACTTTACAAAATTTGATCTGCGTATAGATATTATATTAATGTTCTTTGCAAATATTTTGCTAGAAGTTGATATGAGAAGATTAAAAAAGGGGAAATACACAAGAAGGCATACAAAACAATAAATGATTGACTGAATAGAATATAAAATTATTTATAATTCATCGACAATGAATAAGCGTAATTCTTTACGCCAAATATCCAGTAATGCTTTTCCCTAATTGATATAGCGTATCGTGCTAGAAATAAACATTTATAATTCCTTTTTATTAAGTGGAAAAGTTGTATTTACGTCTTAAGTTCATTCGCTTGTATGAGAGCGTTTCAATCTTGTGTTAAAAAAGACCGAATACTCAACCGTTTTCCCCTCTGATCAATCGGCTGGTCACGTCAAGCCCTAGCACCTATATGATTTTCCCAACCCTATTACCCTTATGGAAAGCCCCAACCCCTTTTTATCATCTGGGTGCTAGAATGCGGTGACTGGGGGTCTACATGTCCTGGGAATGATGTTAAACTCTATCTGATGGTGAGGTTCCAGTTGTGGAGGTTTGTGGGGATGTGGAGCACCCCTTCATCACCATTGCTCCCTGGTCCACTCTGACCCGGAGTGGTAGTACCTGTTAGGGTCCCATCTATGGGTTAAATAGAAAAATGTATTTATAAAAAAATTGTATTATCCATTAAGAATTGATTTATTTCAAAACTTTATCGGCATTAAATGACCCACTGAGGTTGATATGCCGTAAAACAAAACCAAACCAAATCAACCGTTTTTCGTGTGAAGAGCAAATTTTTTGACTTCTTATACAGCTCAAAAAATGTATTATATTAGAAACTGTCTAGAAGACTACATAAAGGCCTTACCAATAAAATTGTAGGAAAATCTTTCATGGAGATATTCTAGTGAATAGCGTAAAAAATCTAAAGGAGAGACCAGTCTCCCAACATTATTAAATAAAAGAGTAAAATATCTTCCCGCCTTTCACTGAAGGAATATTTTATTCACACTATATTACAGTTTCTGTCCAGTTGGCGGTCTCTATTTTCGATGCTAACTATCGTAAAATTGTACAAGTGCTCAAAGTGGACAAAAACTTTAATACTAACCATTAAACGAAGATCATCTAGACATCTTCAATCTTACAATGCGACCATCGTATAATGGTTATCGTCGTAGGAAATGGACACGGTGACGCGAGTTCAAATCATGGATGAGGTTGGTTGTGTAGCGGTTATTTTCCCATTTGCCTGGGGAGTTATATGCCCGCCGGTTGTCGTTTGTTCCCACTAGGGGACCTCTGGTATTTAAGCGGCTATTTCAAACTTCTCTTCCTCTTTTCTCTCTCTTTCCTGGCTACGAGACCACATGGGTTAGACACGGTCTACCCCTTTCTCGGTGGGGCTCCGACCCCCTCCTAGTAAGTCATTTCTATCTATGGACGCTCCAGTCCTTTTATATATGTAGGTTTATCTACTCTTGTATTTGTATCTTATGTATCCATGTACTCTTCTATTATGTATTCATGTGCTGTTATCTATTAAATGTATTGTCCCTCAACCCTTGTCGGAGTTGTATGTTCTTCAAATATTCACTTTGAATCTTACAGTTGCATTAAAAATAGCGGTAATACACTTCCAATTATTCTACCTGTAACAATGAATGAATTGCAGAACAGACTGGATTATTTAACCTTGTTATAGCAACCGGTCTAGGAGATGAAAATTCTGACTTTAACCCTGTTAAACACCAGTCAATATTTGACTGTATATCACACTCTGCTCGTTCGGAGGGCTTAATGAATACACGCAAGGCATTTGCAGTTTACTATAGTAAATAAGTCGATATATGTTTTGTTAAAAATGAATCGGAGATGAGAGTTTATCTGATAAACATGACAAATAACATTACTTTTAAACCAATATGCTCTTTGTCTTTTATTTTTCTTCAAGTATTGATGCTGAAATTCCGGGGTTTTATTAAAAGCCGATTCGGTTGCTGAGCAACGGATGTTGAACAAAATTTAATTTTGGTAGAATCAATATATAAAAGAAATCTCTCCCTCCACGGTGTTTTTTTTATGTCTATTTTCAACCATGTAAGCGAAATCAGCAAGAGTTTTCTTCGATATTTAATAGACATAGCTTGAAGATTAGTGACTGACATTTACGACGAATAATGCTAATCTGTATCTAAACTGCCGAGGAAAAAAAATAAGGAAAAAGCAAAACAAAACAAACAAAAAATCACCATCTATTTCTTTGTCATCATTGTTTTGTTCTTATCGTACCGTTTCCTATTCATCACCCTTTAACTTTTTCCATAAATTGAGATTTGTTATTGAATGTCCTGTGAATGGATGACAAGTCTCACATTTGCAAAAGACATGTTCCAAAGACAACAAAGAACGTGTCAACGATGTGTCTTTTTCAAAGCATAATCTAAATGCTGTAAGCCAACTGAACGACTCTACATTCGCTGTGAATGTACATCCTGTCCATCGGTCAGTCGTATCAGTAGGGAGCTTAAGAGTTTATTAACTCTTGTTCATCTCACCATACTTGCTGCCTGAAAGCTAAACTAATTCTTTCGATAAATAAACATGCATTAATTATGGATTCAGACCTTTTCTTGTTGCAGAGTTCATTTCTTCTTTCTGACACAAACCTGAAGCACAATATATTTCTTCTTCTCTTTCACAGATTTTCTTACTGGTTTTCTTTACTCGATTCATATAAATGTCGTTCTTTCCAACAATAAAGGCGGAATATACTACACTAGCATTATAATCTATTAACGACATTATTGGTTTGTTAGTTGGATTTAACGGATTCTCAACGCTTAGTGGGTTATTTTATTATGTACACATTTTGTTTTATTCATTCTTGATGAATATTCAACAAGTTTTTTAAAACATCATTATTAAACTCATTTTTTTTATTCATTCTGGATGAATATTCAACATTTTTTACACTAATTTTTGTTGAACATCATTTTTAAGTATTATCTGCGTTATTCGGACTATTGTCCCATCTTCATTGTTATTTGTACAACGTTTCAAATAACAATGAAGATGGGGACAATAGTCCGAATAACGCAGATAATACAAATCTTCAAGCCTCATCTCAAACATTCTGAGAAATAGTATCATTTTTAAGCTCATTTTTTTTTTAAATTCATTCTATGAATATTCAACATTATTTTTAAATAAATTTTTTAAACATCATTTTAAACTCATTTTTTATATCTAACGAGGGGACCCTAACAGGTACTACCACTCCAGGTAAGTTCACCTAGGAGTAAAGGTTATCAAGGGGTTCTCCACACTCTTCGGGTCACCAGAATTAGAACCTCACCATTAGATGCAGAACGTTATACCCAGGACACTAAGACCCTCAGCCACCGCCTTCTAGCACATATATGATAAAAACCGTTCAGGTTTGACATGCGGGCAATAGGGTTGGAATAATCATATAGTTGCTTGACGGGACCAGCCGATTAATCGGAGGGGTCCTCTTCGACCGCCTTCTAGCATAAGTAAGAGCCAAAGTTTTCATGGACTGCTTTGCCACCATGATTCTGTCTTTAAGCATTACGGGTCGCCAACAATTGTCCCCATTGGGGGGGGTATTACCCCTCGCAGTGGTGCAGTCTGCGTATTCTTCTGTCCCATCCGACAGGGCGAACGACACATTATTTATTACCTTAGTATCAGACGAAAAGGCAAGAAAACAAACTTCAATAAAATGAAATCACATTTAATCCCATTTTCTCATCACAATCAATTATTGACAAAATATCGATTTGTAATAATATTTCAGGCTTGAAATAAACTTCTCATCAAACTCTTCGCGTGAAAAGTATTTCTTTGTCAAAGTAAAGTTAGAAGCAAGCCATAAATCTTACCAAGATCGAGCGTGATACCAATCACTTATTTTCCCTACCCTCTCGAAACACAGATTTCAACATTTAGTATATATCAGGTTTTAGCCAGACGTTTTGCTCGTGCTTTGAAAACAGGAACATTTAACTGCAGATGTGGCCTGTTCTGACTACCGATCATTGAAGTCGTTAGATTCTTTAAGAGGAAGTGCATTGTGTAATGGTTATCGTCGTTGGAAGTTGACTCGACAACCCGGGTTCAAGTTCTTGACGTGGATGTTCGCATTTCGCTAATACCCTTGGAAAGGGTGTGTTTAACCTATTCACCTATTCAACCTCCACTTATTGGGAAATAATAGGGCGGACTGGGTTTAAACTTGATTAGACAACCAGTCTAGAAGGAAAACTCTGAATTCAAACCTGTAAAACTCCGCTCATGAAAGTTACCTTGTGTCACATCCTGCTCATGCGGAGGGATTGGGGTATATATATATATATATATATATATATATATATATATATATATATATTACATTTTACTTGAAGGCACTTACAACGCATGTATCGCATAAAATTCGATACTTTTTCTTATAGAAAATGAACTTGACAAGTGTAATCCCGGCAAAGGATGGCTCGGTGTGTAGAATACCGTACAGACTGTTTCGACTTTATTAAGTCTCATCAGCGGTATATACTAACGATTATATATATACACGCTTCCCACTCCCATGGTTGAGCACTATGGGGTGACATTAATTGAAATTTCACCGTTTGGCTTAAGCCGTTACTCGCCTGTCCACAGATTTGTGTTCTCTGGTGATTGTAAAAACATACTCCCGTAAAAAGTATGTATCTAATTCAACCAACTAATAATAATTAACATTATTACATTTTGAAAACAACAATAGTATGTTGGTTGCTTGCTTTGTTTTACGGCATACTAACCCTTTTCGGGTAATTTAGAGCCGAATCAAGTTATCTTTGATAAACAAAGGACTCGAGTTGGCTATCTTAAGCTGCTGGTACTTAAGTGGTCACCCAATTAAGGATTGAACAGGCTCATGGCTTAACTTCTATGGTTTAGTGGGAATCAGCGCTTTCAACGTGACTTGACCGTAATTTATTGGTGGACAGATCCCAATATGCAATTGCCAATTTTTTTAATAACCTAAATTTATCACCACCTAGATATTGAGTTTATGCAACAGGAAAAATGATAAAACCAGATTTGAATTATTTTGAATGGAGTCGACTAGAAACGTTACTTGGAGTGTTTGCTGTTATTGGATTCTTATCAAGTTTCTTTTCTCAAACTGACAGCTGAGAAAAGAGGGAAAGGTTTCCCGTTCTGAAGATCGGAAATTTCAATCCGACCGAATAGTCTTAACTATTCCTCACCGGGAGATAGATAGATTCCCCTTATTAAATGACCCTCGTAGTTAGATAGATAGATAGATAGATAGATAGATAGATTCTACTTATTAAATGGCCTTCTTGATAGATTGATAGATAGATAGATTCCACTTCTTTATTAAATGACCCTCATAGATAGATAGATAGATAGATAGATAGATTCCACTTATTAAATGGCCCTCGATAGATTAGATAGATAGGGCCCTCTTGATAGATAGATAGATAGATTCCACTTCTTTATTAAATGACCCTCATAGATAGATAGATAGATAGATAGATAGATAGATGGATAGATAGATTCCCCTTATTAAATAACCCTCGTAAATAGATAGATAGACAGATAGATTCCACTTATTTATTAAATGACCCTCATAGATAGATAGATAGATAGATAGATAGATCCCCCTTATTAAATGGCCCTCGTAGTTAGATAGATAGATAGATAGATAGATAGATTCCACTTATTAAATAACCCTCGTAAATAGATAGATAGACAGATTCCACTTATTTATTAAATGACCCTCGTAGATAGATAGATAGATAGATAGATAGATAGATAGATTCCACTTATTAAATGGCCCTCGTAGTTAGATAGATAGATAGATAGATAGATAGATAGATAGATTCTACTTATTAAATGGCCCTCTTGATAGATAGATAGATAGATAGATAGATAGATTCCACTTCTTTATTAATGACCCTTATAGATAGATAGATAGATAATAGATAGACAGACAGATAGATTCCCCTTATTAAATGGCCCTCGTAGTAGATAGATAGATAGATAGATAGATAGATAGATAGATTTATTAAATGGCCCTCTAGATAGATAGATAGATAGATAGATTCCACTTCTTATTAAATAGATAGATAGATAGATAGATGATAGATAGATAGATTCTACTTATTAATGCCTCTTGATAGATAGATAGATAGATAGATTCCACTTCTTTATTAAATGACTCAATATAGATAGATAGATAGATAGATACCACTTTAAATGGC
>CM042145.1:31302202-31309702 GCA_023376005.1 Doryteuthis pealeii | reverse complement strand
TTAGATAGTAGATAGATAGATAGAAGATAGATTCTACTTATAAAATGGCCCTGGCGTAGTTAGATAGATAGATAGATAGATAGATAGATAGATTCTACTTATTAAAATGGCCTCGTTAGTTAGATAGATAGATAGATAGATAGATAGGATAGATTCTACTTATTTAAATGGCCCTCGTAGTTATTTAGAATAAAGAAATAGATAGATAGATTCTACTATTAAATGGCATAGTTAGATAGAGATAGATAGATAGATAGATTCTACTTATAAATGAGCCCTACGAGTTAGATAGATAGATAGATATTAGATAGATTCTACTTATTAAATGGCCCTCGTAGTAGATGAATAGATAGATAGATAGTAGATAGAGTAAGATAGTTTTCCACTTAATTAAATGGCCCTCAAGAAGATAGATAGATAGATAGATAGATAGATTAAGATAGATTAGAATAGATAGATTTCCACTATCTTTATTAAATGACCCCTCGTAGATTAAATAGAAATAGATAAGGAATAGAGATAGAATAGATTCTACTCTAAATTAGAAATGGCCCTCTTGATAGATAGATAGATAGATAGCAAAGACAGATAGAGAATTCCACTTATTTAAATAACCTCGTAAATAGATAGATAGACAGGATAGCAATTCCACTGTAATTAATATTAAATGACTCCTTTCGTAGAATAAATAGATAAAGATAGACTACGAGATAAGATTAGTATCTCTCCACTTATTAATATGGCCCTCGTAGTGAGGATAAGATAAGTATATAGATAGATAGTATAGATTAGATATAGATTTCTCACTTCTTTATTAAAGTGCAACACCTCGTTTAAAATATAGATATGATAGTTATAGATAAGATAGTTATTGGTCTCTGAGCTCTTTATATATGTGTAATATGGCCCTCTTGAATAGATTAGATAAGATAGATAGATAGGATCAGATATTGATTTCCACTTTTTATATAAATAACTCCTTCGTAAAATAGATTAAGAGCAGAATAGATTCCACTTATTTATTAATCGAGCGCGCCGTAGGATAGAATTAGATAGATTAGTAGGATAGATAGATTCCACTATAAATGGCACCTTGTTAGTTAGATAGAAGATAAGCATTGAGTAATATTAGATTCTACTTATTAAAATGGCGTCCTCTTATTAGATAGATAGTAAGATAGATAGATATGATTAGATAATAGATTTCCTCTTCTTTATTAAAGTAGCTCTAGATAGAAGATAAGAAGATAGATAGATTTTCTACTTTATTAAATTAACCCTCGCTAAATAGATAGTATAGAGCGAGATTGCTGTCCACTTTATTTATTATAACTTTTAACCCTCGTAGATAAATAGATACGATTAGATGGGATTTAGCATCACAGATGCAGGTCCGTATCTATTATTAGTAAAGTTGATCGCCTAACGTGTTAGATAGATAGATAGATAGATTTCGATAAAATTTCCAATCCGAGCGAATTAGTCCTAACTACTTCCTCACCGGGCTGAGGATCATGTTCATTTTCCCCACGGTGAACAGTGAAAACGATGGTGGAAAAACAGATTTTTCATACTCCATTCATTTTCCATTGCCGGCCCATTGCATAGTTGTTACACGAAGAATAAAAGTAGGGTTTCGTTCAACATCTGAAAGTGCTGTAAAAGTATTATATATATATTGTTTAGCAAATACTTATAAGACATGCCTAGTGATTTTTTCAATATTTCTTCGCATTGCGCTTCATAGCTCACTGATGTTTTAATATATTCCTAATTTTAATCCCAATAAGCCTTCTGCGCGTTTCTCTCCCGCGTTATAGCGAACGCATGAGATGTGATTGGTGGCTAGATATTGACGTTTGCCACAACACTAGATAAATAGAATAACTGAATTATTTGTTTTAAAAATAATATTCATTGGCTATTGAGTTCTTGTACACCATCTTCAGAGATTTAAAGTCTGATATTTGCATCTGTACATTGAGCACCGAAACTGTAAATATATATATTAGTATATATATATATATATTGATTTTAATTATATATAATATATATAATATATGTGTGATGTGTGTGTTGTGTTGTGCTTATAGATATTATTATTAATATTTATATATAGTAATATATTATAATATATATATATATAATATATATATTCAAAGATTTCAGTTGTTCTAATATATAGCATTTAATTAGCATTAATCTTAAACTAGATATACATTTTTTTGAAAGCGTATAAGTAATGCAAAATATATGTTGAAGAAAAACCATTATTTGATTAAAATCATTGGTGATTAAATACATTAATATTTTCAGCTGGGAAACCATGACCAATCTTCAGAGTATCTCAACGAGTTTTGAAAGATATGTATCATCTTTCTTGTGAAATCAGATCTCGTGGTGTATATAATCGGTGAATGCGTTTTGTGCTGATGTAAATATAGTACTCTCGCGTTCTGATCTCTGCCAGTCTTCATGTTCCTTAACTTCCCGTGATTGTTTATGGCCGTTCTGTGGGAACTTTGAACTTTTAGCGTATATTGATCTTTCTCTTACTTCTTTCTTTTCCTTTTTTTTTTCTTTTGCCTTATTAAATAAACTAATATATATCATGAAAGTAAATGAAATTGATCCGACAGTATTGTATAGAAAGTTTTAGAAAAAACAAGATGTTATTAGTTACTTGAAAGATACTGTTTTGACCTTAATAGTGGTCTTTAGTTCAAAGCAAACTATCATTTGTGAGGAAAGACGCCGAATAAATGAAACCGTGTGTAATACATGACGGTACACCCAAATGCTCTCTTCAGGCCGATTTTTTTTAAAATGAGAGCAGTTTGTTTTGTATCTTTCGGTGATTTTAAGCGTTTATTTCATTCCTTCTTTTCCTCTTAATTATAGTTTGCTTTGAAAAGACGACTTTATAAGGGTTCGGAATAATATGTGAATTCCAGTCAGAAAATTAAGCACGAGTAACCAATCTTGTTTTTTTTTTTAACATTGTTATATTAAGTATAATTCAAATTTCCATTTATAATGTTATATGCTTAGTAATATATATTTAATAAACTGTGATATATATTTAAAGGATACCCTTAATCCGTTTTATCTTCTCCTTTATCAGAGACAAATAAGATCCTTCGTGTTTCGTTATCCGATAAAAGAGTAATTAGCCCACTGTAATAATGTGAGTGATAGCTCTCCAAAACCATACTTACTGATATACAAGATTTATTCTTCCTCTATATTGAGGTAGTACAATTGGAACTATATATCAAAGCGTTCTACCGTACTATTAGTAGATTTGAAATATAATGTACAGCTTCCAACTACAATGTTAAGCTTGTAACATAAGACAGATAATTAACTCATGATTGCCTCGTTCACCAGTAATCCAAGGATCCGAACAGGACAGTTTTGTAAGAAAGCTTTTATGAAATGCGATCCAATTTTTCCCCCTACTCAAGGCCGACTAGCATAATTAGAATCTGAAAACTATTAAAAATGGCTCGAATCCAGTTTTCAGAAGGTCATCGTTTGGTATGATATTTACATCCTTCACATGTGTAGAGGGTCACATATGGCAGCTGAGAACCACCCTCTCATGAGACACAATTTTCTAATGTGATGTAAGCGTTAACTGGTAGTCGCAGTGAGCGCATTTCTACTGTGTCGAGAAAAAAGATCTTCATGTATGATTTCACTGTGTGTGGGTAAAAATTCTATTTGTGATGCACCATTCAATCACTCTGATCTCTTGATGATAATATGCGATTAATTCGGAAATATATTTACTGATCTTATGAGAGCTGGATCATGACGGATACGAAGTAAACAGTCTCACAACTCATATAAAACTATCCCAAGCGATGAAACATATATAATGCAGTATTGTGTATCCATTATCTACACAGCATAACTTTACAAGTAACCTCTTCAGTTGTTGATTGAATAATATACAACAGTGTTCATTATACATGAGAGGGAGAAGATAAGACATAGGATAGAAAAAGGAGGAATGCATTTGCAAATTAAACTTACTCTATTTGGCACATTTTAGTGAATCTCTAATCGTTTCTAAATTCTTTCTTCCAAATGTTCACACTTTACAGATTCTAGATTCTATAGTTGGCTGTTCGCTTTAGAATGCATTTCTTTTCTTGGTTCAAGTCTTTTTGCCAAGAACATTCATCAAAGCAAGAAACACCAATAATTTTTCTTTAAACTTTTAATTGCCTTTTAAAACTTATTCTTCTAACTAACACACAAACAGCGCAGATGGCATTTGAACACCCAGCATGGGCAAGACATTGGTTTATCTTACCTGACGCTCAAGCATAGAACTGAAAATAGTGTTAACTCCAAGCTGGGTCCCAGATATGTATTTGACAGTGCAACTTCACGTTATTGTCTAGCCGTCAGGTTTAGTATCTGTCTATAAACTTATTCGATATGGAGGTAAGGTCTCTCTCTAAGCAACCCGTGAAGCATAATTGAAAAGGGGCCATCCTCAGGAAATACAGGGGTTTGACAATAACTCCTAATGCATAACTGTTATGTTAACCAATTGGATGACTCTCACTAATGAGAATCTCAAAGCACAACGAACTAACTAGAGCTTATATATGTGTCTATGTAACTTTTCTGGTGGCGAAATTTGTTAAGTTAGAAAATATCTAAAATTCACATTTTTCAACGAGAGTCACATCGATATTATAAAAAACACTTCATCTGTAAATATAGTATTACTCATTTAACTGTATATATATATATTAAATTACTCTACATTTATAATATACCTAAATATAATTAATATTATCTTATTATTTCATAAAATAAAAAATAAAAAAAATAATAATGAATATTATTAGAAAATTGTCAGAAAGAAAACACAGGTTTAAATAAGTTTGATGTGGTAAGTTTTATCGGCCGGACGCTGCAGGGTTTCAATCTATTAATTAGATCATCTTCAGGGCAATTTTGTTGGTTATTAGGTAGGCGTGATAAAAAAAATTTTATCACAGAGTACATGAGCTGTAATAGATCGCAGAAAAGGACAATGTGATGAGTCTCATCCTATCGGACTTCATCAGTCTGGTTCAAAATTTGAAGTGCGTGAAGAAAGGCGCTGAAAAAAGTGTGGAACTCGAGTGACTTGAACGGTATGACGTCAATATTCTTCTTTTACCAGTAGTGGGGAGCTTATTATATTCTAAACCTTAGGTGTATTTTTTTGTTCTGCGGAATTTTCTTTATAATATACTACATACCGTCGGATTCATTTGCTTTTTCTTCATATATATATATATATATATATATAATATAGTATATATATATATAATATACCAGAGAATGCGAGCATTATGGTCAATTTATAAGTTAGTTTAACAGATTTTTGAATTCAGTTAGTTTTTTATTTCTCCAATATCGATGCCAACAAGTAAAGAGCCCGACGGACTGACCTACAATTTCAAGCGCATGGCTGGGAGGAGAATAGTTTGAATGCATTAATTTTTCCAAGAGTATTTAGCGTTTATGGCGAAAAATATTGCAATTAGCCGTTCACGGATTTGAACTCGGACTCGCCCTGTCCCATTTCTCCCCGGAAGATACCCATCAACAATCACGGACAACCAGATAGTTGCGGACCATATTTGTATACTTTTTAAAAAGGTGAAGGAACATTAAATCCTGTAACAAAATGTCATTGCATCTTTTAAAGTTCGTGGTCATTCTACACCCCCCCCTCCCTGCAGCGACCAGTGAGCTTCACTGAAATTTTTGTTTTTCTGTTTTTAGATATTTAGACCACTCAGCTACCGACCTCTCTCTCTGAGTTGAAAATGTATTGCTTTCCAATTATGCTATCGCTTTGTGCCAGAATTAAATCCAATATGAATAATCGATTTATTCAATAAATATTGTTAATAAGATATCAATCCTTTGTGTCTGTTCGTAAGACCTGATATTGAACTATTGCGTTATTGACCTCCAAGTTCTATACGAATCCATAGAATGTTAAAGTTCGCCTCAAAAACTCATAGAGATCAAATTGTTGACCTACTCATTTGAATCTATTATGGACCTCGCATTGTCACCAGCTTAGCGCGTGTACATTGTGCAAAATATTGAAATTACAGCTTAAATTTTCTCCAATAAGAAATTGATTTATAGCATAAATGAAATTTGATTTGTATTCCAAAAGATAGTTAGCGAACAGTTTCCGAAAACTTTCAAGCGTCAAATGTTCGTAATACAACCTGCAACTCAACATAAACGCAAAATTACACATAGCATTGAACAACATTCGTTGTCCATTCTCAACGAGAATTTAGAGAAGTATAGGGTAGCCAAAAGGCCATGTAACCTCATAATTGTTACCTTATTATATTTAATTGTTGTTTTGCTGTCGCAACTAGGCCTATATAAAACGTCTTGGCTGGGTGTACATATTAGATTTATATGATTAGCTTTCACGACTAAAATAGTTTTTGCGTTTGAAGACTGCGATACAGTTCATAGTACATCCCAGCTTGCCCAAAACCGTTGGTTCTGGAGTTCCACCTATTTGTCTATTAACACTTACCTATGTGAGTGTTGGACACTTGGAGGGTGGCATTAATTTAAAATTACATAAATTCATTTAATTAAGGTTTATTAAGCAGAAATTAAGAGGTATTTTCGGATTTTATATTCGTATATACATTTATATTTTGAGCATTGTTTTTTGTTTGTTTTGTTTCACGGCGATAATTCAACCTGAGTGGGTCACTTTAAATGCGCATAAAGTTTTTTGAAATAAATCAATTTCTTAATGGATAATACAATTTTTATAATACATTTTTCTTATTTAACCCATAGATTGGCGCGACCCTAACGGGCGATACTAACCAGCCCCGCGCTCAGAGTGGAACCAGGCAGCAATGGTGCATGAATGGGGTGTTCACATTCCCCAAACCTCCAAAGAACTGGAACCTCACCATCAGATAGAGCTTTAACTCTCGTGGTATCCCCAGGCGACATATCTGTCAGACACCCGCTAGCCACTCAGCCTCTCTCTAGCGTCCCATATGATAAATAGGGGGTTGCGGGCTGCCATAAGGCAGAGGAGGGAGATTTGGGCAAAATCCATAGTAATATGCGTGATGGGCCTTGACCATGAACCAGCCGATTGATCAGAGGGGCCTCCTCTGATCGCCCGTCAAGCTCCACTAAATATTAGCGGCCATAAATGGTGAGGGAGATAGTCAGTTATCTGCAGAGTTCCTGATGAACTGGCTCTTCACCAGGGCTCTTATTTCTTTAAGCAGTTCACGGGTCGCCATTCCACGGGGCCAATAGGCTGGCTTTCCATATGGGGGAGTGTTCCCCCTCTGCACAGAGCGTGCAGTGTCGGTTGCATTCTAGCGACCCAGCAAGAGCAGGTCGCGATTTATATTTGAGTAAATATTCATGGATTGTTTGAGGTAGAGCAATATAGAAAAGGGGACTACATTTGTG
>CM042145.1:31249335-31302102 GCA_023376005.1 Doryteuthis pealeii | reverse complement strand
AAAGAGAGAATCTCTCACTTTAAAAAATAAAATCCTTCTATTTCTCTCTCTCTCTATCATCTATCTATCTCTCTCTCCTCTATCTTCTATCTATCTCTCTTCTCTCTATCTTCTCTCTCTCTCTCTATGCTTTCTCTCTCTCTCTATCTCTCTCTATCTAACTCTATCTATCTATCTTTCTCTCTCTCTCTTTCTCTCTCGTCATCTCTCTCTCTTTCTCTCTCTCATCTCGGTCTTTTCTCTCTCTCTCTCTCTCTTCAACTGACACACAACACCTAAAGAATAAAGAGGAAGAACAAGGAGACTGTTTCACCACAGTTACGTGCACGAGATGTAAAAAATATAATTCTGTTGTGTACATCTAAGGAATGTGCTAATAAGTTCGCATTCATCTGTGTGAACATGGGATGATCCAATCTGCCGTCTTCCATTTCGTAATTATGAACTTTTGTTTTATAAATGGAATCTACAAGACAGCTTGCCTAACTTATTACAACACGATGGAACGTCCTTTTATATGTATATATGTAATAGATATTCACCCATCTGTTTACAAGGGATATGATGTGTCAACAAAGGTCGCAGCTGTGGCATCCAGCAAACCCCGCCCAGTGGTGGGGGTCCAGTGGGCCTTCGGCCCTGGTATCTTTACAATGTAATGCGTCGATACTCAGGGGCCTATCCCCCCAGGCAAATACCTGCCCCCTTGATTTAAAGGGGCAGGGCCCTGGGTTTATTATTGCTAGCGCCGAGGCGCCCTCCTTGAGGAGGAAGTGCGACGGAATCGACGACAGTTTTTCACCGCCCATCCATGAATTCGGTTTGTGGGTGTGTCCGCGTAATAGGGCCTTGTGCCTAACCCGTACAAGTGGGGTACGAGGTAAATCAAATGTGGCTCCAGCGAGGATAAAACTCGCTTTTAAGTAGTAATAGATCTGGCGAGAACTAGGTTGCTAACCAATTCAACCACAATGGGAATACGGATCAGTTAATTCCAGTGTGATCTAAAACTTGGATCATCGCAAGCAACTTATTAGAATTTTTTTTTTAGGATTATGGAGAAACATGTTTACTCCTTAAATTCTATTATGGCAATAAATCAATCAAATGTGGGACGGTTAACCAGAATTTGCTTTATATAAAACGACATGTGGTGTAATGGTTAGCAAACTAGATTAGCAGACCATTGTTATGAGTCGATTCTCACTTGGGCGCCCTTATCTGGCCTTGTGCCACATCTAAGGCTAAGCTTAGTAAATAACTGATTATAAAACGGCATTGCAAGGAATAGGCAACATGATTAATTATATCAACGATTATTAATTGTACATGTCATTTAAATGATTATCCTAGTTTACAGGTCTTTTTTAACAGTACTAAGTTAAGAGGCAAGGCTTCTCCGAGCATTAATAAATCTTGAATTTTCTTCATTGAACAATCTGCCACAAGTGTCGTCCTAACCCTCGCTTTTACAAACATCGTTGTATTTATCACTTGTCATATACGGACCATCAATTGTGTATTTTTTATGGTATATAAGGGCATAAAAGTGCCAAAAGGAAGTCGAACTTATAATTGGCAGCAACCAATTAGATGGCACCTAATTGGCCGAAATATTTGAACATCGATTCAAATTTTAGCAAGAATTATTTACACAAATTCTTTTTTAAACAGTCGCCAAAACTTCTTTTTTTTTTAACTTGAATTAATCGTTCATGTCTTTCTTTCGTCCAATTTTTCTAGGTAAACAGAAATTTTTGACTTCTGTTTCCGATCTGAACTGAAATAAGAAGCTAACTAACTCAGTCCTCACTTCTCAATTTTTATGAGGTAAAAAGAATTTTTGACTTCTGTTAACGAACTGAACTGAAATTAAGAAAGCTACTAACTCAGTCTCCACTTCGGTCAATTTTTTTATGAGGTAAAAGAATTTTTGACTTCTGTTACGAAACCTGAACCTGAATTAAGAAAGCTACTACTCAGTCTCACTTCGTCAATTTTAATGAGGTTAAAGAATTTTGACTTCTGTTACCGAACTGAAACTGATGATTAAGAAAGCTACTAACTCAGTATCACTTCGTCAATTTTTATGAGGAATAGATTTTTGACTTCTGTTACCGACTGAATGAAATTAAGAAAGCCGACTAAACTAACCAGTCTCACTTCGTCAATTTTATGAGGAATCGAATTTTGACTTTGTTACCGAACTGAACTGAAATTAAGAAAGTACTAACTCAGTCCCACTTCGTCAATTGTTTTCATGAGGTAAAGATAATTTTGACTTCTGATACCGAAACTGGACTGAAATAAGAAAAGCTACAACTCAGTCTCACTTAGACTTTATTGAACGTACAGAAAAATGCTGTAGAATTAATCTTGCAAATAAAATCAAGTGTGTTTTTAATTTTCATATGATTACTTTGAAATTAAGGTATTAAGATTGGTAGTCAAATATAAAACGGTAGAAATTGAGAATATGTTTACGATAGAGAGATATCTTTATTAATTGACGAATAATGTAAGCAGTGGCAGTGCTGACCTGTATGGCTGAACGCTTTGGAGACAGGCTAGATAGAAACTATAATAAGAATAGGATTAGCGCATGGGTGTAATGGTTAAAGTCATGGAAGGACTCGTGTCGCTCCGATTCAAATCCTGGACGGGGTAATTGGCATTTCACTTAGCGCTAATACCCTTTGGAAAGTATGAATCCTAACTCTCCCTCCAGCTATGGCAAAATAGTAGGGCAGACGGGCTCTTAAACCTTGGTTAGGGCCAGACCCGGTCTATATGAGAAGGAAAACTCTGAATTCAAACGTTTAAACTCCGCTTAAGAATTGACCTTGTGTTGCCCATCCGCTCGCGGAGGGGGGTAAATATATATATATATATATAATATATATAATATATATAATACCATAGTATATATATATTAAATAGAATGGTGGCGCATCCGAACATCAAGCTGTACAGCCATTACTTGACGATTCTAATTTTCCTATTCCTATGGACACCAACACATAGACACACCAAGTTTGGCGGACTAGCAAAAAAGCTATATTGATGCAGCTCTGGTGCGGATACTGTATGCCTTGTAAGGACTTTCTGCAGGAAGATGACGATCGGGAGGGGGTGGTGAGAGAGAGTGAGTGAATGAGTTGTGGTGTGTGTGTGTGAGAGAGGAGAGAGAGGAGAGAGAGAGGAAGAGAGTAGAGATTTGTAATCTCTCGTTTTAATAAATGATAATTTTGAAGACAAAATCGAAAGAAAGTCCAGGATGTAAATGGATTAAAGAAGATTCTGTTGTTCCAGTATTCTACTTAACATTTAATTCATCATTTTAATTCTGGATATATCAATCCCAGCCTCGAACCTGGCTTACTAAAGTCCAATAGAATTGGCGTGCTTAAGTTCCCAGCGAAACGAGTACAGGCTCCTGTTCGTCCTCATATAATTTCTTGATGGACATAATCCAAAGAAGATCTTTATCATTCACAACGGCAAAATCGTGAAAATAATTTCATGCCAAACGAACTTTTGGCAAAGACCTTTCTAATATCATCAAAAGTAATCACGTTCCATTACTTGCATTCAGCGTATTCTTTCTTTTTTTTTTTCTAATTTATTTCCAATTTAGAAACAACAAATTATCACTTTTGCAATAAACAAACACTAGACACATGAATTAAACAAATTAGCGAATTGGGATTAATTCAAAGAATAGAAATTAAACAAATTCTTATTCAAATAACCTTTTATTTGCATCAGGTTTATATGGTATCAAGTATTCCTAATTGATAGTAATAATTTTATTATAAAATGATACGGCTTTTTAACAACTACTACATTCAATAAGTAAACATTATTTGTTGCATACAAGTTATATGGTTTTTAAAACCAAATAGTTTCTTTGAAATTTCGCCCTGGTCGGCTGGGTGTTTAGTGAGCAAACCGATGGCAGCTTACATGAGGGCTAAGACTCCCCAATGGGTGGGCGACAACGTGATTGCTTAAGGATAGAGCCCCAGGTGGATGAGCAGTTCATGACCAATGCAATTACTCCACTTGGCCCTACTGGGCTAGACGGGCGGTCGAGAGGGCCCCCTCCGATCAAATCGGCTGGTCACGTCAAGCTAGCACCTATATGATTTTCCCAACCCTATGCCTTATGGAAGCCCCAACCCTTTTATCGATATGGGTTGGCTAGAAGGCGGTGGCTGCAGTCTTACTATTCCTGGGAATGACGTAAACTCTATCTGATGGGAGGTTCCCAATTTTGGGGGTTTGGCGGAATGTGGAGCACCCCTTCATCACCATTCTCCCTGGTCCACCTGACCCGGAGTGGTAGTACCTGTTTGGGTCCCATCTATGGGTTTAAATAGAAAAATGTATTTATTTAAAAAAATTGTATTAATCCATTTAGAATTGATTTATTTTCAAAACTTTATCGGCATTAATGACCACTGAGGTTAATAATTCCGTAAAACAAAAACAAACCACACAAACCAATATTGAAATTATTAGCATTAAGTTAGGAATTTTAATATCGTACAAATTGTGCAAACAATGTTATTTAAATAATCTAACCATACTTGTTTAAAATTGTCGTCATTGTACAATTGGACCATTTAATAGTGTGGGTACATTTGTATTACCTTGATTGGTTGTTGTTGGCTTGGTTGGTTGGTGACAGCGCAACGCGCTCTCCGGTATTCATGCACGTTTTGTTACATTTCATTTTTATTGAGTTCATTTTAAAAGTCCTTTTTTTAAAACCAATTTCTCTTTGTAACTGTGCAATTTTTGCATTTTCAATTCTGAATATTCTTATTGATTTTTTTTAGCTTTATCTTTATTTACTTGTGATTCCCGTGATTTGGCATATCATACGCTTGTCCGGCAAAAAAAATCCCAGAACTTGAGAGTATCGACTGATGCATATTACCCAGCATGTATTCTTTGACCGTAACTCCTCGGATTATTACTTGTCCGATCCGATGTAAACTTCCGGTAACCGCTACACTTCAACAACTAGAGTGGGGAAGCTTCAGAAGGGATTCTCTCCCTCAAGGACAAGAAGTAGTATCAGCGTGGAGAAGAAGTACAACATAAGAGATAAATTAGATCAAGATTATATATTTTTTTACATATTGGACTATTTGCAATAGCACTTGTAATATTCTGACGTTGTTAAATAATTAGATTATCATACGTGGTATATACATAGGCTCGCTAGTAATCAAATATTCCTACTATGTTTAACCAAAGTTATTGAACCAAACTATAGTCATGTTATTAAAGCATAGCTTAGTTGTGGCCAAGGCCATAGTAAAGGGTGTCCAGAGAGAAGAAACCTAAGAATATAAGACCAAAGCGAAAAAAAGAGAAAGGGTAAACTGGTCAATAGGCGAATTCACACGTTAATACCATGGTTCTATGCGAGGATAGACTTGGCTTTTTTTCGTACTAAGAATAAAAATTTGGTTTACCTTTCTTTTCTTGTAGTGTCTGAGTATATGATTACCGTTTCTTTAATTATTTGTAGTAAAACTATTTTTTTCCTTCAAGATTACATTAGGATATTACTTTATTTTGTTATCATTTATTTTAATTACTTGTATTATTTATTAATATGGCCTATATTCTGCGCGGTACTATCATTTTGTGAATTTGATAGAATAGATTATGTTTTATATGGGACATCATGAAGGAATTTTTTTTGAGATTGGACAGGGTGACCAATCAGTATTGTAGTTAAATCCATAGAGTGTCACAGAGATGAAATGGCAGCGTGGAATTTGAATCATTGGTGCGAGGTTTTAATATATTATATAGCACCAAAACAACAAGAATAAAATAACTAAAACAAGAAAAATGTAAAAGATAAAAGGAAACAAAGAACTAAAACATCATCAAAATACTGTTGGTAAAAGTTCAGGAAAAAAGAAAGCAGGCTAACTGACCGCACTTTAAAGGATAAATAAGATTATCTAGACCACCAACTCACAGAGTTCGAAGCCACTGGAACACAGGGCCCCAATTCAGGCACGTCTATAAAAATGTCTTTGTGAGTTTAATTTCTTTTTGTGATTAATTATGCATTAATCTTTGGTTTCTATTCTGTAGAAATCATTGGGTTTTTAGAAACATTCTTCAAATAAAGCGTCTGTGGAATTGGCCTATGTGCAGTATCTAAGTGGAAACAATGAAAGAATGTATACCTTTTTGGTAGCACTAAATAGGAAGATTGTTTGCTGATATGGAGTGCACCACTATCATCAGCTCCCCACTTGCTGCAACAGATCAGGTTATCAAGCTATGGCTATTCATCCACAGAGTTGGTGAGGACGCGGTATCGAATCAACCTTGAGATTTCTAGGTGACACTGGCCAGTTTAAGCTCAGTTGTTAGAGCATTTTGTCCTAGATATCATCACGTTCCAGGTTCAGACTGGCCCTCACAACTCAGTGCATGAGTAAGCACAGCTTGGTAATCTGATTGTGTGGTAAGATTTGGAAGCTGATGGTAGGTATATAACCCACTTGAGCAAAAACAATTTTCTTGTCTATAGCACTACAAAAGAGGATATGACTCCCTCATTGTTTGGCTGATACCAAGAATCTTTGTCGAAGAATTGAACTGCGCTAGTATAACACAGGGTGTCCAAAAGATGTATACACACTTTAAATAATTGTAAGCCGCTGTTATAATATTGTTTAACTTTTCAATAAGTAAAAGAAATTTTGACAAACATCATTCTATCGTTTTGTCAACTGCCTGTTCTCAAACTGATCCGTTCTGGTTCAGACATCCGCCATTTCCAAGCGTTTCATGATGCGATGGAACGGATGATTTGAAATTCCGACTTCACGACTGGAAGTAAAAACCAAGTTAAGAATGAATAGCGATATTACCAACACTTTCACGACAAATAGAAATGTAATCATGTAGCATTATCCAGGTTCTCCTTGAAATCGACAACTAATTTTATCGAACTTTCTGTTTCCTAAATCGGGTGAGGTTTTGTCTCTACGGTTGGGAGTGTCAATGAAGCAATTTGTGGTACGCACATTGGATTCATGAGCTTTGACTTGTGGGTGGCTCAAATAAAATATGTCCTTGTGTCACGCCTTTCAAAGTGGATGAAGAGGGCGCAATATACCGTACCATTTCTACGTATGAATTGGGACTATGAAATCTTAGAAACACCAAACTATAATTTGAATTCTTCAATGACGTGAATTCATTGATGTTTCTCTTTAACAAAATCACCTTTTTATATAAACGAAAAAGAAGTAACCAGGCAAGTCAAACCCAAGTTAATTGGGTTGGTGGATTTAACAGCATTTCAACCATGGGTTATTTTATACAGAAGGATGTCTGTTTCATTCAATCCGTTGAGTATTAACATTTTCTTTTTACATTCATTGTTAACATACTTCAACTCATTTTCTTATCTATTTTAACTCATAGATGAACGTAGTTAAACCATCCCGGGTCAGAGTGGCACCTGAGAAGTATACAATGAAGGGTTCCTCACTCTTAGAGACTACTGAAATTGGAACCTCACCACTATATGCAGGTTTAACGGATCCTCGTTTATTTCAATTTTCCCCTACTGCATTCCAATGGATTACAGCAAGATACGTTGGGCCTCCATATGAAATTCATGAATAAACAGAGTCCGAGTAAGATGTACAAATATTGGACATTCTGGAGAAGCAAACCCGTGGATGTTCACCCTACACATGATACACCAGTGGTGGTTCGACAAAGCAAAAACCTACATCGATCACTGGACACTGGATGCTGTGCAAAGGACTTACAGTAGGGATGGCTGATAGGGGTGGATAGCGGGAAGAATCATTAAAGTATGTGCTGTCGATCCACGAGATGAATGATGAATGATGATGAGAGATGATGATGCTCCTCGTGCCTTTGTGTATAAGAGTTTTTATTTTTTAATCAACGGGATTTTTACTTTCCTGATGCTAAAACCAAACAAAGAACAGCCTCCTCGTACCTCAAACCTATATTCAATTTCTTCCTTTTCACCTGCCTATTCTGATAGCAGGCTCTGCATAAAATATCACCTTTGTGTTACAGCCCGCGACAAACCATTGAGGCTATTTTTGTATTTCACGCAGTTATTTTTTTTTTACTGCTTACTCATTATATCGTTTGAATAGAGCTCGTTAAAATCTTCTTTTGGGGGCATAAAAAATATGTTTTCTCTCCCTCCCCACTTCCTCAAAGCTTAAATTTATCTTTAAATAATATCGAAGCATTGTGTTTAAAAAAAACCGGTTGTTAAGCACACAAAAAAAAAAAGCTTCGTATTGTACATAAAAATATAGGTTATTATATATATAAATATATATATATATATATATATATATATATATATATAATATATGGCACGTATAATAATACATAATATATAATATATAATAATACACATATATATATATATATAACACATATATAATACATATATATATAACATATATAATACATATATAACACATATAATACACATAATTATATAACATTATAATACATATATATATATATACTATATACATATATATATTTATATACATATATATACATATAATATTACATATGTAATACATATATGTATATATCATTATATAATTCAGATATATATATAAATAATACCCCCACATATACTCCCTGACTGACCCCAATGCCCCCTTTTTCATCCTCAACATGCTATTCATATTTTTTCATGGGAGCTCTCATAATTAAATCTCACCCTTATGTATTAATATGCACATGTATGTGGATACCCATGTATGTGGATTTTTGTGTAAATGCTATTAAACAATTAACAAATGCACAATTATAATATAACAACTAAACAAAAATAGTAATTATGAATAACACAATTTTTATTAACAAATAATTATTTTAATATAAATAATTATGAATACAACAGAAATTGTTTGTATAATAATTAGTACACAATGTAATAATAATAAATAATTAAAATCAATAATAATAATAATAATAAATAATAATAAATATCATTATTAAATCAATTAATAGTACACAATTGTAATAATAATAATTTTAAAAATCATTATAATAATCAATTACAAAATAAAACAATAATAATAAGAACTTTAACACACAACTCTTACTAAAACATTTTTACCCCCCTCCACAACACTCAACCCCTTTTTCACTTCACGTTAACTTAAAAACAAACTAATATATATATATATATATAATTTAGACACAACACGCAGAACTTCTTCCTAATCATTCCCTTACTTCAAACCCCCATACCAACCCCCACACAGCAACTCAAAAGTTAAAAGAATATATCTTCCGCCATTAATTGAAACAAAAACATTCTTCTCAATGAATATGCATTCCATGCCTCGCGCGCAACGAGTCACACCACCAATACACACACACACACACACACACACACACACACACACACACACACACACACAACACACACCCAATTTGTGGTTTGTTTTCGATGTCGTTTATTATCGAAAATATATACACAGGGCAACCAAACACACACCCACAAAACACCTAAAAAATGCCTCATGGTCATTTTTTCCTAACAACACACATCACAACACACACACACATACACACACACAACACAGCACTACACATACGTCATATGTCAAACAGTCTAATACCTTCAGCGTTCCTTCTTTCAAACTTTCAATTTTGAACAGATTGATGAACAAGGACTAATGGCAGTTTTTTCCCGTTATTCTGTGATAACATTTTTTTTTTTTAACTTTTCCTTAATATCAAGAATGCCCTGGAAGAAGATCTTATCTTAACTATGGTCGAAACACTGCGCGTCGGCTAATAGAACTTCCACTCATTTTTTAAAACCTGTGTTTTTCAATCTATACAATATCTACATACAAACCTCGCGGATTCACTTCCATCTCTTCGCACACATACATATATAACATATAACATAATACACACACACACCACACCATATAATAATAATAACATATATATATACATGATATATGCCATATATATCATATATATAACATATATAGATGCATATTATACATATATTGTATATTATACAATAAATTATATACATATATATACATAAATATATTACAATATAATTAAACATATATAATACATATATATATATATATAAACAATATATGTATGTGTGGTATGTGTTGTATATAATGTTACAACGACTCGCATATATGTTATGTTTAAAACGTTAGATTTGTAATATAGAGGTAATACACATATATTATGTGGACATATATATCGTCATGTAGCGTTGATGCCGGTCCATGCTCTCTTGCCCCGTCCTTCGGACATCCTACGAAATTTATGAGTTCGTCCTTGCTACTATAGATAATCCAATATTGTATTCTTCGTCTTACTGAATGGTTTGTTTGCGCGCAATTATCTTTTGTGGGCTGCTGCTTTCAGGATATTTTAAGACATTTACTGTTTCCTTCGAGCTATTTTTTTACTTAGTATTTCTCCTAAGTAAAAAGGTTTCCACCATCATCCTATAGTTGGACATGTATATAACTTGGAGAATTCACGCTTTCTTCCGCCTGTCGGCGGGGGGCGTTAGAATGCACGACTGACACCTCTGCAGAGGGGTAAGACTCTCCATGGGGCCACCTGTTGGCCGTGGGTGGCGACCTGATGCTAAGGAAGAGCCCCCAGGGTGGATGAGCAATTCATGACAATGCAATACTCCCTTTACCCTATTTGGGCTAGACGGGCGATCGAAGGGGGCCCCTCCGATCAATCGCTGTCCTAAGCCGCCTTATTCAAACCCTAATTGCCCTTATGGAAAGCCCCAAAACCCTTTTTTAAAATCATATGGTGCAGAGCGGTGGCTGCAGGTCTACATGTCAATGGGAATGACGTTAAACTCATCTGATGTGAGGTCCAAGTTTTGGGAGGTTTGGGGATGTGGAGCACCCTTACACCATTGCTCCTGGTCCACTCTGACCCGGAGTGGTAGTACTGTTAGGGTCTTAGGTTAATGTTATTTATAAGAAAATGTATTATCCATTAGAATGATTTATTTCAACACTTTATCGCATTAAATACCACTGAGTTGATTGCCATTACAACAAACAAACGCTTTATCTTATAGAGAGCATCATATCACTAATAATCTCTCTGTACCATCATTCGTTTCTTATGCGTATATTGACATCAATTTTCTGTAGATGAGAATTGCTACCAAGGTATCAGAACAGGTCTAACTAATTTCAGGGATATACTGCCTGTGGAGATTTTCTTGGCCATGAAACCTTATTTGGTGTTCAAATGTCTCCTTTTTGCCTTCTCCAAGGTTGTGCAGCAGTGGACTTCATCTAATAAAATCAAATCTTAACGTTGGTTTAGAACTTGCCCACGATTTAGACATGGAAATATATAATCAATGGTTTGTTTGCAACTTAAATATGTTTGTGTATATGCACTTTTTAAAAAGGCACATTATAAAATGTTTCGTTTTTATCTATTCAGATTTGACAATTAAATCAGCATGATATTATTGACAGATAAATATTGAGTCTTAGATTTTTTTAAGAAAAAGACATAAGGAGACCCTCACTCGGCCGGATCGGGGTGGGGAGTTCCGACAGGTCCTTCCAGTAGACTACTGTATCTGAATTGTTCAAATCTTCACCATAAATTTCCAAACGCGTTCATAGTTCAAGTAGTCTAGTGGCAAAAAGGTTAGGCTCTTATAGTTTTAGGAATGCAAAGGAATTTTGGATTAGGGCGATTTTTGGCGCCCTGGGGCTTGCGATCCCAGGAGATATGCTCCTCATTGATCCCCTTTCTTTCCAGCCACTAATATACCTTCTTAATGCTTGTATCCACGTGTAAATTCCAATTCTCGCTGTTGGACTTGTAGAAGGTAGGTATACCCCAACTCGGGTTGGCTGGTTGGTTGGTTGGTTGAATGTTTACGGCTTTCTCATGATAGGGTTATTTTATGCGAAACATGGTTTTATGCTTTCTTAAATAAAGAATTTTTCAATTTTTATTCAAACCAATTTTTTCACACATATTTTTAAACTCATTTTTTCTCTATTTACCAATTAGGTAACTAAGAGGTCCCTATCGACCCGGTCCGAGAGTAATTGAGATAAGGGTTTCTACTCCCAGAAGCTCCAGAATGAAATTCTTGAGACACTTTAATAGATACCCAAACAAAAGAACCCTCAGCATTCTAGCCATTATGATAAAAAAAAGGGGTTTTGGGGGTACCCATTAAAGTTAATAGGGGTTGGAAACAATCATATAGATGCTATGGCTTTGATGTAACCAGCAGTTTACATTTACTCCGACCACTACTCTAAGCTTTAATAGAAATAATGGTGTGATGCATATCCATGGAACTTGCTTATCCACCAAGATTCCCATCCTTTAAGCATGCCATGGTCGTCACCGCAGCCCAACATGGGGCCCCAATTGAGGTATTTTCCCCATCTGCAAGGTGAAATGGCCCATATTCTACAGCCCCAGCTGACAGGGCGGTAACCCAACTTATCGCTACGAATGGACGTGAACACTAAAGAAAAATAATGTTCATTACTGTGCCGTTCGAGTTATACAAACCCAATAAACGTTCGAGTTATAAACATAATGCGATAAATTTGTTAGCAATTAAACAAAAAGAAAAAAAAAAAAATAACTTTTTTACAACCCCGAACTGTTCGTAACTTAAAAGGCCAATTTAAAAAACAAGTCGTGGGGGTTCAATATGCGGTATAAAAACTGATTGAATTATAATTGATTGAATGACTCAGATTACAAGAAAATCGGACTTAATTTGAATAGAATACTACTGGTGTGGTGACCTTTATCTCCCATCATACAGGTAAGAAAATAAGAAACTGGTTAGAAAATGGGTGAAAATTTGATAGGGCAAAGATATGACTACAAGACTTGAATGCAATTTAACAATAAACCAAAGCCCTGTTACTACTATTAATGGGTCATGGGGGGGGGGGGGTGGGTACAAGCCAGTGAATTAAAGAAAGTAAAGGTGTTTAGGTAATGAATCCTGGAAAACAAAGAATAAATAAACGAGAATTGAAGGGATTTTAAACCTCCGAGTAAAGTTATTTGCTTCCAGTAAATACTCCTTCATTCTCGTGATAGAGAAAACGGTCTCTTAATTTTTTTCTTTTCAGATATATTGGAACGCAATATTAAAGGGTCGGTGTAAATACATAAATTAATTTTACTTTTAATTTGTTTGGGTCCAGTTGGACATGTTTCCTCTTTTTTTTATTCTCTCGTCACCTCAACTTTAAAGAAATTGGCTTTAACGTAGGTAATTTACCCGTTCGCCTAGTAGGATGTGACGCAAGGTGCAAGTAATGGAGCATCCAGCGGGGATGAACTCACTATTAGCGTAGTAATGGATCTGCAGAATTAACTTGTTAACCCATTATTACCATGATGAACGTCTATTTTTGTTAATTTGTAGTAAGTAAGTAAAGTCGTCGGGCGGCCTATGCCGGTATCCACCAGACAGCGGGATCTATCCCTTTTCATAGCGCGATACCAAAGAGATTATTTTAGCAATCTGAAGGTGGACACCACACCTAACCATCAGCTCCTCTCTTTCCGCACAGATCCCTGTGGCTACTCATTCGCTGAGTTGGCTAGAGCCGGTATCGAACTAGGAACCTTGTGGTTTCTAGCCGACGCTCTACCGACTGAGGCTAATCTGGCCCTTAGCCAACTTTCTAAATTTTAATTATTCTCTGGTGGCTGTGTAATCATTCAGTTCTAAACTAATGAAAAAGAAACACTTATATTCACTCAAATAATATATGTGAATATCAATATTTCATAAGATAATGAAGTTAATTGAAAAACAACTAAATTGGCAGTGGCAGATTCGGCTATATTGGTATTAGTAATTTAACACAAATATTGTTAGTACCTTTCCTTGTAAGATGGATGAAGCAACCAAGAGGAAGCATTTCTTTCGCAATGAAAGCAATAGGCCTCGTTAATTGTCTCTTAGAGCATTGTCATGACGTCATTATTGACTCCCTGGTTAATTGGAGCTGTAGAGTACGCCTGTTGTCCTTCTGCAAAGGAATTAGAACCTTTCCCAATAAGCCCCTGTCTTACGATCCCGTATTCAAATGAGTGGTGGCTAAAGCCGAGGGGCAGTGCATTCAGTGACAATTGGGATAGACGGAAGGTCTGAGAACCTCAACCGAATAATCAGTTGGAGATGTAAGCCCTGCGACTCTAAAATTGTCCCGAACCGAATTCTCAAGTGTTCTTGTAATAACACCCATACCCTGCTTTGATCCTTTTGGTAACCGAAGGCGGTGGTTGAAGGTGAACAACACCAGCATTTATTAATATAACAAAAGCTAACGAAAATATTTCCTACATTATAATACACTTGGAGTTGAAAGAAAAATTATATATATAGATATATATAGATATATATATATAATATATATAATATATTGGTTTGGAGGCTGGATTATGAGGCTACACAATGTAGGTTAAGAAAAAATAATAAGGTAAACGATGGTGTTGTTTGGTTTAAACCTGTAATCTAATTCTGATATTCGAGATAAAATCTCTTTTTCAGAAGAAATGGAAGTAGTTGTCGTTTTGTTATGCGGGCATTTTTAGTTAAAAAATGCCATAACAAGCAACTACTTTCGGTTCCAATGTTCTTCTGAAAAAGAGATTTTTATCGCGAAAATCAAGAATAAATTACAGGTTCACAAACAACACCATTGTTTACCTTAATTATTTTTTCTTAACGTAACCTGCATTGTGATAGCCTCAAAATCAACTCCAAACCAATATAAGCACAAATTCTTTCAGGTAAAATTATAAAACTCTCTTATATATATAAGTATATAATATTATATTATATATATAATGATTTTAGGAATGTTTTGGTTTTTAAGAAGCAAGTTGGAATAAATTATATTTATATTTTTGCTTGAAGGCAATTTAATAAATGCATGTAACGAATAAGATTCGATAATTATAGAAAATAATATTGACAAGTAAAATCCCGCAAAGGACGGCTCGCCATGCAGAACACCGTAACAGACTGGTTTCCGACTTTATTTAAGTCTCTTCGGCCGATGTATACTAACGATACCCTCGACAGGAATCGACCGGACTCACAGGCATAGTCCAGAGACATAAATCCGTTCGGGGGCCGCCGGTACAATAGCGAACATCCCTGCGAAATTACCTGTCAATGATGTGATACTATTATACAACGCCCCCTGCCATAGCAAGGCAAGTGGAACGTTTTTTATTAGTAACAACACGGCCGTTTAGCTCTTCCGGCGAAGTGAATAAGATTTAGGATGTTTGTTTTTTTAGAAGCAAGTTGAATAATTATTATTTATATTTTTGCTTGAAAGGCAATTATAAATGCATGTACGAATAAGAATTCGATACTTATAAGAAAATAAGATATTGAACAAGTTATCCCGCAAAGGATGGCCTCCATTGCAGAACACCAAAATATAATAATAATTTATTTCAACTTGCTTCTTATAAAAAACAAACATCCTAAAATCTTATTCACTTCGCAAAGAGCCTAACGGCGGTGTTTGTTTACTAAATCAAAAACGTCCACTTGCCTGCTATGGCAAGGGGCGTGTAATAATAGATCATCTTGACAAGGTTAATTTTCGCAAAGGGATTGGATTCGCTATGTTACCGGCGGCCGAACGGATATGGTCTCTGACTATGCTTGAAGTCCCGGTTTCGTTCCTGTCGGAGGGGAGTCGGTTAGTATACATCGCTGAAGAGACTTAATAAAGTCGAAACAGTCTGTACGTGTTTCTGCGGAGAGCCCATCCTTGGCGGGGAATTTACTTGTCAGAATTATTTTCTATAATATCGAATCTTATTCGATACATGCCATTTAATAATTGCCTTCAATGCAAAAATACTAAATAAATATTATTCACTTGCCTTCTATAAAAAAAACATCCTAAAATCTTTCACTTTCGCCGAATGAGCTAAACGGCCGTGTTTTGTTTTACTAAATAAAAAACGTCCACTTGCCTGCTATGGCAAGGGGCGTTGTAAATATATATGTATCAATCATTTTTTGACCAAAGGTTAATTTCGCAGGGATTGTTCGCTATGTACCGGCGGCGCGAAAGGAATATGGTCTCTGACTATGCCTGTAATCCCGGTTTCGACCTGTCGAGGGGAGTCGTTAAGTATACATCGCTGAAGAGCTAATAAAGTCGAACAGTCTGTACGGTGTTCTGCATGGCGAGCATCCTTTGCGGGATTTACTTGTCAATATATTTTCCTATAATTATCGAATCATATTCGATACATGCATTTATTAATTGCCTTCCAAACAGAAACCAAAAAAGCAAAAAATATAATAATAATATATTATATATAATTTATTAAAATCCACTTATTAATAAATATATAGGAATAATTTTTCAATTAGCTGTGTATATTAATAAATGCCTGGTGTTTCACCTTCAAAACCGCCTTTGAGTACCTAACAGGATTAAAGAGGGATGGGTGGTATATATTATATATATATATATATATATTAATATAATATATATATAAATTGGCATAATAACCCACAAAGGTTGATATCCTGTTAATCATCACCAACCCAACATTATTTTGATATGAATGTTTATTTATTTTGGATTCCCATGCCGTTGAGCACGAGATTTGACATGTCAGGCTAGGACTGTCTTTGGGAGCCTTATCTTTGGTTGTTAAATTTGTCAGCAATTGTAGCAGTAGATTTACCATAGCTGATATACATGTTAAATACTTATTCGAAAAATGTATCCATTTCATTACGAGTGGTTTCTTTCTTTTTTTTTTCTGAGTCATTAAACGCAAAAAATCCAACTTTCTGTGAAGAAGAACGCCAATAGACAAAACAATAAGCTCTCGATAAATATAAAGTGAAAATTCTTTCCAATCTGGTAAGTCCCGACAGTGCTACTGTTGGCCACACTACTTGAATCTAACAACCACCTAACATAAAAGGCTAGAGTGAACTACCCAAGGATGCTTCCACTTCTAAAAGTGTCAAGAAATTCACATTCATGGTGTACGAAATAATGTCATCGTTGTTGTAATCTTACACAATCAACCAAATACCTGGTTAAAATCTTTCCCTAATGTGAAAGTTCTCTTCTGGGAAATTGAGTGTCTTTGGTTTTCTTCAATAAGAACATGTCCCCGTGGCATGTCAGTAACCGAAATGTTAATTGAATTTTAATTTCATTAATTATTTTTCTTGTTCTAAATTTAAAACACTTCAAATTAATTCATCTGTAGTTACCAATATCAATGTGTTAATAAAACCTGTGTTACACCTGGCATCTTTCATTTAGTTCAGGACTAAAGAATCGTTAGGCTACTAACAATTGGACACAGAATTTTGGGAAATACGAGTAATTCAAATCATCAAACATACTTTTTTCCTGAGTTTTTTTTTTTTTCTCGAATGCTCCACCCAAATAATAGATGGGGGCTAACAAGCAAATTTCCACACACTCGTCAAATTGGTTGTTGCAATCAATAAGATTGAGAAATAGATAATTATTGCCCAATTTTTCCACGGATTTTAGAGACGCAGATCATAGTGAGGGTGCAGCCAAACAATTTTTTTAAAAACAGATAATGGATTTCCTTTGACTATCCTCTCATCACCGTCACTATTCGCCATCGTTCGTGGTTGTCCTTAACAATCCAGTGTCACGTAAAGGTTGTTCTGTACTATGAACAATGTTTTAAAATTGTTTTAGATCAGTATTCCTTTAAATTCAGTAATATTTTCTACCGAAAATTAGCGCCGTATATAATGAAAGGGTATCTTTCTAAAAATTCTTGTAATAACATTACGTGTTATTTTTAGTAGGCCACTTTTTGATCATGGTAGCGATTCATAATGCCTCAGTACCCCGGCACTAAGCTGTCACGGACAGTGTTATCAGAGAAGGCTGCGAACCGATAATCAGCTGGTCCTTCAGCCCCTAGCACCTATATTACTAAGTCTTGGATAATTTCTTGAATATCTCTCATAGCAACAAGCACGTAACGTAACAAGTTATCTTAAAGGTGCTATAAGGCGTTGACTGTGGGTCAACAAGCAGTTTAATTAATAAATGAAGTTCATGAAAAATTAACCCAACAAGCTACTTATCTTACTAACTAATTTTTGCTTAAAATCATATACAAAGGGATTGGCATTAAATAGTCCATAAGTGTTGAATATGCCATTAAACAAAAGATCCAAACCAAAATAAACCAATCTATTGTACGGATTTGCCCTGTAGATCAATTGTTAGAAAGTTAATTCTCATCAAGTTGACAGCTTCTTGTGTAGCGGGTACAGACTCTGTACATTTCATGGAATTGTTATATTATTAACTAAACTAAATAAATCTTGAAACCAGTAAATAAGCAAGTTTTTGGTTAGAGCATTCCTTTGTTTATTGTTGTCAGTTCCAGATAAATCAAGTATAAGATATATAACTTGCGACATTTCCACAAATTGGTAAATATTCCAATCATGATTCGCTGGAGGTTTTGAATTTGGATATTTTTAAAGAATGGAGGTCGGTTATCCTTATAATCATGGAAGTATATTGAATATTTGACCGGATGGGAGGTAGATTTAATCTTTTTAACTGGTTGAGATAGATTTAATTTTTACTGATGGAGGTATGAAAATATTTTAACTTATTATAGAAGGAAAAAAAGAGGGGGAAAATAAATTTGGGTTTGTCTGCTTATGATCAGTCGTTGATCTCCAGTCTGTTAAGAATTGGTTTGGTTCTTTGCACAATTATGGGGTTTCAAGTAAATGTTCTGTTTGAGGAAGGGGGGTGCAAAAAGAAGCGATGTCCAAACGTCTTATTCGCAGGCTACAACACTGTCGTCGTGCGTCGTCGTCGTCGTCGTCTAACCAGCCCCTGAAGTCGCAACACTTCTTGCTGTCGTCACCCTCACTTGTACTTAATACTGCCGTTTCTCCCTTTCATCCGGGGCACATCAATCGAACATCGCGCTCGTGCATAATCCTGTGCATTCGGATGGACGCGTGTAGGCCCCAACATCCGATACCTGAATGACCTCGCGTCCATCCAGCGCCTAAATCTCATTTCTTTGCATTTCGGAGGAACGCGGGTTCGAACTCCGCAGGCAGTAAAACTCTTAATCTTTTTAACAAATGAGTACGGGTGGTACTCGTTTCTCCGTCACACTGATGGAGGTAGATATATATTTTAAACTGATGGGGTAGATATATTTTCAACTGATTGAGAATGATTTAATATTATTAACTGATTGAGGATAGATTGAATATTTTAACTGATGACGGTAGATTTAATATCTTAACTGATTGAGATAGATTAAATATTTTACTGAATGGAGGTAGATTTAATCTTTTAACTGATTGAGATAGATGAATATTTTTAACTGATGGAGTCGATTTAATATTAACCTGAATTGGGATAGATTTAATATTTTTAACTGAATGGAGGTAGATTTTAATATTTTAACTGATTGAGATAGATTTAATATTTTAACTGATGGAGGTAGATTTAATATCTTAAACCTGATTGAGATAGATTAATATTTTAAACTCATGGAGGTAATTTACTATTTTAACTGATTGGATAGATTGAATATCTTAACTGATGGAGGTAGATTTAATATTTTAACTGATTGAGATATGATTGAATTAATCTTAACTGTTGGAGGTAGATTTAATATTTTAAGCTGATGGAAATAGATTGAATATTTAACTGATGGAGGTGATTTAATCTCTTAAGTGATTGAGATAGATTGAATATTTAAACTGTGGAAGGTAGAATTTAATATCTTAAACTGATTGAGATAGATAATATTTAACTGATGAGTAAGATTTAAATTTTAACTGATTGAATAGATTGAATGATTTAAACTGATGGAGGTAGATTTTAATATTGTACTGATTGAGATAGATTGAATATTTACTTGATTGGGAGATAGATTTAATTTTTACCGATTGAGATAGATTTAATATTTTAACTGATGGAGGTAGATTAATATTTTAACTGATTGAGATAGATTTAAATTTTTAACTGATGGAGGTAGATTAATATTTTAACTGATAGAGATAGATTTAATATTTTAACTGATGAGGAGATTTAATTTTTAACTGATTGAGATAGATTGAATATCTTAACTGAATGGAGGTAGATTTAATCTTTAACTGATTGAGATAGATTTAATATTTTAACTGATGGAAGTTAGATTTACATTTTTAAACTGATGAGATAGATTAAAATATTTTAAACTGATTGAGATAGATTAAATATTTTAACTGAAAGCGTGATTAATATTTTACGAGGAAGGTCGATTTAATCTTTTAAGGATGTAGTCAATCAATCCAGCATGTTCCGAAAATAGAATCTCTCCTCACATTCCCAGTGCAGAGGAAATGTGCATATAAAGTCATAGAATCTGAATAAAATAATTCTGCTGACATCAACACAGCAGGAGACATGTCCATATCAACCTACAAAACAATCTCGCCACTGTCTGCGATATAGAAGTAGTTTAGAATATGATCATGTTACTATATTTCTAATTATTTCTCCTTCTCTCTCTCTCTCTCTCCTCTCCTCTCTCTCTCTCTCTTTCACACCCTCCTCTTTCATCAATCCCCTTTCTTTCATCACCCACTCTCTCCATCACCTCACACCTTTCATCACCCACTCTCTTCCATCACCCACTCTCTTCCATCACCGCCCCATCTCTCTCTCCCTCTCTCTCCCCTCTCTCCCCCCTCTCTCTCTCCCCTCTCTCTCTCCCGGAGCATAATGAAATAATAAAATATTTGTAATAAAGACGTGTTTTAATTCATCTTATTTTATAATAAATGGAGTAAAAACTTAAAATAAATGAGTGTATATATTTGCAAGTTTAGCGCAAAATAAATAAAACACCTGTTCCATTTTAGATTTCCAATAAAAGATGGAAGTGAGAATATATATTGTGTAAATGTGCTAAAGTGAAACTGTTATTTCAAAAGAAAAATAGATACAAGGGCATTAGAGAAGCTAACGTTCTTAATCTGCAGTATTCTATTGATATAATGAGGTACAGTATAATCTATATTGGCTAGTGTTAAAATGAGTGATTCTTACAATGATAAGGTCACTATTAAACAATGATAAAGTGTCATCACAGATTTTCTCTTTTCGAATTTGTGTTAACATAAGAATGCAGTAAAAATTAGTCATTAATATTGAGTTCAGTTTAATAAAAACAAAAAACAGTTATAGAAGTATTCTTTCGTCGAATATCTGATTATTGTTGGTTTATCACAAGATATCATCTGAATGCAATAGTCTTGGCATATCAGCTAAATCATTCTGATGAATCGAGACTTGACAAAGTCAAGAGTCTTAAACATACTTAAGTATCAGAAATGAAAATGTAATGAGTTTAAATGTAATCAATAAAAGAAAGAAGACAGACAGACAGGGAAAAGGACAGAGGAACGGGCAATTAAATGAGTAGTGCTTTTAAAAAAAATGAAAAATGAATGAAATTAACATTTAGATTAGTAAATGGTTGTTTTATAAAGAAAGAAAGAAGGAAAAATAGAAAGAAAGAAATAAAGAAAGGAGGAGACAGAATAAGACTGGCAAGTAGAATACGGAAATAGTGTTTTACAAAGAAAAGAAAGAAAGGAAGACAGACCATAAGCAGACAGACAGACAAGACAGACAGAAAGAAAGAAAAGAGAAAGAAGAAAGGAGGAAGGAAGACGAATAAGACGGCAATTAATACGGAAATAGTGTTTTAACAAGAAAGAAAGAAAGAAAGACTAACAGACAGAAAGAAAGAAAGAAGAAAGAAAGAAAAGAAGAAAGACTAAAGACAGAAAGAAAGAAAGAAAGAAAGAAAGGAAGGAAGGAAGGAAGGAAGGAAGGAAGGAAGACAGAATAAGACGGCAAAGTAGATACGGAAATATGTGTTTTACAAAGAAAGAAAGAAAGACTAACAGACAGACAGACAGACAGACAGACAGACAGAAAGAAGAAAGAAAGAAAGAGAACGAAGAAAAAGGAGACAGAATAGACTGGCAATTAGATAACGAAAAAAGTGTTTTACAAAAGAAAGAAGAAAGACTAAACGACAGAAAGAAGAAAGAAAGACTAACAACAGAAAGAAGAAAGAAAAGAAAAAAGAAAGAAAAGAAAGAAAAATGGGAGGAAGGAAGGAAGGAAGGAAGAACAGAATAAGACTGGCAATTAGATACGGAAAATAGTGTTTACAAGAAGAAACGAAAGAAAGAAAGAAAGAAAAGAACAACTACAGACAGACAGCAGACAGAAAGAAAGAAAGAAGAAAGAAAGAAGGAAGACAGAATATAGGACTGGCAAATTAGATACAAATAGGTTTTACAAATAAATAAATAAAGAAAAAAGAAAGAAAGACTAACAGATCAGAAAAGAAGAAAGAAGGAAACTAGCAATTAGGAGAAAGAAATAGCGTTTGAATGAAAGAATGAAGGAAAAAAGCTTACAAAATACCACATGATTATTGGTCAGTCATCTCAAAACTTTGTCCTAAAACAAGAGACCTTTAATAGGAATTTGATGGAAGCCATGTTATCATTAATTCAACTTATGCGTTTGTCATTCGAGCAAGTCTTCAAGTGGTGATATCAACCGTTTTCCCCAGTTTTTAAATTCAAATCATTGTCCATGGTTCTGTTGACACTTTTTTTGCTCATTATTGTCGTTGAATTCTGTCATTTGATTGTATCTCCCACTGAGACTGCTCGAATGCACAAACCATAATAGTTTGATTAATATAACATGGCTTCCTCAAATTCCTATTAAAGTCTCTTCTTTTAGACAAATTGAGATGACTGAACCAATAATCATTGGTATTTTGTTAAGATTTTTTTTTCCTTTTCTTTCTTTCATTCTAAAACGCTATTTTTCTCTAAAATTGCTAGTTTCCCTTCTTCTTCTTTCTGTCTGTAGTCTTTCTTTCTTTCTTTCTTATTTATTTATTTGAAAACACTATTTTCGTATCTAATTGCCAGTCTTATTCTGTTCTTCCTTTCTTCTTTCTTTCCTTTTTCTCTGTCTGTCTGTCTGCTGTTAGTTTTTCTTTCTTCTTTCTTTCTTTCTTTCTTTCTTTGTAAAACACTATTTCCGTATCTAATGCCAGTCTTAATCTGTCTTCTTCCTTCCTTCTTCCTTCCTTTTTCTTTCTTTTCTTTCTTTCTTCTTTCTTCTTTCTTCGCTGTTAGTCTTTCTTCTTTCTTTCTGTCTGTTAGTCTTTCTTCTTTCTTTGTAAAACATTTTTCGTATTAATGCCAGTCTTATTCGTCTTCCTTTTTTGCTTTCTTTCTTTCTTTCTTCCTTTCTTCTTCTGTCTGTCTGTCTGTTGTCTTGTCTGTCTGTTATTTTCTTTCTTTCTTTGTAAAACACTATTCCGTATCTACTTGCCAGTCTTATCGTCTTCCTTTCCTTCCTTCCTTCCTTCCTTCCTTTCCTTTCTTTCCTTTCTTCTTTCTTTCGTCTGTAGTCTTTCTTTCCTTCTTCTTTCTTTCTTTCTTTCTTTCTGTCTGTTAGTCTTTCTTTCTTTCTTCTTTGTAAAACTATTCCGTATTTAATTGCCAGTCTTATCTGTCTTCCTTCCCTTTTTCTTTCTTTCTTTCTTTCTTTCTTCTTTCTGTCTTTCTGTCCTGTCTGTCTGTCTGTTGTCTTCTTTCTTTCTTTTCTTTGTAAACACTATTTCCGTATCTAACTTGCCAGTCTTATTCTGCTTCTTCCTTTCATTTTTTTTTTTTTTTTTTTTTATTCTTTCTTTCTATTTTTTCTTTCATTTCTTTCTTTCTTTATAAAACCATTACCTAAATCTAATGTTATTTCATTTCATTTTTTTCATTTTTTTAAAAGCATCTACTCATTTAATTGCCCGTTCATTCCTTGTCTTTTCGCCTGTCTGTCTGTCTTCTTCTTTTATATTTACATTAAACATATTACATTTTCATTTCTGATACTTAAGGTATTGTTAAACTTCTGTGATTCCTTTTCGTTCAAGCTCTCGAATTCATCAGAATGTTCAGCTGATATGCCAACGACCTATTCATTCAAGATGATATCTTGTGATAAAACCAACAATAATTCAGATATCGAACGAAAGAATACTTCATAACTTTGTTTTGTTTTTATTAAACTGAACTCAATATTAATGAACTTAATTTTTATCTGCATTCTTATGTAAACACAAATTCGAAAAGTGAAAATCTGTGATGACACTTTCATCATTTTAATAGTGACCCTTACATTGTAAAGAATCACTCATTTTACACTTAGCAATATAGATATATTACTCATTTATTCAATAGAATACTGCAGATATAAAGACGTTAGCTTCTCTAATTGCCAATGTATCTATTTTTCTTTGAAATACAGTTTCACTTAGCACATTTGCCCAGATATATAGTTCTCACTTCATCTTTTATTGAAAATCTAAAATGGAAACAGGTGTTATAATTTTATGTTTGCGCTAAAACTTGAAATATATACACTCATTTTATTAAGTTTTTATCCTTATTATAAACATACAGAGAATTAAAATTCACGTCCCTTTAATTACAAATATTTATTATTCACTTTATGCTCCAGGGAGAGAGAGAGAGGGAGGAGAGAGGGGGAGAGAGAGGGGAGAGAGAGGGAGAGAGAGATGGGGGTGATGGAAAGAGTGGGTGATGGAAGAAGTGGTGATGAAAAGAGTGTGGGTGATGGAAGAGAGTGGGTGATGAAAGAAAGGGATGATGAATAAGGGAGAGAGAGGGTGATGAAAGAGAGAGAGAGAGAGAGAGAGAAGAGAGAGAGAGGAAAGAGAGAAATATTAGAAATAGGTAACAATGCTCATATTCTTAACTACTTCTATATCGCCAGACAGTTGGCGAGATTGTTTTTGTAGGTTTGATAATTAACATGTCTCCGCTGTGTTGATGTCACAGAAATTATTTTATCAGATTCTATGACTTTTAATGCACATTTCCTCTGCACTGAATGTGAGGAGAGATTCTCATTTTCGAAACATCGGATTGATTGACTACCATCCTTTAAAAGATTACATCGACCTCGCCAGTTAAAATAATTAAAATCTACCTCTTTCAGTTAAAATATTAATCTATTCTCAATCAGTTAAATATTTAATCTATCTCAATCAGTTAAAATAGTAAATCTAACTCCATCAGTTAAAATATTAAATCTATCTCAATCAGTTAAAAGATTAAATCTACCTCATCAGTTAAGTATTCAATCTATCTCTCAGTTAAAATATTAAATCACCCCCATCAGTTTAAAATTTACATCTATCTCTAAGTTAAAATATTAATCTACCTCCATCAGTTAAAATATTAAATCTATTCTCAATCAGTTAAAATATTAAATCTACCTCCATCAGTTAAAATATTAAATCTATCTCAATCGGTAAATATTTAAAATTCTATCTCATCAGTTAAAATTATTCATCTATCTCAATCAGTTAAAATTTAAATCTACCTCCATCAGTTAAAATATTTCAATCTATCCAATCAGTTAAAATATAAATCTACCTCGCATCAGTTAAAATATTATCTATCTCATCATGTTAAGAATTATTAAAATCTACCTCCATCAGTTAAATATTCAATCTATCTCAATCACTTAAGAGATTAAATTACCTCCATCAGTTAAAATATTCAATCTAATCTCAATCAGTTTAAAATATAAATCTACCCTCCATCAGTTAAGAATATTCAATCTATCTCAATCAGTTATAATAATTAAATCTACTCTCCAATCAGGTTAAGATATTCAATCTATCTCAATCAGTTAAAATATAAATCTACCTCCATGAGTTAAAAATTTTAATCTATCTCATCGAGTTAAGATATTAAACTACCTCCACAGTTAAAATATTAAATCTAATCTCAATCAGTTAAAATATTATAATCTACCTCCATCAGTTAAAATATTATAATATCCAATCAGTTAAATATTAAATCTACTCCATCAGTTAAAATATTCCAATCTATCTCAATTCAGTTAAAAAGATTAAATCTACCTCCATCAGTTAAAATATTAATCTATCTCAAATCAAGTAAGATATTAAATCAACCTCCATCAGTTAAAAAATATCAATCTATCTCAATCGTTAAGATATTAATCTATCTAATCCAGTTGAAATATATATTACCTCCATCAGTTAAAATATATATCTACCTCCATCAAGTGTGACGGAGAACGGTACCACCGTCTCATTGTAAAAAAGATAAGAGTTTACTGCCTGCCGGAGTCGAAACCCGCGTCCTCCCGAAATGCAAAGAAATGATTAGGCGCTGGATGGACGCGAGGTGGCAATATTCAGGTACTCGATGTTTGGGCCTACAGCGTCATCCGAATGCACGAGAATTAGCACGAGCGCGAGGTTCGACTGATGTGCCCGGATGATAAGGAAGAAACGGAGTATAAGTAAAGTGGGTGACGACAGCAATGAGTGTTGCGATTCAGCGGCGGGTAGACGACGACGACGACGACGACGACGACAGTGTTGTAGCCTGCGAATAAACGTTGACTCGCTTTTTTGCACCCCCCCTCCTCAACAAAGAATAACATTTACTTGAAACCCCATAATTGTGGCAGAAACCAACCAATCTAAACAGACTGGAGATCGAAAGACTGATCATAAGCAGAACAAACAAATATTTTTTCCCCCTCTATTTTTTTCCTTCTATATAAGTTAAAATATCAATCTACCTCCAATCAAGTTAAAAGATAAATTTCTTCCTCAACCAGTTAAAAGATTAAATCTACTCTCCGTCAAAATATCAAATATCTTCCATGATTATAAGATAACCGACCTCCATCTTTAAAATACAAATCAACCCTCCAGCAGAATCATGATTGGATATACATTTGTGAAATATCGCAAGTTATATATCTTCTAAATACTTGAATTTATTGGACGGACAACATAAAAAAGGAATGCTCTAAACCAAACTTGCTTATTTAACTTGTTTCAGTATTTATTAGTTTAGTTTAATAATATACAATTCCATGATGTACAGGAGTCTGTACCCCACACAGAAGCTGTCCAACTGTGAGAATACTTCCTAACAATTGAACTACAAGCAAATCCGTATTCAATAGATTGGTTATTTGGTTGGGATCTTTTGTTTAATGGCATATCAAACTTATGGACTATTTAATGCCAATCCTTTTGTAAATAGATTTTTAGCAAATAGTTTGTAGAATAAGTTGTTGGTTAATTTTTCTGAACTTTCATGTGGTATTAATAAACTGCTTGTTGACCCCAGTCACGCCTTATACACTTTAAGATAATGCGTTACGTGTTTGTTTGCTATGAGGATTTTTCAAGAAAATTATCAGACTTAGTAAGATAGTGCTAGGGCTGGACAGACCACTTGATTTATCGGTTTTCGAGCCTCTCTGATAACATGTTTAGCGTGACAGCTAGTGCCCGGGTTACTGAGCATTATGAAATCCTACCAATGATCAAAAAGTGGCCCTACTAAAATACCGTAATTTTTACCAAGAATTTTAGAAAGATACCCTTTCATTATATACGGCGTAATTTTTTCAGGAAAAAAATCATACAGAATTTTAAAAGAATACTGTCTAAAAAATTTAAAAACATTGTTCATAGTAACGAACACTCTGTACGCACTGGATGTTAAGGACTAACCAAGAACGATGGCGCAATGTGACGGATGGTGAGAGATAGTCCACAGGAATCCATTTTATCTGTTTTTAAAAAAATTTGTTTGGCTGCAACCCACTATGGATCTGGTCTCTATAAAATCCGTGACAAAATGGAAATAATTATCTATTTCCTCAAATCTTATTGATTGCACAACCAATTTGACGAGTTGTGGAAATTTGCTGTTAGCCCCAATCCTATTATTGGGATGAGGCATTCAGAAAAAAAAAACTCAGAGAAAGTATTGTTTGATGATTTGAATTACTCGTATTTCCCAAATCGTTTGTCCAATGTTAGTAGCTAACATTCTTTTTTAGTTCTGAACTAAATGAAGATGCCAGGTGTAACACAGGTGTTATTAACCACATGAATTGGTAACTACAGATAAATTAATTGGAGTGTTTAATTAGAACAAGAAAATAAATTAATGAAATTAAAATTCAATTAACATTTCGGTTTACTGACATGTCCACGGGACATGTTCATTATTGAAGATAACCAAAGACACTCAATTTCCCATGAGAGAACTTCACCATTAGAGGAAGATTTTTAACCAGGTTTTCATTTGTTTGATTGTGTAAGATACAGACAACGAGTGACATTATTCGTCACCATTGAATGTTTGAATATTCTGACACATTTAAGAATGAAGCAATCTTGGGTATTCACATCTAGCCTTTTATGTAGGTGTTCGTTAGAATCCAAGTAGTGTGGGCCAACCAGTAGCAACTGTCGGGCTCAGATTGAGAGAATTTTCACTTTATCTTATCTATCAGAGAGCTTATTTGATTTTGTCTTTGCGTTCTTCTTCCACATGAAAAGTTGGATTTTTGCGTTTAAATGACTCAGAAAAAAAAAGAAGGAAACCACTCGTATGAAAGAATACATTTTTCGAATAAGTATTAACATGTTATCAGCATATGTGTAAATCTACTGCTTACAATTGCTGCTGCAAAATTTAACACAAGATAAGGCTCCAAAGACAGTCCTAGCCTGAACATTGTCAAATCTCGTGCTCAAACGCATGGAAATCAAATAAATAACATTCATATCAAAATAATGGTTGGTTGGTGATGATTAACAGGATATCACCCTTGTGGTTATTGATGCCAATTTAATATATATATATATATAATAAAATAATATATATATATATAAGACCACCCATCCCTCTTTTATCCTGTAGGTACTCCAAAGCGTGTTTGAAGGTGAACAACCAGCATTTATTAATATACACAAGCTAATGAAATTATTCTATATATTTATAATAAAGTTAGGAATTTTAAATAATTTTATTAATAACTATATATTTATATTTTGCTTGAAGAATATAAATGCATGTATCGAATAAGATCGATAATTATAGAAAATAATAATTGACAAGTAAAATCCCGCAAGATGGCTCGCATGCAGAACACCGACAGACTGTTTCGACTTTATTAGTCTCTTCAGCGATGTATACTAACGAACCCTCGACAGGAATCGAAACCGGGACTTCAAACAGGCAAGTCAGAGACCATAATCGTTGGCCGCGGTACATATGCGAACAATCTGCGAAATTAACCTTGTCAATGATGATACTATTATTACCGCCCCTGCAGCAGGCAAGTGGAGTTTTTTTATTTATGTAAACACACGGCGTAGCTCTTCGCGAAGTGAATAAGATTAGGATGTTTGTTTTTATAGAAGCAAGTTGAATAAATATTATTATACATTGCTTGAAGGCAATTATAAATGCATGTATGAATAAGGATTCGATATATAAAATAATATTGACAAGTAAATCCGCAAAGTGATGGCTCACCATGCAGAACACCGTAGACTGTTTCGACTTTTATAAGTCTCCGATGTATACTAACGACTCCCCCTCCGACAGGAATCGAAACCGGGACTCAACAGCATAGTCAGAGACCATATCCGTTCGGCCGCGGTACATAGCGACAATCCCTGCGAAATTAAACCTTGTCAATGATGATACTTATTAACACGCCCCTGCCCATAGAGGCAAAGTGGACGTTTTTAATTTAGTAACAACACGGGCCGTTAGCTCTTGGCGAGTGAATAAGATTTTAGGATGTGTTTTTTTATAGAAGCAAGTTGAATAAATTATTATTTAGTATTTTTGTGTTCTGCATGGCGACCTCCTTTGGGGATTTACTTGTCAATATATTTTCTTAATTATCGAAATCTTATCGATACATGCATTTTATAATTGCCTTCAAGCAAAATATAAATAATAATTTAATTCAAGCTTGCTTCTATAAAAAAACAAACATCCTAAAATCTTATTCACTTCGCCGAAGAGCTAAGGCCGTGTTTGTTTACTAAATAAAAACGCCACTTGCCTGCTATGGCGGGCGTGTAATAATAGTATCAATCATTGACAAGGTTAATTTCGCAGGGATTGTTCGCTATGTAACGGGCCGAACGGATATGGTCTCTGACTATGCCTGTGAAGTCCCGGTTCGATTCTGTCGAGGGGAGCTCGTTAGTAACATCGCCGAAGAGACTTAATAAATGCGAACAGTCCTGTAACGGTGTTCTGGCATGGCGAGCCGTCCTTTGCGGGATTTACTTCAATATTATTTTCTATAATTATCGAATCTTATTCGATAACATGCATTATAATTGCCTTCAAGCAAAATATAAATAATATTATTCACTTGCTTCTATAAAAAACAAACATCCTAAAATCTTATATATATATATATATATATATAAATATATAAGAGAGTTTTATAATTTTACCTGAAACATTGTGTATTATTGGTTTGGAGGTTGGAATTTGAAGGCTATCACAATGCAGGTTGTAAGAAAAAATAATAAGGTAACAATGGTGTTGTTTGTTAACTCTGTAATTTTTCTTGATATTTCGCGATAAAGTTATCTCTTTTCAGAAGACATGAACCGAAGTAGTTGTCTTGTTATGGCATTTTTAACTAAATGCCATAACAAAACCGACACTACTTCACTTTCCTCTGAAAAGAGATTTTATCTCGAAATATCAAAATAGATTACAGGTTAACAAACAACACCATCGTTTCCTATTATTTTTTTTACACCTACATTGTGATAGCCTTCATAATCAGCCTTCCAAACCAATATATATTATATAATATATATATATAATATATATATTATATATAATTTCATTACCTCCAAAGTGTATAATAAATTTTGTGAAATATTCGGTTAGCTTTTTGTATTTAATAAATGCTGGTTGTTCACTTCACCCACCGCCTCGAGACCAACAGGATAAGAGGGATGGGTGGCTATAAAGAACAACTTGAAGAATTCGGTCCGGACAATCATGAGTGCTAGAGGGCTTGTTCCCTGATTATCGGTTGGGTTCCAGACTTCCGTCTATCAATGTCACTGAATGTCACTGCTCGCAGCACACTCATTTTGAATTACGGATCGTAAGAACAGGTGGCCTTATTGGGGAAAGGTTCTAAAATTCCTTTGCAGAAGGACAAACAGGCGTACTCTACACTCCATTAACAGGGAGGTCAAATAATGACGTCATGACATGCTCTAAGAGACAATTAACGAGCCTATTGCCTTCTATGCAGAAGAATGGCTTTCCTTCTGGTTGCTCATCATACAAGGGAAGGTACTAAACAATATGTGTTAATACTAATACAAATGCCGATCTGCCACCTTGCAATTAATTTGTTTCAATTTAACTTCATATCTTTAAATATTGAATTACATATATATTTGAGTGAGATATAAGTGTTCTTTTTAATTAGTTAGAACTGAATATTTACACAGCACAGAGAAATAAATTAAAATTTAGAAAGTAGGGGCTAAGGGCCAGATTAGCTCAGTCGGTAGAGCGTTCGGCTAGAACCACAAGTTCCTAGTTCGATACCGGCTCTAGCCAACTCAGCGAATGAGTAGCACAGGGATCTGTGCGGTAAAGAGAGGAGCTGATGGTAGGGTGGTGCTCCACCTCAGATGCTAAAATAATCTCTTTGGTATCGCGCTATTGAAAAGGGGATAGACTCCCTCGCTGTCTGGCTGATACCGGCATTAGGCCGCCCCGACGACTTTACTTACTTTACTTACAAATTAACAGAAAATAGACGTCTCATCATGGTATAATGGTTAACAAGTTAATTCTGCAGATCCATTACTACCGCTAATAGTGAGTTCGATCCCCGCTGGATGCTCCATACTTGCAACCTTGCGTCACATCCTGAACTAGGCGAACGGGTAAATACCTACGTTAAGCCAATTTCTTTTTAAAGTTGAGGTGAGAGAATAAAAAAGAGGAAACATGTCCAACTAGACCAAACAAATAAAGTAAATTAATTTATGTATTTAACCGACCCTTTACATATTGCGTTGCAAATATATCTGAAAAAGAAAAAAAATTAGAGACCGTTTTCTCTTATCACGAGAATGGAAGGAGTATTTACTGGAAGCAATAACTTTTACTCGGTAAATATCCCTTCAATTCTCGTTTATTTATTCTTTGTTTTCCAGGTAATGATCATACCTATAATTCTTTACCTTTTTACTTTCTTTAATTCACTGGCTTGTTTTACCTGACCATTAAGTAGTAACAGGTGCTTGGTTATTTTGTTTAATTGCATATCAAGTCTTGAGGGCTACTTAACTCTTTGCCTATCAAATTTTCACCCATTTTCTACCAAGTTTTCTTATTTCTTACCTGTATGATGGGAGATTTTAAAGGTCACCCTCTATTCACCTTAGTAGTTATTCTATTCAAATTAAGTCCGATTATTCTTGTAATCTGAGTCATTCAACTCAATTATAATCAATTCAGTTTTTTATACCGCATATTTGTACTTCCCTTACTTCACTGACTTGTTTTTTTAAATGGCCTTTAAGTACGAACAGTCGGTTGTTAAGTTATTCTGTTTAATTGCTAACAAATTATCGCATTATTGTTTATAACTCGAACGTTTATTGTTTGTAACTCGAACGCACGTAATTTAGTTTGATGAACATATTTTTCTTTTATGTGTCACGTCCTATTCGTAGCGAATAAGTTGGGTTACCGCCCTGTCAGCTGGGGCTGTAGAATATGCCGACTTCACCTCTGCAGATGGGTAAAATACCCTCAATTGGGCCCCATGTTGGCTGTCGGTGACGACCCATGATGCTTAAAGGATGGAATCTTGGTGGATAAGCAGTCCATGATATGCATCACACCATATTTCTATTAAGCTAGAGTAGTGGTCGGAGTTAAATGTTAAATCTGCTGGTTACATCAAGCCATAGCATCTATATGATTGTTCCAACCCTATTAACTTTATGGGTAACCCCCAACCTTTTTTATCATATATGTGCTAGAATGCTGAGGGTCTTATTGTTTTGGGTATGATATTAAAGTGTCTCTAATGATGAATTTTCAATTCTGGAGCTCTGGGGAGTATGAAGTACCCCTTCATCTCAATTACTCTCGACCGGGTCTGATAGGACCTCTTAGGGTCCTATCTATTGGTTAAATAGAGAAAAAATGAGTTTAAAAATATGTTTGAAAAATTGAGTTTGAAATAAAAATTGAAATTTCTATTTAAGAAAGCATAAAACATGTCTTCGGCATAAAATAACCCAACAATGGTAGAAATGCCGTAAAATTCAACCAACCAACCAACCAACCAACCGAGTTGGGTTAATACCTACCTTCTACAAGTCAACAGGAGAATTGGAATTTACACGTGGAATACAAGGCATTAAGAAGTGAGTATATCTAGTGGCGGAAAGAAAGGGAATCAAGGAGGAGCATATCTCCTGGATCGCAGCCCCAGGGCGCACAAAATCGCCCTAATCCAAAATCCTTTGCATTCCTAAACTATATAGCCTAACTTTTGCCACTAGACTACTGAACTATGAACGCGTAGAATTTTATTGGTGAAGATTTGAACAATCAGAATCAGTATTTATTGCCTACTGGAAGGGGGACCTGTCGGAACTCCCCACCCCCGGATCACGTCGTTTGTACACCAGTGAGTGTCTCCTTATGTCTTTTACTTAAAAAATCTAAGACTCAATATTTATCTGTCAATAATATATGCTGATTAATTGTCAAATCTGAATTAGATAATTAGTAATATCTATCTGCATATACATTTTATAATGTGCCTTTTTAAAAAGATGCATATACACAAACATATTTAGTTGAACAAACCATTGATTATATATTTCCATGTCTAAAATCGTGCAAGTCTAAACCAACGTTAAGATTTGATTTATTAGATGAAGTCACTGCTGCACAACCTAGAGAAGGCAAAAAGAGACATTTGAACACAGATTATATAGAGTTCATGTGCTACAACGTTAGAGAAATCTCCAAACTAGGCAGTATATCCCTGAAATTAGTAGACCTGTTCTGATACCTTGGTAGCAGTATCTCATCTACAGAAAGTGATGTCAATATACGCATAAGAAACGAATGTACTGGTACAGAGAGATTATAGGTGATATGATCTCTCTGATAAGATAAAGCGTTTGTTTGTTTGTTTGTTTTATTTTATGGCATATCAACCTCAGTGGTTCATTTAATGCCGATAAAGTGTTGAAATAAATCAATTCTTAATGGATAATACAATTTTCTTATAAATACATTTTTCTATTTAACCCATAGATGGGACCCTAACAGGTACTACCACTCCGGGTCAGAGTGGACCAGGGAGCAATGGTGATGAATAGGGTGCTCCACATTCCCCAAACCTCCAAAACTGGAACCTCACCATCAGATAGAGTTTAACGTCATTCCCAGGACATGTAGACCTGCAGCCACCGCCTTCTAGCACCCATATGATAAAAAGGGTTTGGGGCTTTCCATAAGGGCAATAGGGTTGGGAAAATCATATAGGTGCTAGGGCTTGACGTGACCAGCCGATTGATCGGAGGGGGCCCCTTCGATCGCCCGTCTAGCCCAAGATAGGGCTAAAGTGGAGTATTGCATGTCATGAATTGCTCATCCACCTGGGCTCTATCCTTAAGCATCACGGGTCGCCACCCACGGCCAACAGGTGGCCCCATTGGGAGAGTCTTACCCCTCTGCAGAGGTGCAGTCGGTGCATTCTAACGCCCCCGCCGACAGGGCGGAAGATAAAGCGTGAATTCTTCCAAGTTATATACATGTCAATTCTATAGGATGGCTGGACCTCTTTTACTAGGAGAAAATACTAAGATAAAAAATAGCTCGAAGGAAACAGTAAATGTCTTAAAATATCCTGAAAGCAGCAGCCCACAAAAGAGAATATGCGCGGCAACAAACCATTCAGTAAGACGAAGAATACATATTGGATACTTCTATAGTAGCAAGGACGAACTCATAAATTTCGTAGCGATGTCCGAAAGGGACGGTTGGCAAGAGGGAGTCATGGGTATCCGTGCTATCAACGCTACATGACGATAATGATATATTTTATGTCCACATATATATGTGTATACCTCTATATTACAAATATATACGTTAAACATTACATATATGCGAGTCGTTGTAACATATATACATACACATACACACACATACATATATGTATATATATATATATATATATGTATTATATATGTAATATATATGTATATATATTATGTATTATATATGTATATATATTATATATGTATATATATACATTATATATGTATATATATGCATTATATATGTATATATATGTATTATATATGCATATATATGTATATATATATGTATATATATATATATATATATGTGTGTGTGTGTGTGTGTATATGTATATATGTATATATGTATGTGTGCGAAGAGATGGAAGTGAATCCGATGGTATGTAGTATTGTTAGAAATTTGAAAAAACACAGGTTTAAATAAAATGAGTGGTAAGTCTATTAGCCGACGCTGCAGTGTTTCGACCTGTTAAGTAGATCTTCTTCAGGGCATTTCTTGATATAAGGAAAAGTAAAAAAAAAAAATGTTATCACAGAATAACGGGAAAAACTGCCATAGTCCTTGTTCATCAATCTGTTCAAAATTTGAAGTTTGAAGAAGGAACGCTGGAAAGGTAGACGGTTGACATATGACGTATGTGTATGTGTGTGTGTGTGTTGTGTGTGTGTGTGTGTGTGTGTGTGTGGTAGAAAAATGACATTGAGCATTTTTTAGGTGTTTGTGTGTGTGTGTGTGGTTGCGCCTGTGTGATATATTTTACGATAAACGACATCGAAACAAACCACAAAGTTGGGCGTGTGTGTGTGTGTGTGTGTGTGTGTGTGTGTGTGTGTGTGTGTTGTGTGTGTGTGTGTGTGTGTGTGCGCGCGAGCATGAATGCATATTCATTGAGAAGAATGTTTGTTTCAATTAAGTGGCGAGAAAAATATTCTTTTAACTTTTGAGTTGCTGTGTGGGGGTTGTATGGGGGTTGTAAGTAAGGGAATGTTAGGAAGAAAGATATCTGCGTGTGTCTATATATATATATATATATATATATAATACGTTTGTGTTTTAAGTAAGTGAAGTGAAAAAAGGGGTGAGTGTGTGGAGGGGGGTAAAAATGTTTTAGTAAGAGTTGTGTAGTTAAAGTCTTGATTATTATTGTTTTATTATTGTAATTGATTATTATAATGATTTTTTAAAATTATTATTATTACAATTGTGTACTAGTAATTGATTATAATAATGATATTATTATTATTATTATTATTATTATTATTATTATTATTATTATTATTACAATTGTGTACTAATTATTTATACAAACAATTTCTGTGTATTCATAATTATTTATATAAAATAATTATTTGTTAATAAAAATTGTGTATTCATAATTACTATTTTTGTTAGTTGTTATATTATAATTGTGCATTTGTTAATTGTTTAATATGCATTTACACAAAAATCCACATACATGGGTATCCACATACATGTGCATATATAATACATAAGGGGTGAGATTTAATATGAGAGCTTCCCATGGAAAAATATGAATGCATGTGAGTGATGAAAAAGGGGGATGGGGTCAGTAGGGAGTATATGTGGGGGGTATATATGTATATATATATATCTGTATTATATATGTATATACATATATGTATTACATATGTATATATATGTATTATATATGTAATATATATATATATGTATTTAATATATGTATATATATATATATATGTATTATATATGTGTATATATATATGTGTGTATATATATATATGTATTATATATATATATATATATGTATTATATATGTGTGTATTATATATATATATGTGTATTATATATATATATATATTATTATATACGTGCATATATATATATATATATATATATAATAATATATATATATAACCTATATTTATGTACAATACGAAAGCTTTATTTTTTGTTTGCTTAAACAACCGGTTTTTTTAAACACAATGCTTCGATATTATTTAAAGATAAATTTAGCTTTGAGGAGTGGAGGAGAGAAACATATTTTATGCCCAAAAGAAGGATTTTAACGAGCTCTATTCAACGATATAATGAGTAGCAGTAAAAAAAAAATACTGCGTGAAAACAAAATAGGCCTCAATGGTGTCGCGGGCTGTAACACAAAGGTGATATTTTATGAGAGCCTGCGATCAGAATAGGCAGGGCTGAAAAAGGAAGAAATTGAAATATAGGTTTGAGGTACCGAGGAGGCTGTTCTTGTTTGGTTAGCATCAGGGAAAGTAAAAATTCCCGTTGATAAAAATAAAAATCGTATACACAAAAGACACGAGGAGCATATCATCATCATCATCATCATCATCATCATCTCGTGATCGACAGCACATACTTTAATGATTCTTCCTCGCTATCCACCCCTATCAGCCATCCCTACTGTAAGGTCCTCTGCACAGCATCCAGTGTCCGTGATCGATGTAGGTTTTTGCTTGTCGAACCACACTGGTGTATCCATGTGTAGGTGAACATCACTTTGCTTCTCCAGAAATGTCCAGAATATATTGTACATCTTACTCGGACTCTGTTTTATCTGATTTCATATGGAGGCCAACGTATCTTGCTGTATTCCCTTGGATATGCAGTAGGGAAATATTGAAATAAACGAGATCCGTTAACCTGCATATAGTGGTGAGGTTCCAATTCAGTAGTTCTAAGGAGTGAGGAGTACCCTTTCATTGCTATTACTCTCAGGTCCACTCTGACCCGGACTGGTTTAACTACGGTCTCATCTATGGTTAAATAGATAAGAAAATGAGTTTAAGTATGTTTAACAATGAATGTAAAAAGAAATGTTAATACTCAACGAGGATGAATGAAACAGACATCCTCTGTATAAAATAACCCATGGTTTGAAATGCTGTAAAATCCAACCAACCAATTAACTTGGGTTTAGACTTGCCTGGTACTTCTTTTTCGTTTATATAAAAAGGTGATTTTGTTAAAGAGAAACATCAATGAATCACGTATTGAAGAATTCAAATTGATAGTTGGTGTTTCTAAGATTTCTAGTCCAATCATCGTAGAAATGGTACGGTATTTGCGCCTCTCATCCCACTTATGAAGGCGTGACACAAGGACATTTTTATTTGAGCCCACCCACAAGTCAAAGCTCATGAATCAATGTGCGTACCCACAAAATGCTTCATTGACACTCCCAACCGTAGAGACAAAACCTCACCCGATTAGAAGAACAGAAAGTTCGATAAAATCAGTTGTTCGATCTTAAGGAGACCTGACTATGCTACAGTGTTACATTCTATTTGTCGTGAAAGTGTTGGGTAAATATCCGCTATTCTTCTTAACTTGGTATTTTACTTCCAGTCGTGAGGTCGGAATTTCAAAATCATCCGTCCATCGCATCATGAAACGTTGGAAATGGCGGTGTCTGAACCAGAACGGACATCAGTTTGAGAACAGGCAGTGACAAAACGATAGAATGATGTTTGTAAATTCTTTTACATATTGAAAAGTAAACAAATAATAATAAACAGCTGGCTTACAATTATTTAAAGTGTGTATACATCTTTTTGGGACACCCTGTATACTAGCGCAGTTCAAGATTCTTCGACAAGATTCTTGGTATCAGCCAAACAATGAGGGAGTCTATCCTCTTTTTGCTAGTGCTAGACCAAGAAAATTGTTTTTGCTCAAGTGGAGTGATATACCTACCATCAGCTTCCAAATGCTTTACCACACAGATCAGATTACCAAGCTGTGCTACTCATGCACTGAGTTGGTGAGGGCCAGTACTGAACCTGGAACGTTGTGATTTCTAGACAAATGCTCTAACAACTGAGCTAAACTGGCCCAGTCACCTAGAAATCTCAAGGTTCTGGATTCGATACCGGTCCTCACCAACTCTGTGTATGAATAGCATAGCTTGATAACCTGATCTGTGCAGCAAAGTGGGGAGCTGATGATAGGTGGTGCACTCCATATCAGCAAAACAATCTTCCTATTCTAGTGCTACCAAAAAAGGTATACATTCTTTCATTGTTTCACTGATACTGGCAATAGGCCAATTCCACAGACGTTATTTGAAGAATGTTTCTATAAAGCCAATGATTTCTACAGAAATAGAACAAAGATTAATGCATAATTAATCACAAAAGAAAATTAAACTCACAAAAGAATTTTTATATACGTGCCTGAATTTCGGGCCCTGTGTCCAGTGGCTTCGAACTCTGATTAGTTGGTTGTGTCTAACTAATCTTTATTTACTCTTTAACATTTTTGCGTCAGTTTAGCCTCTTTTTTTTCTTTTTTCCTGATATTCTTTTTTTCACTCCGTCAAACAGGTTTATTTTGATTGATGTTTTTTATTTCTTTGTTTTCAATTTTATCTTTTTACCATTTTTCTTGTTTTAGTATTTTATTCTTGTTTTTTTTTTTTTGTTTTGTTTTGTTTGTCTTATTTTTACCAATCCAAATATTTATATAAACCTTCTTTGCACAATGATCAAATTCACGCCCTATTTCTCTCTGTTGACAATCTCTTTATTGTATTTTAATCATATCACTAAATTTACGATTGTGTTTCACCCTTGTCCACAAATCTTTTCTTTTAAAAAAAATTCCTTTTCATCATTATGTTTTTCCCATATAAAACATAATCTTATTCTATCAAATTCACAAAGATGATAGTACGCTGCAATAGTAATATAGGCAATTAATATAATTAATACAAGTAATAATTAATAATAATATATTAATACAATTAATATAAGTAATAATCCTAATTAGTAATCCTTGTAAAGTGAAAAATTATGTTTTTACTACAAATAATTAAGAAAACTGTAAATCATATACTCATTTAACACTACAAGAATAGTAAGAGAAATTTTGGTAACCTAAATTTTTATTCTTTAAGTTACGAAAAAAGCAGTCTATCCTCTGATATAGAACCCATGGTATTAAACCGTGTGAATTCGCCTATCTGACAGTTACCCTTTCTCTCTTTCTTTCTCTCTTGTCTTTATATTCTTAGTTTTCTTCTCTCTGACACCCTTTACTATTGGCCTTGTGCCACAACTAAGCTATGCTTAATAAATGACTATAAGTATTGGTTCAATAACTTATGGTAAACCATAGTAGGAATATTTGATACTAGCGGAGCCTATGTATATACCACCGTATGATAATCTAATTATTACAACGTTAGATATATTTACTTAAGTGCTATTGCAAAATAGTCCAATATGTAAAAAAAGTATAATAATCTTGATCTAATTATCTCTTGTACTTTTTCTTTCTTCCACGCTGATACTACTTCTTGTCCTTTGAGGAGAAGAATTCCCTTACTGAAGCTTCCGCCACCTCTTAGTTGTTGAAGTGTAGCGGTTACCGGAAGTTCACCATGGATCGGAACAAGTAATAATCCGAGGGAGTTACGTCAAGAATACATGCTGGGTATGGCATCAGTTCGATTACCTCAAGTTTCTGGATTTTTTTTTTCGGAATCAAGCGTTTATGCAAATATTGCAAAACACTTGAATCACCCAAGTATTTTGAAAATAAAGCAATATAAGCTAAATAACAGAAATCAATAAGTTACTGAATTATTTCAGAATTGAAAATAGCAAAATTGCTACTAGTTACAAAATGAGTTAAATTGTGTTTAAAAAAAGGACTTTAAAAATTGAATACTCAATAAAAATGAATATGACAAAAACGTCTTTGGCATGAAATAGCCCAAGCGTTGACCTGCTGTACAACCCAACCAACCAACCAACCAACCAACCAACCAAGGTAATACAATTAATCTCCACACAGTTAAATGGTTCCAATTATTGCTATCTAATACCGACAATTTATAAACAATTGTATGGTTTAGATTATTTAATAATCATTTGTTTGCACAATTTGTACGATATTAAATATTCCTAACTAATGCTAATAATTTTCATAGAATTTGGTTTGTGTGGTTTGTTTTGTTTTACGGCATATCAACCTCAGTGGGTCATTTAATGCCGATAAAGTTTTGAAATAAATCAATTCTAAATGGATAATACAATTTTTTTATAAATACATTTTTCTATTTAACCCATAGATGGGACCCAAACAGGTACTACCACTCCGGGTCAGAGTGGACCAGGGAGAAATGGTGATGAAGGGGTGCTCCACATTCCCCAAACCCCCAAAATTGGAACCTCACCATCAGATAGAGTTTAACGTCATTCCCAGGACATGTAGACCTGCAGCCACCGCCTTCTAGCACCCATATGATAAAAGGGGGTTGGGGCTTTCCATAAGGGCAATAGGGTTGGGAAAATCATATAGGTGCTAGGGCTTGACGTGACCAGCCGATTGATCGGAGGGGGCCTCTCCGACCGCCCGTCTAGCCCAAGTAGGGCCAAAGTGGAGTATTGCATGTCATGAACTGCTCATCCACCTGGGCTCTATCCTTAAGCATCACGGGTCGCCACCCATTGGGGGAGTCTTAGCCCTCTGTAGAGATGCAGTCGGTGCACACTAACACCCCAGCCGACAGGGCGAAATTTTCAAAGAAATCTATTTGTTAAAAACCATATAACTGTATGCAAACAAATAATGTTTATTATTGAATGTGAATAGTTGTTAAAAGCCGTATCATTTTATATAAAATTATTACTATTAATTAGGAATACTTGATACCATATAACCTGATGCAAATAAATGGTTATTGAATAAGAATTTGTTTAATTTCTAGTTCTTTGAATTAATCAATTCGCTAATTTGTTAATTCATGTGTCTAGTGTTTGTTTATGCCAGTGATAATTTGTTTTTCTAAATTGAAAAATAAATTTAGAAAAAAAAAAAGAAGAATACGCTGATGCAAGTTGATACGTGAATTACTTGTAGTGATTATAGAAAGGTCTTTGCCAAAAGTCGTTTGGCATGAAATTATTTTCAGATTTTGGCCTGTGAATGATAAGATTTCTTGGATTTGTCTCAAGAAATTATATGAGGACGACAGGAGCCTGTCTCGTCGCTGGAACTATCACGCCAATTCTATTGACTTTAGTAGCCAGGGTTCGAGGCTGGATGATATATCCAGAATTAAAATGATGAATTAAAATGTAAGTAGAATACTGGAACAACAGAATCTTCTTTAATCCATTTACTCCTGGACTTTCTTTTCGATTTTTGTCTCAAATATCATTTATTAAAACGAGAGATTAAATATCTCTCTCTCTCTCTCTCTCTCTCTCTCTCTCTCTCTCTCACACACACACACACACTCATTCACTCACTCTCTCTCACCACCCCTCCCGATCGGTCATCGTTCCTGAGAAGTCCTTCACAAGGCATACAGTATCCGCACAGAGCTGATCAATATAAGCTTTTGCTAGTCCGCCTAAACTGGTGTGTCTATGTGTTGGTGTCCATAGGAATAGGAAAATTATGAATTCGTCAAGTAAGTGGCTGTACAGCTGATGTTTCGGATGGCGCACCATTCTTATATATATATATATATATATGTATATATATATATATATATATATATATATATATATTTACCCCCTCCCGCGAGCAGGATGCAACACAAGGTCAATTTCTTAAGCGGAGTTTAACACGTTTGAATTCAGAGTTTTCCTTCTCATAGACCGGTTGCCTAACCAAGGTTAAAGAGCCCAGTCTGCCCTACTATTTGCCCATAGCTGGAGGGAGAGTAGGATTCATACCTTTCCCAAGGGTATTAGCGCTAAGTGAAATGCAATTACCCCGTCCAGGATTTGAACTCGGAGCGACGAGTCCATTTCCCATGACTTTAACCATTACACCATGCGCTTCCTATTCTTATATAGTTTCTATCTAGCCTGTTCTCCAAGCGTTCAGCCATACAGTAGCACTGCCACGGCTACATTATTCGTCAATTAATAAAGATATCTCTCTATTCGTAAACATTTCTCAATTTCTACCGTTTATATTTTACATACCAAATCTTAATACCTTCATTTCAAAGTAAATCATATGAATAATTAAAAACACACTTGATTATTTCAAGATAATTCTCAGCATTTTTTCTGTAGTCAATAAAGTCTAAGTGAGACTGAGTTAGTAGCTTTCTTAATTTCAGTCCAGTTCGGTATCAGAAGTCAAAATTATTTTACCTCATAAAAATTGACGAAGTGAGACTGAGTTAGTAGCTTTCTTAATTTCAGTTCAGTTCGGTAACAGAAGTCAAAATTCTATTACCTCATAAAAATTGACGAAGTGAGACTGAGTTAGTAGCTTTCTTAATTTCAGTTCAGTTCGGTAACAGAAGTCAAAATTCTATTACCTCATAAAAATTGACGAAGTGAGACTGAGTTAGTAGCTTTCTTAATTTCAGTTCAGTTCGGTAACAGAAGTCAAAATTCTTTTACCTCATAAAAATTGACGAAGTGAGACTGAGTTAGTAGCTTTCTTAATTTCAGTTCAGTTCGGTAACAGAAGTCAAAATTCTTTTACCTCATAAAAATTGACGAAGTGAGACTGAGTTAGTAGCTTTCTTAATTTCAGTTCAGTTCGTTAACAGAAGTCAAAATTCTTTTACCTCATAAAAATTGACGAAGTGAGACTGAGTTAGTAGCTTTCTTAATTTCAGTTCAGTATCGGAAACAGAAGTCAAAATTCTTTTACCTCATAAAAATTGACGAAGAAAGAATGAACGATAATTTCAAGTAAAAAAAAAGAAGTTTTGGCGACTGTTTAAAAAGGAATTTGTTGTAAATATTCTTGCTAATTGAATCGATGTCAATATTTCCGGCCAATTAGGTGGCCATTTAATTGGTTGCTGCCAATTATAAGTTCGACTTCCTTTTGGCCTTTATGCCATTATATACCATAAAATACACAATTGATGGTCCGTATTGACAAGTGATAAAATACAAACGATGTTGTAAGCGAGGGTTAGACGACATTGTGGCAGATGTTAATGAAGAAAATTCAAGAATTTATAAATGCTCGGAAGCCTTGCCTAATTAGTACTGTTAAAAAAAGACCTGTAAACTAGATAATATTTAAAATGACATGTACAATAATAATCGATTTATATAATTAATCTATGTTGCACTATTCCTGCAATGCCGTTTTATATAGTTATTTACTAAGCTTAGCTTAGATGTGGCACAAGGCCAGAGGTAAGGGGCGCCCAGTGAGAATCGAACTCACTAACAATGGTCTGCTAATCTAGTTTGCTAACCATTACACCACATGTCGTTTTATATAAGAAATTCTGGTTAAACCGTCCAATTGATGATTTTATTGCATAATAGAATTAAGAGTAAACATGTTTCTCCCAATAATCCTAAAAAAATCTAATAAGTTTTGCTTGCGATGATCCAAAGTTATTCAGATCACACTGGAATTAACTGTCCGTCCCATTGTGGTGTAATGGTTAGCAACCTAGTCTCGCAGATCTATTACTACTAAAAAGCGAGTTTTATCCTCGCTGGATGCCACATTGTATTTACCTCGTACCCCACTTGTACGGGTTAGGCACAAGGCCCTATTAACGCGGGACCACCCACAAACCGAAATTCATGGATGGCAGGTGAAAAACTGCGTCGATTCCGTCGGCATTCCTCCTCAAGGAGGGCGCCTCAGGCGCTAGGCAATAAACCCAGCCCTGCCCCTTTAAATCAAGGGGGCAGGTATTGCCTGGGGGGATAGCCCCCTGGTATCGACGCTATTAACTTGTAAAGATCCAGGGCCGAAGCCACTGGACCCCCACCACTTGGGCGGGTTTGCTGGATGCCACATGCTTGCGACCTTGTGACACATCATATCCCTTGTTAACAGATAGGGTGAATATCTATACATATACATATATAAACAGGACGTTCCATCGTGTTGTAATAGTTAGCAAGCTAGTCTTGTAGATCCATTATTACTAAAAAGCGAGTTTGATCCACGTTTGATAACCCATACATGCGACCGTGTGTCACATCCTACCTGTGGCGAAGGGTTTGGGTAAGTACTTGCATTAGAATTAACTATTACGGATGACCTAAGAAATAACAGCGCAAAAAGCCCTGGAATTTCCTGTAATATGGTCAAGAGACTTCTACAAACGAAGGCGCTGCCACTACACAGGATTGCTTGGTAGATTTTAGGCAGACATATAAAATGGCGGAATAGGAACCCTAATATCTGTGTCAAGCGGCTAGGAGAGCTAAGGATCCCCACAAAGGAAATGACAGATTGCCTTCAAATGATGAAGGACTAGATGCTGCAGTAGGATGTTTGAAATTATTTACGCAGCAGAATACAGTCAACCATTATCTTAATTATCATCATCTTGATTACACATTGAATAATGACTTCGTTGCAGCGTTAATGAGTTAGAGATCACAATTACCTTGATGTCAATCTTAAATGTTACCTAAAAGAAGTAAATAATTACTACAATGAACAACTCCCAAGAAATAAAAAAGGAACAAAAAACGTTTGTCTACCTCACAAGTGAAAACTACTTTTAAGTTACAATCAAGTTTGAGGTATACCAATATATAAACAGATAGAGAATCAACAGAGAGTTTGGACCATATGACCTTTAGGCACCCCTTTTTGATCTCGATTAAGAAAGAACATGTTTTTCATTTACACCGTCAATATCCGTTTGTCTTGACAGACGATTTTTAGATTCTTTTAAAAATTATAAAACTAACCCCTAACACTAACCCGTAACCCGTAACACTAACCTCTAATCCTAACAAACAACCGGATATTGACCGTGTAAATTAAAAAACATGTCCTTTCTTAATCGAGATCAAAACGGGGTGCCTAAAGGTAATATGATCTGAAAGTTTTATATTGAATATCTGAAAGTTTTATATTGAATATCTGAAAGACTTTATTCAACCTGATTCAGTCATAATTAAAATTATGGATTAAGTAGAGGCCGTGAGACCTGTTCTTTTCTCAATCACGATGATCGACAACGGTATGTCCTCTTATCGTGTCAAATGCAGAGAAAATAGGGTGATATTGTTAGTATGGCTGAATTGTACTTTCGTCCTCATATTCATTCTTTATAACATCTCCAGAGGCTGAGTGCTGAAGAGCCTCAAATAACATAACCGAAGTATATGAGTGTTATCAACGAACAGCATCTGCCAACCGCCATAAATGGATGAGGCAGAAATATACATGTTCTTAAATCCAGTTTTATTCTAGTTATATGATTTTCCTGATAGTTATCGTATTTTAGAAGATTGCATGTGAGAATATTCCTAGCGTAAATGAGATATCTTTCAGATCGCAGTGTATGTCCCCTATTTTAGACAACATCAGACGTTCATGTTATGTTCTGTGACGCTGAGAATATATATGAGTGTTGCTAGAGGGAAAAAGTCTATTAGCCCAAATCGTGACAGATGGCGAAAGCGGTCGAAGCAGCGCGAGAATCTTCTCAACACAGCATTTTTTCAGAGTTCCATTTGAAGAAATGAGTTGGTCACCCCAATAAATAAATAGACATTTGAAATGTTTCTTTTCCTAATAGAAAATATTCTATATTGTGAATGATAACGTAAAGGCAGTGGTTCTATTGAATGAAAATGTAAGAATTAATATGAAAAAGAAAAAAAAAAGACAAAACATGAGGATGTTTTTGGATCAATGTCTGTTAACCAGGTTGATCGACTGAAATTGAAAAATGTTTCAAAATACTTTCTCCCGCCAAATTATGTTATTATTCGTTTTATAACGTTCCCCGAAATACATCTGGACAAACTTCAAGACTTTTGGGACACATTGTTAAGAAAAGTCTAAGTATGGAAGGACATATTGCACTGTGGAGAGAGAAACCACGAACGTAGTGGTTCGAAGCGTGCACGACTGTGTTTGGCATGCAGAATGGGATCAGAGGCGAGTGGGGAGATTGAACTCGCATCCTCCTGATCGTGAGTCGTGGCCTGACGCATGGGAATTGCTAAACTGTCCAGAGTGGCCTGGATGTTAAGGATTGACGCGTGCTGATTGAACCGTATACCCAAATATTTTATGATTTTCTATTAGATTATTATTATTTTAAATATGAAATAAAATAATAATAATAAAAAATCATAAAATATTTGGGTATACGGAGAAAACTGGCCTTCTCTGGGGTAGGATGTTTGATGTTTGAGGTCGGAACGGTCGAGGTGCAGAGAGTTTTGAAGTGTTTAAAAAGAGAATTTTTTTGAGAAGTTTACGTTTGGAGCACTGAATATTCTTTATTATCTAACCATAACAGTCGTGCACGCTTCGAACCACTACGTTCGTGGCTTCTCTCTCCACATGCACATACAGGGCAAATCTAATATTTAGATGGATGGTTAGAAATATTATCTCTAGAGAGGTAATGTTAATTTCAAAGCACAGTTTAACATGTTTAAATTCAGTTTTCCATCTCTTAGACTGTTTGTCATACTAAGTTTAAAGATCCCCATCTGCCCAACTATTTACCCACATCTAGAGGTAGAATCATTGGATGCATACCTTTTCCAAAGGCAGTAGTTCAATATGAACAACCTCGGCCTGGATTTGAACTCGGTTCGCCGTGTCTATTTCCTACGACGATAACCATTACACACAAACACGTCCTCATATAGAATATTGTACTGGAGCACGGTAGTAAGTGTCTAGGCATGGAAAATGGAGTGCAATTCTGAGATTGAACAGCATACACAGATGAGTAACAAAACTAATAAAAAGATTAAAATATTACAGTTACGTGTAGAAATTAGAATTGACTACTTCACTAGAAAGAACAATGAGAGGTGATCTAATTGAAACTTTTAAAATAATGAATGACATAACTAATTATGGTAGACATGTTTAAATGTTTTTCCCCGAACTAGACAAAAACACTACACAATCAAACACATATTAACAGAATGTAGCAACCTAAAACAAATACGAAAAAATACTACCAAAGAACAAATCTAAAACAGATATTCTACCAAATAAACCCAGAAAAACTACTCGGATACATAAAAGAAGCACACATCTACAACAAAATCTAAAAATCTTCCCAAAAAAATGAAAACACAAAAATATATGTTAAAAAAAATCCTCTAAAAGTTTCATTCACAAAAAATATGTCAAAAAAAAAAAACATTTAGAAAATTAGACATTATCACCAATTCATTTCAAAAACGTAGTCGGCATTAAATAACCCATTGAGGTTGATATGCCGTAAAACAAGAACAAAAAAATCGAACTAGACACTTACTCTCAATGAAGATTTCAGAAAGTAAGCCCGTTAACCGATTGGATGTCTTTTATTAATAGAATAATATGTTTTGAAAAATTTGCCCAATGATATAAAAGCAGCAATAATATAATATTTGATGATTAATTTGGATAACTTCAGAAATAATGCTTGGAATAGGAATTATTTTGGAACGATCGGATGCATTACTTTACAAAATGTTATCTGCGTATAGATATTATATTAATGTTCTTTGCAAATATTTTGCTAGAAGTTGATATGAGAAGATAAAAAGGGGTGATACACAAGGAGGCATACAAAACAATAAATGATTGACTGAATAGAATATAAAATTATTTATAATTCATCGACAATGAATAAGCGTAATTCTTTACGCCAAATATCCAGTAATGCTTTTCCCTAATTGATATAGCGTATCGTGCTAGAAATAAACATTTATAATTCCTTTTTATTAAGTGGAAAAGTTGTATTTACGTCTTAAGTTCATTCGCTTATATGAGAGTGTTTCAATCTTGTGTTAAAAAAGACCGAATACTCAACCGTTTTCCCCTCTGATCAATCGGTTGGTCACGTCAAGCCCTAGCACCTATATGATTTTCCCAACCCTGTTGCCCTTATGGCAAGCCCAACCCTTTTTTTATCATATGGGTACTAGAATGCGATGACTGAGGGTCTACATGTCCTGGGAATGACGTTAAACTCTATCTGATGGTGAGATTCCAGTTCTGGAGGTTTGGGGAATGTGGAGCACCCCTTCATCACCATTGCTCCCTGGTCCACTCTGACCCGGAGTGGTAGTACCTGTTAGGGTCCCATCTATGGGTTAAATAGAAAAATGTATTTATAAAAAAATTGTATTATCCATTAAAAATTGATTTATTTCAAAACTTTATCGGCATTAAATGACCCACTGAGGTTGATATGCCGTAAAACAAAACAAAACCAAATCAACCGTTTTTTGTGTGAAGAGCAAATTCTTTGACTTCTTATACAGCTCAAAAAATGTATTATATTAGAAACTGTCTAGAAGACTACATAAAAGCCTAACCAATAAAATTGTAGGAAATCTTTCATGGAGATATTCTAGTGAATAGCGTAAAAAAACTAAAGGAGATACCAGTCTCCCAACATTATTAAATAAAAGAGTAAAATATCTTCCCGCCTTTCACTGATGGAATATTTTATTCACACTATATTACAGTTTCTGTCCACTTGGCTGTCTCTATTTTCGAGGCTAACTATCGTAAAATTGTACAAGTGCTCAAAATGGACAAAAACTTTAATACTAACCATTAAACGAAGATCATCTAGACATCTTCAATCTTACAATGCGACCATCGTCTAATGGTTATCGTCGTAGGAAATGGACACGGTGACGCGAGTTCAAATCATGGATGAGGTTGGCTGTGTAGCGGTTATTTTCCCATTTGCCTGGGGAGTTATATGCCCGCCGGTTGTCGTTTGTTCCCACTAGGGGACCTCTGGTATTTAAGCGGCTATTTCAAACTTCTCTCCCTCTTTTCTCTCTCTTTCCTGGCTACGAGACCACATGGGTTAGACACGGTCTACCCCTTTCTCGGTGGGGCTCCGGCCCCCCTCCTAGTAAGTCATTTCTATCTATGGACGCTCCAGTCCTTTTATATGTGTAGGTTTATCTACTCTTGTATTCGTATCTTTTGTATCCATGTACTCTTCTATTATGTATCCTTTGTATTCATGTGCTGTTATCTATTAAATGTATTGTCCCTCAACCCTTGTCGGAGTTGTATGTTCTTCAAATATTCACTTTGAATCTTACAGTTGCATTAAAAATAGCGGTAATACACTTCCAATTATTCTACCTGTAACTATGAATGAATTGCAGAACAGACTGGATTATTTAACCTTGTTATAGCAACCGGTCTAGGAGATGGAAAATTCTGACTTTAACCCTGTTAAACACCAGTCAATATTTGACTGTATATCACACTCTGCTCGTTCGGAGGGCTTAATGGATACACGCAAGGCATTTACAGTTTACTATAATAAATAAGTCGATATATGTTTTGTTAAAAATGAATCGGAGATGAGAGTTTATCTAATAAACATGACAAATAACATTACTTTTAAACCAATATGCTCTTTGTCTTTTATTTTTCTTCAAGTATTGATGCTGAAATTCCGGCGTTTTATTAAAAGCCGATTCGGTTTCTGAGCAACGGATGTTGAACAAAATTAAATTTTGGTAGAATCAATATATAAAAGAAATCTCTCCCTCCACGGTGTTTTTTTTATGTCTATTTTCAACCATGTAAGCGAAATCAGCAAGAGTTTTCTTCGATATTTAATAGACATCGCTTGAAGATTAGTGACTGACATTTACGACAAATAATGCTAATCTGTATCTAAACTGCAAAGGAAAAAAAAAGGAAAAAGCAAAACAAAACAAAACAAAAAAATCACCATCTATTTCTTTGTCATCATTGTTTTGTTCTTATCGTACCGTTTCCTATTCATCACCCTTTAACTTTTTCCATAAATTGAGATTTGTTATTGAATGTCCCGTGAATGGATGACAAGTCTCACATTTGCAAAAGACATGTTCCAAAGACAACAAAGAACGTGTCAACGATGTGTCTTTTTCAAAGCATAATCTAAATGCTGTAAGCCAACTGAACGACTCTACATTCGCTGTGAATGTACATCCTGTCCATCGGTCAGTCGTATCAGTAGGGAGCTTAAGAGTTTATTAACTCTTGTTCATCTCACCATACTTGCTGCCTGAAAGCTAAACTAATTCTTTCGATAAATAAACATGCATTAATTATGGATTCAGACCTTTTCTTGTTGCAGAGTTCATTTCTTCTTTCTGACACAAACCTGAAGCACAATATATTTCTTCTTCTCTTTCACAGATTTTCCTTACTCGTTTTCTTTACTCGATTCATATAAATGTCGTTCTTTCCAACAATAAAAGCGGAATATACTACACTAGCATTATAATCTATTAACGACATTATTGGTTTGTTGGTTGGATTTAATGGATTCTCAACGCTTAGTGGGTTATTTTATTATGTACACATTTTGTTTTATTAATTCTTGATGAATATTCAACAAGTTTTTTAAAACATCATTATTGAACTCATTTTTTTTATTCATTCTGGATGAATATTCAACATTTTTTACACTAATTTTTGTTGAACATCATTTTTAAGTATTATCTGCGTTATTCGGACTATTGTCCCCATCTTCATTGTTATTTGTACAACGTTTCAAATAACAATGAAGATGGGGACAATAGTCCGAATAACGCAGATAATACAAATCTTCAAGCCTCATCTCAAACATTCTGAGAAATAGTATCATTTTTAAGCTCATTTTTTTTAAAAATTCATTCTATGAATATTCAACATTATTTTTAAATAAATTTTTTAAACATCATTTTAAACTCATTTTTTATATCTAACGATGGGACCCTAACAGGTACTACCACTCCAGGTAAGTTCACCTAGGAGTAAAGGTTATCAAGGGGTTCTCCACACTCTTCGGGTCACCAGAATTAGAACCTCACCATTAGATGCAGTTTAACGTTATACCCAGGACACTAAGACCCTCAGCCACCGCCTTCTAGCACATATATGATAAAAACCGTTCAGGTTTGACATGCGGGCAATAGGGTTGGAATAATCATATAGTTGCTTGACGGGACCAGCCGATTAATCGGAGGGGTCCTCTTCGACCGCCCTTCTAGCATAAGTAAGAGCCAAAGTTTTCATGGACTGCTTTGCCACCATGATTCTGTCTTTAAGCATTACGGGTCGCCAACAATTGTCCCCATTGGGGGGGGGTATTACCCCTCGCAGTGGTGCAGTCTGCGTATTCTTCTGTCCCATCCGACAGGGCGAACGACACATTATTTATTACCTTAGTATCAGACGAAAAGGCAAGAAAACAAACTTCAATAAAATGAAATCACATTTAATCCCATTTTCTCATCACAATCAATTATTGACAAAATATCGATTTGTAATAATATTTCAGGCTTGAAATAAACTTCTCATCAAACTCTTCGCGTGAAAAGTATTTCTTTGTCAAAGTAAAGTTAGAAGCAAGCCATAAATCTTACCAAGATCGAGCGTGATACCAATCACTTATTTTCCCTACCCTCTCGAAACACAGATTTCAACATTTAGTATATATCAGGTTTTAGCCAGACGTTTTGCTCGTGCTTTGAAAACAGGAACATTTAACTGCAGATGTGGCCTGTTCTGACTACCGATCATTGAAGTCGTTAGATTCTTAAATAGGAAGTGCATTGTGTAATGGTTATCGTCGTAGGAAA
>CM042145.1:31214335-31244335 GCA_023376005.1 Doryteuthis pealeii | reverse complement strand
AGATCATCTTCAGGGCATTTGTTGGTATATGGAAGGTAATAAAAAGTTTTTTCATCACAGAATAACGAGAAAAGCAAGTGATAGTCCTTGTTTATCAGTCTGTTCAAAATTTGAAGTCTGAAGAAAGGACGCTGAAAAAAGTGGACGGTTTGAAATATGATGTCAAATATTCTCTTTTACGGTGTGAGTATTATTTAAACCTGTTTTTTTTTCAATTTTCTTAATATACTACATACGTCGGATTCACTTCCTTTTCTTCATATATATATATATATATATATATATATATATATATATTTACCCAAGAATGCAGCACATGGTCAATTTGTAAGTTTAACAGATTTGAATTCAGAGGTTTTTTTTCTCCAATACCGATTGCCAACCAAGGTTAAAGAGCCCAGACTTACCTACAATTTAGCGCATGACTGGAGAGAGAATAGTTGAATGCATAATTTTTCCAAGAGTATTAGCGTTATGGGAAAATGCAATTAGCCTCGTCCAGGATTTGAACTCGGATCGCCCTGTCCATTTTCCCCGAAGATACCCATCACATCATGGACAACCAGATAGTTGCGGACCATATTGTTACTTTTAAAAGGAGGAACATTAAATCCTGTAAACAAAATGTCATTGGAACTTCTTAAATCGTTGTCATTACACCCCCCCCCCCTGCAACCACTGAGTTACTGAATTTTTGTTTTTGTTTTTGTTTTTAGATATTAGACCACTCAGCACGACGTTTTCAGGAGCTGAGTTGAAAATTTATTGCTTTTCCAATATGCTATCCTTGTGCCAGATTAACCCAATATGAATTATCGATTTATTCAATAAATTGTTAAAATATCCATATTTTCTGTCTGGCTGTTTAAATTATTGCGTATTGACCAATCATACGAATGATAAATGTTAAAGGTCGCCTAAAAACCAAGAGATCAAATTGTGACCTTACTCATTTAATCTTATTTGACCTGATGTCACACTTAGCTTACATTGGCAAATATTGAATTACATAAATTTTCCCAATAAGAAATTGATTTATAGCATAAATGAAATTTGATTTGTATCCAAAAAAGTAGCGAACATTTCCGAAACTTTCAAGAAATGTTCTAAACTGAACACAAACAAAAATAGTAACCATTCTTGTCCATTCTCAACGAGAATTTAAAGATAGATCAAAAGCCATAATTAATTTGTATATTAGTTAATTGTTGTTTTGCTGAATGGCATATAAACACTTGTGGGTAACATATTTATATGATTAGTTTCTAGAAATAGTTTTGATTAAGAGGTACAGTCAATGTATCCCACTGCCCAAACCGACTGGGTGGCATTAATTTAAAAAATACATATTCATTAATAAGGTTTATTAAGCAGAAATAAGAGTGTATTTTCGGATTTTATATTCGTATATACATTTATATTTGAGCTTGTTTGTTTGTTTGTTTTGTTTTACGGCATATCAACCTGAGTGGGTCATTTAATGCCGATAAAGTTTTGAAATATATCAATTCTTAATGGATAATACATTTTTTTTTATAAATTCATTTTTCTATTTAACCCATAGATTGGACCCTAACAGGTACTGCCACCCCGGGTCAGAGTGGACCAGTGAGCAATGGTGATGAATGGGTGATTCACATTCCTCAAACCTCCAAAACTGGAACCTCACCATCAGATAGAGTTTAACGTCATTCCCAGGACATGTAGACCCGCAGCCACCGCCTTCAAGCACCCATATGATAAAAAGGGGTTAGGGCTTGCCATAAGAGCAATATGGTTGGGAAAATCATATAGATGCTAGGGCTTGACATGACCAGCCGATTGATCGGAGGGGTCCTCTCCGACCGCCCGTCTAGCCCAATATTGGGCCAAAGTGGAGTATTGCAAGTCATAAACTGCTCATCCACCAGGGCTCTATCCTTAAGCATCACGGGTCGCCACCCACGGCAAACAGGTGGCCCCATTAGGGGAGTCTAAGCCCTCTACAGAGGTGCAGTCGGAGCATTCTAACGCCACAGCCGACAGGGCGGATTTATATTTGAGGAAATATTCATGGATTGTTGAGAGCAAATAAAAAAAGACTACTTTTGTGATATAACCTCAAATTCATTTAGTATATATATATATATATATATATATATATATATATATATATATATATATATATATTATAAGTTAAGAGTAAGGAAGTGAATCCGACGGTATATGTATAGATAAAAGGGTATGAAAACACACACTTTGTTGTTTAAAATGAATATATTTTTATTTCCTTTTTTATTGCTAATTACAATTGCTAATTACGATTATGCTCTGATGATGATTTTTAATAAATCGAAATATTGTCAATATCAGCAATGAAAAAGGATATACAAATATATTAATTTTAACAATAAAGTGTGTTTGTTAATACCCTTTAATCTATATATATATATATATATATATATATATATTATATTATATCATGCATTCCTACAACCTCCCACTGCCAACTGTTATTACCTCCCACTTCTAATTCCTTGCTACTACTCGTTCTCCTTAAAAACGAGACACGAAACCATACCATTGTTTCCTACCTGATGATGGCAAACTATATTGCCGAAAGCGCTCGTATCGAAACCTTTGGTGGACTGTTATACCAGTTCAACCCCGACACCAAAAAGATGGCCCGAAAATTAGAAAGGATCAACCAAAACTCGCCGACAAGAATTGTCTGTACAGTTCAATGCTGCCAAAATACACTTATTTTATATATATATATATATATATATATATATATATATATATATATAATATATATATATAAGTTTATTAATGGAAATAATGTATTGCGGATACAAAAAAATCACTGAGACATAAAAGTACAGGGAGTCTCCGAGGCGTAGTGGATAAAGGGAAATCCAAACAGCCTCATCCTGGATTTGAACTTGAGTCGCCGAGTCCAAACCATAAAACCAGGTGCTTCTAATAATCCTGAGTACAGTTTATTTGAATCCAGAATTTTCTTTCTGTAATGTTTATTTCCATAGCTAGGAGGAGAAGAGTTGGACTCATGCTTTTCCTAAGAGTATTGACGTAAAGTTAAAAGCAATCAGTCTCGTCGAGGATTTTATCCCGGTTAGTCGAGTCCTTTTCCTATGACAATAATCGCTACGTTACACACACCACCATGGGGCTGATGCTGTAGAGCTAAGCAATAACAAGCAGAGGTCATATTCATAAACTACAACTGGTACGAACAATTAGATGGATGGACACAAGAATAGATTCTGCTAGATCAGAGAGCCAGGGCAATGACGGAAATTTAAAAATACCCAAATCTTACCCAAGATATCAAGATTTGTATCATGATCATTAAATTTCTATAAAAACTTCTGGTAACCCCAAATGGAGACTCGTTATTCGAAAATCCAAGAAAGGGTCGAGACTTTCCAGACCACTTGAGTGTTGGGATCAATAAGAATGTAGAATTAACTTGAAATCACGTTTAGTCTACAAACATATATAATAATAATAATAATAATAATAATAATAATAATAATAATAATAATCAAAGCGAAAATTCATAAGACCCAACAAAATAGTAAATGTAGACTTTGCGGTAATAGAGATGAGACTGTTAACCATATACTCTGCGAATGTAGCAAACTAGCACAACGAGAATACAAAGCTAGACACGACTGGGTTGGGAAGGTGATCCACAGGGAATTATGCAAGAAATTAAATTTTGACCACACAACAAAATGGTATATGCATAAACCAGAATCTGTTCTTGAGAACGAAACGCACAAAATTCTCTGGGACTTTGAGATAAAAACGGATCACCTTATCCCAGCAAGAAGGCCAGACCTAGTGTTGATAAACAAAAAAGAAAGAACTTGTCAACTGGTGGATTTTGCAGTGCCAGCAGATCACAGGGTGAAGTTACAGGAAAATGAAAAAATAGACAAATATCTAGACCTTGCCAGAGCAGTGAAAAAGTTATGGAATATGAAAGTGAAAGTGATACCAATTGTGGTTGGTGCACTTGGAACAGTCCCAAAGGGATTGGAAAAGGGTTTGGAAAGTTTGGATATCAGAGGAAGGATTGAAACCATTCAGAACACTGCACGGCTGCAATCTGCCAGAATACTCAGAAGAGTCCTGGAGACCTGAGGAGACTTGCTGTCACTCAGACTCCAGTGAAAGACCATCAGCTAACACTGATGTGAAAACTCAAAAGGAGTAAATAATAATAATAATAATAATAATAATAATAATGCCATAAGCACCAATTATATTAAAGGGAAATCATACGCAATAGTATAGGTTAAGTGTGGGACAGGGATGAGTCGATTAATCACATAGTAAGCGAATACTGCAAAGTAGCTCAAAACGGAGTAAAAGTATGAGCCCGACTGGGTAGGAAGGGTGATACACTGGGAAATATGTAAGAGATTGTACTACAGTATAGAATGATATAGGTTCAAACCAAAATAAATTTCAGGAAATGAAACGAAGAGAATTCTCTGGGCTTTTGCGTTACAAACGGATCAGCTAATCCCAAGTAGAACACCAGACCTAGTGCTAATTGACAAAGACAAAAAAAAACCCCTGACATTTAGAGGATTTTTTTGTTCCAGTGGATCACCGAAGAAAAAGTAAAGAAAGCAAATACTTGGACCTTGCCAGAGAACTAAAAAGAGTCGTGGAATTTGAGGGTGACGGTGTTACCATTTGTGGTTGGTGGGTTTGGACCGGCCCATAAAAAACATGGAAAAAAGACTGGGGGAATTGGAAATCTAAGGATTAATCGATATCATTGAGATCACAACATTGTTAGGATCGTTTAGAATACTCAGAAGTGTCCTGGAGGCCTGAAGAAATTTGCAGTCATCAAGATTTCAGTGAAAGACCACCACCTAACATTGGTGTGAAAACTCGGATAATAATAATCTGTAATATAATTCTGCTTGTGTTTCCCCGTTGGTCCATTCACATCTTACGCTCATATAAACATGTAGCATAACGATGGTCATGGTACAAGAACGGTGTTTATCGCATAGGCCAACTCAAGTTGTAGTAGTCGTCGTTAGTTCAGAAACAATACACGCAGGTTGTATAGTCACAAGGAGTTGTTTATTACTTGGATGCACGAGGGCTCTTTTTCAGAGAGAAGGAAGGATAGAGAGAAAGAGAGAGAGGGTACGGTCAAATTATTCTATCTTCTAACATAGTATCATGTTCTTTACTGCTGTCCCAGACCCATACGGGGGACCGACCGACACGTCTGCTCTCACCAGAGCCTAGCCGAAAAAAGAAGCAGATTTTCTTCTCTCCCGTTTCTCGTTCCAGCGTCGCATTCGTTTCCGGTCAAAGCCCGGAACTTTCGTTTTTATTTTTAGATCTAGTTCCGGGGTCATTCTTCGGTCAAATTACTGGCTCCCCGCTTAGTTTTTACTCTTCCAAATTTTAACCTTTGTTTGTTATTATTTCTTCTTCCTCTCTTTCCCTGTCAATCCCCAAATTCTCCGTAGACCATAGTAATTATGCTACATAAACCCTTCCCGCAGCCAAGTGGAATATTTTTAAATACATTTTGATACATTCCTTCTTCTATCTATCGACAACTTACTCCCTTCGTCTTCTTGTCGTAACTGGGTCTCTTGTACTGCCATATTGCGTTGTCACTTCTCATCATGTTATCTTCTACCGTTGTTTTAAATTCTTCTTTGTTTGGATGAAGAATGACGTAGAATCATTTTCACGTGCACGTGACATTATTCTTTTATCGGTCACACATTGCCAAGAGTCATACGGACATTAGATGATCGCTCGCTTCAGTGGTTTCTTTCCGACTAAAGATAAGTTAAATCTATTTCCTGGCATTCTCGAATCGTTAGATAACGTTACTTTCTCGTCCAATGAATACTAAGCTAGCAAATGACTTTAAATTGTCACTTACACTGTGACAGAGAACACGAGGTGAGTGGCCTGCCGTATTCTTGAGGGAAGCGAGCTAGGCTTTGCCTGGCATGTGGAATCGAACTCGCGTCCTTCGGAATGCGAACGGGCGACGCATTGGCACTGAATTCAAGATATTACTGTCCCGGATGTAAGCGCCAGGTGCCCGGATGATGCCTACGAGGATTCCGGCTGCCGGGATTGGCTCGGGAATCTCGTGCGTGGGGTGCAGACACCCGGATGTTGAAGTAAAAACTTGTAGAAGTAGAAGTGGGGTGACGACAGCAGGCAGTTGCGATTTTTCATCTGCTGAAGATATTTGAGTTGGTGATTTTACGATGACGACGACGACGGATTTTTTGTGCTATAGATTTTGTGACGGCAACGACTTGTTGACCCCCCCCCTCTCTTCAACAAGTCGAATTTATTTTTTCCCTCTATTTTTTTTTTTTTCATTCTGGATACACCCAGTAAAATCCAAAGGTTTTCGTAATCCATTTAAACCAACTTCACTACATGCCAAATAAAATATGCCACCAATCTAATATTTAACAAAACATGAAAGATAGAATCGAGGAAATGAGAAATAAAAACTAGTACTACTACTTGTTCTTCTAAAAAGGATGAGTTCTGCATTGAATAACCCATGAAGGTTGATATACTATTAAAGAAGAACCCAAACCATAGCAAAATGATATATAGCATATATATCATTTTTCTATGGTTTGGGTTCTTTTTGCTATGTATAGTAAATGTATAGTAACTTAGGTTTTTTGTTGTTTATTTTTTTTTAAGCAATACGTAATTAAAAACAACATTAATCCCCTAAAACCGTAAACCAATTCGCAAAATGTTAATTCATAGACTGTAGTTAAACTGTCATTGGGTACCACCAAAAAACTTTCCGTTTTAATTTTCCGCTGACATTTTTGCTGACAGAATTATCGATTTCTTTGATTGGGTAAGAATTTCCTTATCTGTTCCCTTCCATCTTTCTTTTCGACTATCTCTTCCTTCGCCTCTTCCGTTTTTGAGGTTTGCCAAGATTGCATAAAAGAAATCATAATTTTGTAGGAAGAATACTTCTTTCTGACAACGAAACTTTTGGGCAAAAAGCTAGATGGGAACTTCATAAACGTGCTGCCTACTGTCCTTAACAATATCTGGAAGTAGCATCCCACAATAATGCAGCTATACGGCCGCTTACCTACTATCACACAAACCTTTCAAATAAGATGAACAAAACATGCTGGATACTGCTTGAAAAATACGGAGGAACTCATAAGTGACGTTTTTTTGGGGACACCAACTCATGAACACTTGAGTGTTGGTCGACCAGTATAAACATAAAACAGCTTGTGCGGATGCTGGGTGCCGTGCTGAGTATTTTCCAGGAGCAATAACCGAAACGGGTGGTGAGAGAGAATCATTGGAATCTGTGCTGACAGCACAACCAGTTGATGATATATTAATGATGATATATAAATTTGATTACTTAATCGCACACGCAAGAGTGACGTTTGTATTGGAGTTAAGAGAAAAAGATAAGAGAACGAAGATAATCGACCCAAGTATAGAAACATTCAACTTCAACAATAGAAATGGTAGGGAATTGCAACTGACGCCACACAGAAGACAAAGGCGTGTAGACGTCCACAGGAGAATGTCACTTCTGACAAGGCTGACTTCTGATTTAGGTCGGAAAATTAAAACGGACAGTTTTTGGTGGTACCCAATGACAGTTTAACTACAGTCTATGAATTATAATTTTGCGAATTGGCTTATGGTTTTAGGGGATTAAGGTTGTTTTTAATTACGTATTGCTTAAAAATATAAACAACAAAAATTCTATACATTTAATTAAGCATTAAAATTAATTATTGAATCTATTACTGAGACAGTTGTTTGTGTTAGTATTGCAATGTATAATTTCAATTAAACTTAGTTTTAAAAAATATTTTCCAACATTAAATGTATAGTAATTTGGGTTTTTTGTTAATTTTTTTAACCAATACGTAATGAAAAACATCCTTAATCCCTAAAACCGTAACCCAATTCGCAAAATGTTAATAAACTGTAGTTAAACTGTCATTGGATACCACCAGAAAACTTTCCGTTTTAATTTTCCGACCTAAATCAGAAGTCAGCCGTCAGTGTCCGGCATGTTTTTTTCATCTTACTTATATGGTTTCTGTGATAGGAAGCCGTTCAGCTGCGTTTTTATGGGGTCTCGCTTCCAGGATTTGTTCAAGACAGCACACAGCATTATTGTGTCATTTTTACTCTGAACATTTCGTTGGAGTCAAAGTGGTGCAGCCATACAGAAGTATTGCCATGGCTACATCTTGGGGGAATTCTTGCTTTATCAGAGATCAGACTTCTATATGATCAATAATCTGTCTATAGCAATCCATGTCTTTCTCATGCGTGTATTAGCATCCCTTTCTGAAGACAAAATATCATTATCTAAGTATGTGAACTGGTTTACAAATTTCAGAGTCTTACCATACAGTGTGGAGATGCCTCCGTCTTGTTTAAGACATGAAAACAGTTTTCACTGAATTCACTTAGAGGTCAATGCCTATTGTTACCTTCTCTTAACTATACAGCAGTGATGTGGCTTATGCAGGTGTATTATGTGAGAAGCGCTACATCATCAGTAATAGTCTCTGCATGATTTCTCTGTGTTCTTGCCTTTTTAATTTGAACCCTGTTTCATTTATAAGATCTAATGACGTTGAAATACGTAATCTAGACATATTATAAATACATATGGTGCTAATGTATCTCCTTCTAGAACTCCAGCCGTGATGTAAAAAAATCTGCCTCACCATCAAGCGAACATACCATTGGTTTCGTGTTTTTTTCTTTTTTTTTTTCTTTTTCGTAGAGCATCATTATAATGGTAACCGTTTCTTTGGGAACCCTTAGCTAGTATTATTTGCTCTATCTTCATCTATGTATGGAGAATTGTTATAGGTAATATACCCTATAGACTAATGGAATGCGCCGACGGTTACTATAAGTAACAGGGACAATTATGGCTTGTAGAGTAAGCCAATGCGAGTCAGCTCATAACTCTATTGTCGGACGTATTTCCCACTTCTCTGTACTGTAAGTGTCTACTCTTTTGTTAATACATTTTCCTACATTTGTTACCCGTCGTTTTGTTCTTATTTGACCCCTTAAAACCCAACAACAAGAATAATGCTTATGAGAAATCTACAGACAGTAGTGTTACCTCGAGATTTTTTATTTGAACCACTTTTATGATTCCACAAATAGTCAGAATCTGATGAGTTGTGAATCGATTTCTTCGAGAGAAAAATTCCTAAAACAAATGCCTCCCCACCCACACACAAAAAATGGGACTTTGAAAACTTGGTCCTTTGCTGCTTAGTTTTTGATTCCACCATACTTATTTACCCGGATGAGAAACCTTTTGAGGATAATTTGATATTCTGCTTTCATAAGAAACTAGAATTCCAAAATGATATTTTAATAAATAAAATGAATAAAAAGATTTTGTTTAAAATAAAAACAAAAATACAAATTTCAGATGTGAAATTATCCTCTCAAGATGCAAACGGATATCGCGATTTTATAGTATACGACGCACTTAAGAACGGATCCATATATTCCAAGATAAATGATACGCTCTTATCATCATTTGGGGAGTTATAGGAAGAATGTCAGTTGCGTGCAAACTGAAGTCCCACTCTCCTCTACTTGTCGGTGAATGTACTTTATAAGTATGTAGTCTCATTATTTTATAAGAAGCATCTCTACTTTCCAGGAAAACAATACCCGAGCGATTAAATGGGTATTCAACTATACACATCAACTTCACAATACAAGAAACTGGGTGCTTTCATTTCCGACTTTCTACAGATCAATATTTTCTTTCTTTCTTTCGTTTATTTTTTTCCTTTAATGCCATATCACCATTCGTGGGTTATCTAATGCCAAAGCCATCCTTACTGAATAACAGTATAGGTACTATTTAACCCATAGTGGGGGATGAGGCATTAAGTATTATATATATATATATATATGTGTGTGTGTGTGTGTGTGTGTGTGTGTGTGTGAAGAAAGCAAGTGAATCCGACAGTATGTAGTATATTAAGAAAAATGAAAAAACACAGGTTTAAATGGGTTGTGGTGAGTTTATTGGCCGACGTTGCAGTGTTTCGATCTATTAATTATATCATCTTTAGGGCATTTGTTGGTATATGGAAGGTGACAAGAAATTATTTATCACAGAATAACGAGAAAAGCGCGTGGTAGTTATTGTTATTCAGTCTGTTTCAAAATTTTTGAAGTTTGAAAAAAGGGACGGTTTTGAAATATGACGTCAAATATTCTATTTTACGGCGTGGGTATGGGACGGAGTATGTGTGTGTATCGAAAGGAAACATTGTGCATTTTTTAGGTGTGTGGTTGTTTGTGTGTGTGTATGAATTTTAGCGATGAACGACAGCGGAAATAAACCTTAAGGTTGTGTGTGTGTGTGTGTGTGTGTGTGTGTGTGTGTGTGTATTGGTAAGAGGTAAGGGAAGAGAGGTGTCATGGGCGTCAGGAGAATTTTTATTTTATATTAAGAGAAGAAAGAAGTCTGGATGTGTGGGGGGATAAAACTCACCACTTAACCCATTTAAACCTGTGTTTTTCATTTTTCCTAATATACTATATATATATATATATATTATATATATATATATATATATATATATTATATATATGTAGTAGTATGACCAAAAAGTAATAAGGCAAACAGGAATATTTTTTATATATGTTATTTATTCTCAACTAGTTTCGACCTTATTTGAAGAAAAGGGAGCATTATGGAAGAACTATAAAAAAATTGGGTAATTGGGTCAAAAGTGGCATTGTTTGATGTGTGGCGGTCAGTGTTTGTTTATTTAGGTGCCATCGGCCACCTTCATAGTTGTTGGCTCTTTCTTTTATGGCCCTAATTAAAATGACGAGTCCATATATATATATACATAATTATTTATATTTATCTATAATTATTTATATACATATAAATATATATATATAATTATATATATATATAAACATCTACATATATACATATACATATATACATATACATATATATACATCTACATATATACATATACATATATATACATATATATATATATATATATATATATATATATATTATTATTATTGATTCAGTATAAAATAAATAGCCCCTAATGGCGAAATCCTGTGTCTGTGAGCACCCAGATGTTGGTATTTGAATGTGCCTACGAATAAAACTAGTTACGTATTAGGTTATTTTAACTGCTAAAAAATTCTTTATAAAAGTCATTGGAATTTTAGCAGTTCTAAAGATGTATCATTAGCACGAACAAACTCAAGCATGTACATATACACGTTTCACTTATACATATACATACATCTACGCGTGCATTTTAGCTATCAAACCCAGTTACCTATTTCTCACTTCTTTATACAGAATGGCATAGACCCAATATTACGTAATTTATATAAAAGTGAATAATACATAAATTAAATTAGATGTTTCAATCTTCGTCCATTTTATTGTAACGACTTTTCTTATTGACGCATGTCTTTTGATCATCTCCTTATCAAGTAACATTTTCTCTGATGTTCAAGGTGTTGCACATCATTCAGCTTGAATCGACTATTCTTCTTTGTTGGCTGTCATGAGAAAGTCATATGAAGGAACCGCCTTTATCAATCACAGTTAATCTTGCGTGCCGTTGGTGCATTCGCTTTAAATTGACTATAAACTATCGAGCCTGCTTCATATATATATATATATATATATATATATATATAGATATAGATATAGATAGATAGATAGATAGATAGATAAAAGGGTATTAATAAACACATTTTGTTGTTAAAATGAATATAATTAGCAATGAAAAAAGAAATAAAAATATATTCATTTCAAAATCAAAGTGTACTTTTTCATACCCTTTTATCTATACATATACCGTCGGATTCATTTCTTACTCTTAAACTCCTCTCTCTCTCTCTCTCTCTCTCTCTCTCTCTCTCTCTCTCTCTCTCTCTCTCTCTCTCTCTCTCTCTCTCTCTGGTATATATATATAATATATATATATATATACTAAATGAATTTGAGGTTATATCATTGGTGAATTGGTTTTAAATTGACTATAAACTATGGAACCTGCTTCATATATATATAATATATATATATATATATATATATAATATATATATATATATATATAATTGTTATATAGTACCTAATAAGGAGAATGGAATCGTTTATTTTTCCTACGAATAATGCCTGTTTTAATTTTCGGAGAGAGAAACGAGATATCACGGAACTTCAGTTAACTGTCAGTTACCGAGTGCCGTTGCCTTTGTGTCTTCGCTAAATTATATATATATATATTATATATATATATATATATATATATATATATATTATTATCAAATAATGGAGCCTGCTTCATATATATATAATTATATATATTATATATATATATATATATATATATAATTGTTATATAGTACCTAAATAAGGAGAAAGGAATCGTTTATTTTCTACGAATAATACCTGTTAAAATTTCGGAGAGAGAACGAGATATCACGGACTTCAGTTAATTGTCAGTTACCGAGCGCCGTTGCCTTTGTGCTTCGCTAAATTATGAATATATATATATATAATATATATACTATATTATATATATATATATATATTATTATATTTTTGAAGGCAATTACAATGCGTATATTGTATAAAATTGTATAATTATTGAAAATAATCTTGACAAGCAAACTCGGCGAATAACGCGCGCAATGTGGAACACCGTACAGCTGTTTCAACTGTATTAAGTCTCATCAGCAGTGTATACCAGTAGCCGAGATGTAGATTTTCTGACTCTGCGTGCTGGGTTCTCGGTTTCGATCTCTGTCGGAGGGAGATCGTAGGTATACACGCTGATGAGACTTAATAAAATTGAAACAGCTGTACGGTGTTCCACGTTGCGCGCGTTATTCGCCGAGTTTGCTTGTCATGATTATTTCAATAATTATCGAATTTTATACGATATACACATTGTAATTGCCTTCAAAAATATAAATAATAATATACTTTACTTAACAATGCTTCAAAAAGCAAATTTATCAAATTCCTTATTAATATATATAATATATATATATATATATATATATATATATATATATATGAGGAAAATGAGTAAAGAAAAGAAATGTAGATGGATAAAATGAATTTAATCAATATCACATTAATCGATATGACTTACACATGTGTTTCGGTCAGTTTATGTGAGTGAAAATATTTCGCACACATAGAAGAATCGACCTTCATCAGAGTGAGCATTTATTTTGAATGAAAAAATTCGTTGGGAAAAAATATATATAAAATATGAGCATTTTCACACACATAAACTGACCGAACACATGTGTAAGTGATATCGATTAATGTGATTATCGATTAAATTCATTTTATCCACTACATTTCTTTTCTTTACTCATTTTTTCCTCATATTGTCGGACTCAATTCCTTTTCCATTTCCACACACACACACACACACACACACACCACACACACACACATATATATATATATATATAATATATATATATATATGATTTTCTCGATTTGTTTAGCCATACATTTAAATAGGCATTCCCGCCTAATTCATTATTAATTAATTAATTTTCAAAAATTAGGTTACGACTCCAATTAAGCACATATTCTCCCAAAAAATATATACATATAATATATATATATACATATAATTCATTCATTCTTTTCTCTTATATACAGTATTTCATTTTTCTCCAGATAGTCTCTATTCCCTATACCTTGAAAAAGGGTGAATCTCACCCGAAATATCGGAATTGATCAAACCAGGGACAAAACAACAGTGGAATAATAAAATTCTGTTTTTTGTTCTGTTTTTTTCTTGTTTTTGTTCTTTTTTTCCAATGCTTCAAAATACCAAAGAAATAACGTTCACAAGAACAAAGTATACATATATATATATATATATATATATATATATATATATATATATATATATATAGTATTTAAGCGCCGAGTCAATTTACAAATAGCCAAGCAGCTGCGAATTGCACTGATGACACGCTTGCAGGCACGTAAATTGTAAAAATATAAATAGACGAAAGGTTAATTGGTACAAAATTCGCACGTTACATTACTAGTCAACGTGAATAACATTTTCCAGTGATAACTTCCTGATTTCGTTTGTGTTTGTTAAACTTTATCAACTTCCTAATGAAACTAGGAAAATTTTTTCATCCATGCACATCTACTGACATACTCATGATCACTAAAGTGTCACCCTTAAAAAAATCCCTGAAACTTTAGATTTTATATGTCTTTCATAGTGATAAGGCAGATGATCCTGTTCCAAAAATTAAAAAAAGAGCATTTAAAAGCAAAATATTTTTTCTATAACAACATATCATTTTGTTCTTTCAGGCTTCCATAATTTAAGTGCATATTTAAGATCTGAGATATATGGATCATCCAGGGAGGATCTGACACGCTTCTCAGTAGTAATGGATCATGCAAGCATAGCTCACTAACCATTCTACCATGATGCAATGGACGTGTCCCATGGTATGATGGAATCGTCTAGGAAATGGATACGGTGACACGAGTTCATATCCTTGACGAGATTGGTTGTGTTTCACATTAGTATTTATACTCTTGGGAAAGGTAGGCATCCAACTGTTTGTAATTTTCTACAATGATTCAATAATTCTTAATTGCCAGTTTTTATTAAAAAAAAAAGAATTAAAAAGATAGATAATCTAATGATATTATTTGTCTCATGGTTTTATAAGGGTTGAATGTTGAGTGACAAATCATCTGTAGGTTACCGTGCAATCCTGACTAGTTGCCATTACAATAAAAAAAATCCCAGTTTGCCTGGTAATCATTGTCTATATACTGAGTTCGATGAGGAGTATCACATAGTAAAAGATGGTTGATGGGCTTGAATATTAAGGGAGATATGGGGCTTCAAATGTGCCCCCAAAATACCATTTTCAGCCATTATAAGACTACGTATTTTGATGAAAATGTACGTTATCGATTTTATTGTTTTTTCTCATGGATTCTAATGCCTTGAATTTACTGATGGTGAAACTGAGTTCCCTACTGAAATTAACAGGCAAGTCAGTGATAAAGAAAAAGAAATTTACAACAAGGATTCAATAATAATTCTTCATTGCAGGTTTTTATTTAAAAAAAAAAAAAAAAAAAAAAAAGAAAAGATTAAATTAATCTATTAATGTACTCAATTTTTACAAAGATTATCTAAAGAATTCAATTCAACTGCTGCTATGGGTAAATTTTAGGATAGACTGGGTCTACAGTCTTGGAATGGGAAAATTTCTATTCAACCCTGATAAACCCCACTAAAGAATTGACCTTGGGTCACATCCTGCTCGTGAGGAGGGGTTGGTAACTGCATACACATAATGCACTCTACTTATCATTTTATTTTTGAATTTCTCTAAAGACAACGATTCAGAATTATCGAACCGAAATAGAATAATGATTGATATAGTTTGGTTGTCTATTTCAATAAAAATGATTCAGTGTGTGTTTTGAATTATTTAATGTATTTTTCCGAGTTTTATTTTCATGTTTTTTACGGCGCCATTTTGGTCGATGCATTTCGATTTTCGTCACGTGCTTATTGCATCTCATATTCTGTAAAAGTGACTAAGCTTCTTTTTTTTTTTTGTCCATCTCTCCACCAAGAACAATTTAAGAAATCCAATGTATCGAATTGTGAAATATTTGTGTTAGGAAAATTCATATGTTATTACCAAATAATTGGCTTCAGATAGATTTCTTATATAACAGATTCCAGCGACCGAAAACTTTTGAAAACATTTGTTTGCTATGGGGAATTAGATTTAAACTTGGTTTGATTATAGACACAGATTCATACATATAGATTTTATAATACATAATGAATATAAATAGGCTTTCATTGTATTTTGTACTAACAACACTGGAAATCTTTTCCCCGATGCAGTGCCGTTTCTATTAAAGAGAGCAATTGTTTGTCAAGTAAGATTCTATTAACATCCACCAAAGAATAATAAAAAAGAGGAATTTTGTTAGATATCTTTCGAAATAGTAAAGTGTATCAATCGTCTTCTAAAATACACAAGATAAAGTATCAGATATTGATTAAAACAATAAAAATAAAGATACTACTTCAAAGAATATGCGAAACATTACACGCAACACACAACACACAAAAAAAAATAAACACACACACACACAACACACACAACACCACACAACACACAGAGACGAAATTTGAGGAAAAATGGATAAAGCACAAACAACCTCATTCAATTGTATTTCGCCTCGGTTAGGTAACGAACTTCGTCTGAAAGTTTTAAACCTAGGTGAAATATTAAGTGATATGATGTTTATGCTTTTAGCCGTTTTTCCTTAAATTCTAATCAAATCTTGTTACTTCTCATATATATATAATATAATATATATATATATATATATATATATATGTATGATAATGTTAAGTACTGTTAAGTAATGTTTCTGTGAGGGACACAATAAAAATATACAAATACAGGATGTTATGATCAGGAAACAATTTAGTGTCAATACTTAATGCATTTCGGTATTTGTACATCTTCAGGAACTGTTAACTATGTTATTTTCGTTTTGCATATATATATTTTTTATTGTGTCCCTACAGAAACATACTTAACAAGTACTTAAACATTACTCATATATATATAAATAATATATATATATATATATATATATATTATATATGAGAAAGAATAACCAAGATTTGATTTAGATTTAAGGAAAGGCTAAAGCATAAACACATATTCACTTATATTTCACCCTAGGTTTAAACTTCGACGAATTCTAACCTACCGAGGCGAATTAATCAATTGAATAAGTTCGTTTGTGCTTATATCCATTTTTCCTCAAATTTCGTTCTCTGTGTGTGTGTGTGTGGTGTGTGTGGTGGTGTGTTTATTTTTTTTTTTGTAGGTGCTGTGTTTGGCGTGTAAGTTTCGCATATTCTGTGAAGTAGTATCTTTATTTTTATTGTTTTTATCATATCTGAACTTTATCTTGTGTATTTTAGAAGACGATGAATACACGTTAATATTTCGAAGATATCTAACAAATTCCTCTTTTATTATTCTTGGGGATGTAAATTAGAATCTTTACTTTGACAAACAATTGCTCTCGCGAGTGAAACGGCACTGCATTGGGGAAAAGATTTCCAGTTTGTTACTACAAAATGACATAAGGCCTATTTATTATCAATATAAAATCTATATGTATGAATGGCTAAGCAAACCAAGTTAAATCATAATTCCCCATAGCAAACAAATGTTTTCAAAACGTTTCGGTCGCTGGAATCTGATATATAAGAAATCTATCTGAAGCCAATATTTGGTAATAACATATGAATTTGCCTAACACAAATATTTCAACAATTCGATTACATTGGATTTCTTAAATTTGTTCTTGGTGGAGAGATGGACAAAAAAAAAAAAAGAGAGGCTTAGTCAGCTTTTACAGAATATGAGATCAATAAGCACGTGACGAAAAATCGAATGACATCGACCCAAAATGGCGCCGTAAAAACATGAAAATAAAACTCCGGAAAAATACATGTAAATAATTCAAAAACACACACTGAACATTTTTATTGAATAGAAACAAACATATAATCATTATTCTATTTCGGTTCGATAATTCTGAATCGTTGTCTTAGAAATTCAAAATAAATGATAAGTAGAGTGCATTATGGTGTATGCGGTTACCAACCCCTACCTCACGAGCAGGAATGTGACCCAAGGTCATTCTTTAGTGGGTTCAGGCGTTGAATAGAAATTTTTCCCATTCCAAGACTGATAGACCCGGTCTATCTAAATTTACCATAGCAGCAGTTGAATTTAATTCTTTAGATAATCTTTGTTAAAAATTGAGTACATTATAGATTAATTTAATCTTCTTTTTTTTTTTTTTTTTTTTAAATAAAAACCTGCAATGAAGATTATTAGTGAAATCCTTGTTGTACAATTTCTTTTTTTTATCACGGACTGCTGTTAATTCAGTAGGGAACTCAGTTTCACATCAGTAAATTCAAGGCATTAGAATCCATGAAAAAACAATAAAATCGATAACCGTACATTTCATCAAATTACCGTAGTCTTATAATGGCGAAAAATGGGTATTTGGCACTTTGAAGCCCCTCATATCTCCCTTAATATTCAGCCCATCAACATCTTTTACTATGTGATACTGCGCTCATCTGACTCAGTATATAGACAAATATTACCAGGGCAACTGGATTTTTTATTGAATGCAACTAGTCAGGATTGCACCGTAACCTACAGATGATTGTCAACTTTCAACATTCAACCCTTTATAGAAACCATGAGACAAAAATAAATCATTAGATTTAATCTATTCTTTTAATTCTTTTTTTAATTAACTGCAATTAAGAATTATTGAATTCATTGTAGAAAAATTTACAAAGTTGGATGCCACCTTTTCCCCAAGAGTATAAAATACTATGTGAAACACAACATCTCAGTCAAGGCATATGACTCGTGTCACCTGTAGTTCCATTTCCTAGGGCACGATTTCCATCTTACCATGGACACGTTTCCAGTTGCATCATGTAGAATGGTTAGTGAGCTATGCTTGCTTGATCCATTACTACTGAGAAGCGTGTCAGATCCTCCTGGATGATCCATATATTTCTCAGATTCTTAAATATTGCACTTAAATTATGGAAGCCTGAAAAAACCAAAAAGTGATATGTTGTTATAGAAAATATTTTGCTTTTTAAATGCTTCTTTTTTAAATCCTTTTTGGAACAGGATCATCTGCCTTATCCTATGAAAGACATATAAAATCTAAAGTTTCAGGAGATTTTTAAAGGTGACACTTTAGTTGATCATGAGATGTCAGTAGATTGCAGGATGAAAAATTTTCCTAGTTTCATTAGCGAAGTTGATAAAGTTTAACAAACACAAACGAAATCAGGAAGTTATCACTGAAAATGTATTTCCGTTGCTGTAAGTTAACGTGCGAATTTTTTTGTACCAATTAACTTTCGTCATTTATATTTTTACAATTTCGGCCTGCAAGCGGTAGTCATCAGTGCAATTCGCAAGCTGCTTGGCTATTTGTAAATTGAACTCGGGCTTAATACTATATATATATAATATATATAGTTATATATATATATATATATATATTATATATGTATCTTTGTTCTTGATGAACGTTATTCTTTTTGTATTGGAAGCATTGGAAAAAAGACAAAACAAGAATAAAAACAGAACAAAAAACAGAATTTATTATTCACTGTTTGTTTTGCTCCCTGGTTTGATCAATTCGATATTTCGGGTGAAGATTCACCCTTTTTCAAGGTATAGGGAATAGCAGACTACTTGGAGAGGAAAAATGAAATACTGTATATAAGAGAAAAAGAATGAATGAATTTATGTTATATATATATATATATGTATATATTTTTTGGGAAATATGTGCTTAATGAGTCGTACCTAATTTTGAAATATTTAATAATAATGATAGGCGGGAACTGCCTATTTAAATGTATGGCTAACAAATCGAGAAAAAATCATATAGTATTATATATATATATATATATATATATGTGTTGGTGTGTGTGGGTGTTTTGGTGTGTGTGTGTGTTGGAAATGGAAAGGAATTGAGTCGACAATATGAGGAAAAATGAGTAAAGAAAAGAAATGTAGATGGATTAAAATGAATTTAATCTATATTTCACATTAACGTATCCACTACAATGTTGTTTCGGTCAGTTTATGTGTTGAAAATGCTCATATTTTATAATATATTTTTTACCCAACGATATTTTTTCATTCAAAATAAATTGCTCACTCTGATGGAAGGGGGTTCTCTCGATTCTTCTATGTGTTGCGAAATTATTTTCACTCACATAAATGACCGCAACACAGTGTAAGTCTATCGATTAATGTGATTATTGATGTAATATCATTATCCATCTACCATTTCTTTCTTTACTCATTTTCTCATATTTATATATATATATTATTATATATATATATATATATATTATATATATAAGGATTGATAATTTGCTTTTGAAGCATGTTAAGATAAAATTATATTATTATTTATTATTTTTGAGGCAATACAATGTGTATATCGTTTATAAAATTCGATAATTATGGAAATAATATGACAAGCAAACTCGGCGACATAACGCGCGCAACGTGGAACACCGTACAGCTGTCTTCAAATTTTATTAAGTCTCATCAGCGTGATACCTACGATCTCCCCCCGGACAGAGATCGAACCGAGGACCCAGCACAGCGAGTCATAAAATCTACATCTTCGGCTACTGGATATACACTGCTGATGAGACTTTAATACAGTTGGAACAGCTTTGTACGGTGTTCCACATGCGCGCGTTATTCGCGGAAGTTTGCTTTGTCAAGATATTTTCAATAATTATACAATTTTATACAATATACGCATTGTAAATGCCTTCAAAAATATAAATAAATATATATAATATATAATATATATACTAATATATATATATATATATTCATAATTTAGCGAAGGCACAAAGGCAACTCGCTCGGTAATTGACAATTAACGTGAAGATCCCGTTGATATCTCGTTTTCTCTCCGAAATTTTAAAGTTATTATTCGTAGGGCGAAAAATAACATTCCTTTCTCCTTATTTAGGTTACTATATAACAATTTATATATATAATACTATTATATATTATAATATATATATACATATATTGAAGCAGGCTCCCATTATTTGATATAATTATATAAATATATAATATTATATATTATATATATATATATATAATTGGAGCTGAGACACAAAGCAACGGCACTCGTAACTGAAACAGTTAACTGAAGTTCCGTGATACTCTCGGTTCTCTCTCCGAAATTTTAAACAGGGCATATTCGTAGGAAAAAATACATTCATTCTCCTTATTTAGGTTACTATTTAACCAATTATATATATATATATATATATATATATATATATATATATATATAGTATATATATATATTGAAGCAGGTATCCATAGTGTATAGTCAATTTAAAACCAATTCACCAATGATATAAACCTCAAATTCATTTGTATATATATTAATTATATATATTTATATATATACAGAGAGGAGAGAGAGAGAGAAGAGAGAGAGAGACGAGAGAGAGAGACGAGAGGAGAGTGAGAGATGAGAAGAGAGAGAGAGAGAGGATATAGAGTAAGGAAATGATCCGCGGTATATGTATAGATAAAAGGTATGAAAAAAAGTACACTTTGATTTTGAAATGAATATATTTTATTTCTTTTCATTGCTAATTATATTCATTTTAACAACAAATGTGTTTATTAATACCCTTTATCTATCTATCGATCTATCCTATCTATATCTATATCTATATAATATATATATATTAATATATATGAAGCAGGCTCGATAGTATAGTTCAATTTAAAGCGAATGCACCAACGGCACGCAGATTACTGTGAATTGATAAAGGCGGTTCCTTTCATATGACTTTCTCATGACAGCCACAAGAAGAATAGCTCGATTCACTGACTTGATGTGCAACACCTGAACATTCAGAGAAAATGTTACTTGATTAAGGATGATCAAAGACATGCGTCAATAAGGAAAAGTCGTTACAATAAATGGACGAAGATTGAAACATCTAATTTAATTTATGTATTATTCACTTTATATAAATTACTTAATATTGGGTCTATGCCATTCGATAGAAGTGAGAAATAGGTAATTGGTTTGAAGCTAAAATGCACGCGTTGATGATGTATATGTATTGAAGTGAAAAACCGTGTATATGTACTGCTGAGTTGTTCGTGCTAATTGTACATCTTTAGAAACTGCTAAAATTCAATGACTTGTATAAAGAATTTTTTAGCAGTAAAATACACTAATACTAACTAGTTTTATCGTAGGCACATTCCAAATACCAACACTGGGGTGTACAGACACAGGATTTCGCCATTAGGGGCTTAATTTATTTATACTGAATCAATATATATAATAATATATTATATTATATATATATATTATATGTAATATATATGTATATGATATATATGTAGATGTATATATTGTATATGTATATATGTATGTATATGTAGATGTTTATATATTTATTATTATATATATATATTATATGTATATAAATAAAAAAAAAAAAAAACTTATAGATAATATAAATAATTATGTATTAATATATTATGGCTCGTCATTTAATTAGGGGCCATTAAAAAGAAGAGCAACAACTGTGAAGGTGGCCGATGGCACCTAAATTAAAACAAACACTGACCGCCACACATTCCAAACAATGCCACTTGACCCAATTACCCAATTTTTTATAGTTCTTCCATAATGCTCCCTTTTTCTTCAAATAAGGTCAAACTAGTTGAGAATAAATAACATATTAAAAAGTTTCCTTGTTTGCTTATTACTTTTTGGTCATACCTACATATATATATATATAGTATATATATATATATATATATATATATAATATTATATTATATAGTATATTGGAAAAAAATGAAAAAAACACAGAGTTTAAATGGGTTTAAGTGTGAGTTTATCCCCCCCACACATCCAGACTTTCTTTCTTCTCTTAATATAAAAAAATAAAAAAATTCTCCTGACGCCCATGACACTCTCTTCCCTTACCTCTTACCAACACACACACACACCCACACACACACACACACACACACACAACCTTAGGTTATTTCCGCTGTCGTTCATCGCTAAAATTCATAACACACACACAAAACAACCACACACTAAAAAATGCACAATGTTTCCTTCGTATACACCACACATACTCCGGTCCATACCACGCCGTAAAATAAATATTGACGTCATATTTCAAAACCTTCCCTTTTTTCACTTCAAATTTTGAATACAGACTGAATACAATAACTTTACCACGCGCTTTTTCTCGTTTATTCTGTGAAAATAATTCTGTCACCTTCATATACCAACCAATGCCCTAAAGTGATATAATAATTAGATTTCGAAACACTGGCAACCGTCGCGCCAATAAACTCACCACAAAACCCATTTCAAACCTGTGTTTTTTCATTTTCTTAAATATACTACATACTGTCGGATTCACTTCTTTCTTCACACACACACACACACACAACACACACCAACTTATATATATATATATATATATTAATGCCTCATTCCCCCACACTATGGGTAGATAGTAACCTATTTACATGTTATTCAGTAAGGATGGCTTTGGCATTAGATAACCCACGAATGTGACATGGCATTAAATGGAAAAAAATAAACGAAAAGAAAGAAAAAAATATTGATCTGTAGAAAGTCGGAAATGACAAGCACCCAGTTTTTTGTTTATGTGAAGTTGATGTGTATAGTGTTGAATACCCATTTATACGCTTCGGGTATTGTATCCCTGGAAAGTAGAGATGCTTCTTTATAAATTAATGAGACTTACATACTTATAGATACATTCACGACAAGTAGAGGAGAGTGGGACTTCAGTTTGCACGCAACTGACATTCTTCCTATAACTCCCAATGATGATTATAGGTATCATTTATCTTGGAATAGGATCCGTTCTTTAAGTTGCGTCGGGTAACTATAAAATCGCGAATATCTTTGCATCTGGAGAGGATAATTTCAACATCTGATAATTCCTGTATTTTTGTTTTATTTTAAAACAAATCTTTTTATTCATTTTATTATTAAAATATCATTTTGGAAATCTAGTTTCTTATGAAAGCAAGAATATCAAATTATCCTCAAAAGGTTTCTCATCCGGGTAAATAAGTATGGTGGAATCACTCCAAGTTTCAAAGTTCCCATTTTTCGTGTGTGGTGGGGAAGCATTTGTTTTTTAGGAATTTTCCTCGAAGAAAATCGATTCACAACTCATTCAGATTCTGATATTTGTGGAATCATAAAAGGGTTCAAATAAAAATCTCGAGGTAACACTTACTGTTCTGTAGATTTCTCATAAGCATCTTTTTGTTTGTTGGGTTTTAAGGGTGTCAAATAAGAACAAAACGACGGGTACAAATGTAGAAAATGTATAAACAAAGAAGAGTAGACACTCTACAGATACAGAGAAGTGGGAAATACGTCCGACCAATAGAGTTATGAGCTTTTGACTCGCATTGGCTTACTCCTATAAGCCATAATTCCTTTACTTATAGTAACGTCGGCGCAGTTCCTATTAGTCTATAGGGTATATTACTATCAACAATTCTCCATACATAGATGAAGATAGAGAAATAATACTAGCTAAAGGCGTTCCCAAAGAAACGGTTACCATTTATAATGAATGCCTCTGAAAAAGAAAAAATAAAAGAAAAAAACGAAACCAATGGTATGTTTCGCTTGGATGGTTGCAGGCAGATTTTTTACATTCACGGCTGGAGTTCTAGAAGGAGATACAATTAGCACCATATGGTATTTATAATACTGTCAGATTACCGTATTTCAACGTCAATTGATCTTTATAAATGAAAACAGCGCGTTCAAATTAAAAGGCAAGAACACAGAGAAATCATTTGCAGAGACTATTACTGATGATGTTAGCGCTTTCTCACATAAATAACCTGCAAAGCCACATCACTGCTGTCTCTTCTCTCAAGGAAGGTAACCAATAGGCATTGACCTCTAGTGAATTTCAGTTTGAAAACTGTTTTCATTCTTAAACAAGACGGAGGCATCTCCACACTGTTATGTAAGACTTCTGAAATTTGGGTAAAACCAGTTACATACTTAGATTAATGATATTTGTCTTCGAAAGGGATGCTAATACACGCATGAGAAAGACAGGATTGCTATAGAACAGATATTGATTCATATGAAGTCTGATCTCTGATAAAGCAAGATTCCCCCCAAGATGTAGCATGGCAATACTTCTGTATGGCTGCACCACTTTGACTCCAACGAAATGTTTCAGAAAAAAATGACACAATATGCTGTGTGGCTGTCTTTGAACAAAATCCTGGAAGCGAGACCCCATAAAACGCAGCTGAGACGGCCCTCTCACAGGAACCATATAAGTTAAGATGAAAAAAACAGCCGGACACTGACGGCGACTTCTGATTTAGGCGGAAAATTAAAGGAAAGTTTCTGGTGGTATCCAATGACAGTTTTTAACTACCCCAAGTTTTTTAAATAAAAAACTATTTTTGGGGCGGGAAAAAAAAAAAAAATTTGGAGGTTTTTTAACGGGTTTTTTTTTAAGGGGATTTTTTAAAAAGGGATTTTCATTACGTATTGGTTTAAAAAAATTAAACAACAAAAAACCCAAATTACTATACATTAATGTGGAAAATATTTTTTAAATAAGTTTAATTAAATTATACATTGCAATTCTACACAAACACTGTCTCAGTTAATAGATTCAATAATTAATTTAATCGCTTAATTAAATGTATAAATTTTTGTTGTTTAATTTAAGAATACGTAATTAAAAACAACCTTAATCCCTAAAACCATAAGCCAATTCGCAAAATTATAATTCATAGACTGTAGTTAAACTGTCAATTGGGTACCACCAAAAACTGTCCGATTTTTAATTTGCCGACCTAAACAGAAGTCAGCCTTGTCAGAAGTGACATTCTCCTGGTGGAACGTCTACACGCTCTTTGTCTTTCTGTGTGGTCCAGTTGCAATTCCCTACCATTTCTATTGTTGAGTTTGATGTTTCTAACTTGGGTCGATTATCTTCGTTCTCTTATTCTTTTCTCTTAACTTCCAATACAAACGTCACTTCTTGCGTGTGCGATTTAAGTAATCAATTTAATATATCATCATTTAATATTATCATCAATGGTTGTGCTGTCAGCACAGATTCCAATGATTCTCTCTCACCACCGTTCGGTTATTTGCTCCTGGACAAATACTCAGCACGGCACCCAGCATCCGCACAAGCTGTTTTATGTTTATCTGGTCGACAACAACTCAAGTGTTCATGAGTTGGTGTCCCCCAAAAAAACGTCACTTTGAGTTCCTCCGTTATTTTTTCAAGCAGATATCCAGCATGTTTTGTTCATTCTTAATTTTGAAAGGTTTGTGTATAGTAGGTAAGCGGCCGATATAGCTGCCATTATTGTGGGATGTACTTTCCAGATATTTGTAAGACAGTAGGCAGGCACGCTTTTTGAAGTTTCCCATCTAGCTTTTTGCCCAAAAGTTTCGTTGTCAGAAAGAAAGTATTCTTCTACAAAATTATGATTTCTTTTTATGCAAATCTGGCAAACTCAAAAACGTAAGAGGCGAAGAAGAGATAGCGAAAAGAAAGATGGAAGGGACAGATAAGGAAATTCTTCCCAATCAAAGAATCGATGATTCGTCAGCAAAAATGTCAGCGGAAAATTAAAAACGAAAGTTTTGGTTGGTTACCAATGACAGTTTAACTACAGTCTATGAATTTAACATTTTGCGAATGGTTACGGTTTTTAGGGGATTAATTTGTTTTTAAATTACGTATTGCTTAAATAAAAAAATAAACAACAAAAAACCTAAGTTACTATAAATTTACTATACATAGCAAAAAGAACCCAAAACCATAGAAAAAATTTATATATGCTATATTAATCATTTTGCTATGTTGGGTTCTTCTTTAATAGATTCAACCTTCATGGGTATTCAATGCAGAACTCACCTTTTAGAAGAACAAGTATAAGTACTAGTTTTTTTATTTCTCATTCTCGATTTTATCTTTCATGTTTTGTTAAATATTAGATTTGGTGGCATATTTTATTTGGCATTGTAGTGAAGTTGGTTTAAAGGGATTACGAAACCTGTTGGATTTTACTGGGTGTATCCAGAATGAAAAAAAAAAAAAAAAATAGGGGAAAAAAAAATTCGACTTGTTTGAAGAGAAGGGGGGGCGGGTAACAAGTCGTTGCCGTCACAAAATCTAAGCACAAAAAATCCGTCGTCGTCGTCATCGTAAAATCACAACTCAAATATCTCAGCAGATGAAAAATCGCAACTGCCTGCTGTCGTCACCCCACTTCTACTTCTACAAGTTTACTTCAAATCCGGGTGTCTGCACCCCACGCACGGATCCGAGCCATCCCGGCAAGCCGGAATCCCCCCTCTATGCATCATCCGGGCACCTGGCGCTTACATCCGGCGACAGTAATATTCTTGAATTCAGTTGCCAATTGCGTCGCCCGTTTCGGGCATTCCGCAAGAACGGCGAGTTTTCAGATTCCAGCAGCCAGGCAAGCCTAGCTCGCTTTCCCTCAAAGAATACACAGGCCACTCACCTCGTGTTCTCTGTCACAGTGCGTTAAGTGGACATTTAAAGTTTATTTGCTAGCTATATTCATTCGTGAGAGGAAAGTTAACGTTATCATAACGATTCGAGGAATGCCAGGAAATAGATTTAACTTACTTTTAGTCGGGAAAGAAACACTTAAGCGAGCGATCATCTAAGTCCGTAATGACTTTGGCATGTGTGACCGATAATTTAAAAAAAAAAGAATAATGTCACGTGCACGTAAAAATTGATTACGTCATTTTCACCAACAAAGAAAGAATTTTAAAACACGGGTAGAAAGATAACATGATGAAGAAGTGACAACGCAATATCCAATTCGCGCACACACAATATGCAGTACAAGAGACTCAGTACGACAAGAAGACGAAGGAGTAATAAGTTGTCGTAGATAGAAGAAGGAAGTATCAAAAATGTATTTTAAAAATATTCCACTTGGCTGCGGGAAGGGTTTATGTAGCATTAATACTTATGGTCTAGGAGATGGGGATGACAGGGCAAAAGAGGAAGAAGAAATAATAACAAAAAAGGTTTAAAATTGGAAGAGTAAAAAACTAAGCGGGAGCCAGTAATTTTGACCGAAGAATGACCCCGGAACTAGATCTAAAAATTAAAACGAAAGTTCCGGGCGTTTGACCGAAACGGGAATGCGACGCTGGAACGAGAAAGGAGGAGAAGAAAATCGCTTCTTTTTCGGCTAGGCTCTTGGTGAGAGCAGACGTGTCGGTCGGTCCCCCGTATGGTCTTGGGACGCAGTACAGAAATTGATACCTATGTTTAAGAAGATAGATAATTGACCGTTACCCTCTCTCCTTTCTCTCTATCCTTCCTTTCTCTTCTGAAAAAGAGCCTCGCATCCAAGTAATAACAATCCTTGTGACTATACAACCTGCGGTGTATTGTTTCTGAACTAACCGACGACTACTACAACTTTGAGTTGGCCTATGCGATAAACACCGTTCTTGTACCATGACCATCGTTATGCTACATGTTTATGATGAGCGTTAAGATGTGAATGGACCAACGTGGAACACAAGCAGAATTATTAATTACAGATTTTAGTTTCCGAGTTTTCCACCAATGTTAGGTGGTGGTCTATCACTGAAATTCTGATGATGCAAATTTCTTCAGCCTCCAGGAACTTCTTGAGTATTCTAAACGATCCTAACAATGTTTTTTTGATCTCAATGTATCGATTAATCCTTTAGATTCCAATTCCCCCAGTCTTTTTCCATGTTTTTTATGGGCCGGTTCCAAACCACCCAACCACAAATTCGGTAACACCGTCACCCTCAAATTCCACGACTCTTTTTAGTTCTCTGGCAAGGTCCAATTATTGCTTTCTTTCTTTTTTCTTCGGTGTCCCACTGTGAACAAAAATCTCTAAATAGTCAGGGGTTTTTTGTCTTTGTCAATTAGCCTAGGTCTTTCTTGGTGTTCTACTTGGGATAGCTGATCCGTTTTTGTAACGCAAAAGCCCAGAGATTCTCTTCGTTCTTTCCTTGAAATTTATTTTTGGTTTGAACCTATATCATTCTCATACTTGTAGTACAATCCTTACATATTTCCCAGTGTATCAGCCCTTCCCCTACCCAGTCGGGCTCATACTTCTTTACTCCGTTTTGAGCTACTTTGCAGTATTCGCTTACTATAGATTATATCGACTCATCCCTGCTCCACACTTTAACCTATACTATTGCGTATGATTTTCCCTTTTAATATAATTGGTGCTTATGCATTATTATTATTATTATTATTATTATTATTATTTACTCCTTATGAGTTTTTCACATCAGTTGTTAGTGATGGTCTTTCAACTGGAGTCTGAGTGACAGCAAGGCTCCTTTTCAGGTCTCCCAGGACTCTTCTGAGCTATTTTCTGGGCAGATTGCACCGTGCAGTGTTTCTGAATGGTTCAATTCCTTCCTCTGATATCCAAACTTTCAACCTTTTCCAATTCCCTTTTGGACTGTTCCAAGTGCACCAACCACAAATTGGTATTCCAAAAACTTTTTTTTTCCATTTCATTTTCCATAACTTTTTCACTGCTCTGGCAAGGTTCTTAGATATTCTGTCATTTTTTCATTTTCCTGTAACTTCCCCTGTGTCTGCTGGGCACTGCAAAATCACCAGTTAGACAAAGTCTTTCTTTTTTGTTTATCAACCCACTAGGTCTGGCCTTCTTCTGGGATAAGGTGATCCGTTTTTATCTCAAGTCCCAGAGATTTATGTGCGTTTCGTCTCAAGAACAGATCTGGTTATTGCATTTATACATTTTGTTGTGTTGCGTCAAAATTTAATTCTTGCATAATTCCCTGTCGGATCACCTTCCCAACCCAGTCGTGTCAGCTTTGTTATTCTTCGTTTGTGTAGTTGCTACATTCGCAGAGTATGGTTAACAGTTCTCTCTCTATTACCGCAAAGTCTAACATTTACTATTTTGCTGGTCTTATGAATTTTCGCTTTGATTATATTATTATATGTTATTATTATTATTATATATTATTATTAATATGTTTTGTAGACCTAAACGTTATTTCAAGTTAATTCTACATTTCTTATTTTGATCCAACACTCAAGTGGTCGGAAAGTCTCGACCCTTTCTTGATTTTCGAATAACGAGTTCTCC
>CM042145.1:31198297-31214235 GCA_023376005.1 Doryteuthis pealeii | reverse complement strand
TCTCTAGTTAGATAGAGTCAGATCAGACTCTCTAGCATAGATAGATAGATAGATTCCACCCTTATTAAATGGCCCTGCGCAGCTTAGATAGCATAGATAGATTAGATGAGGATAGATTCTACTTATACAAGGCCCCCTCGTAGTTGATAACTAGATAGATAGATAGATCAGATTCTACCATTATCTAAATGCCCTCCGTCAGGTTAATCAGAAGATAGCATAGATAGACTAGATACGACTTCTACTTATCTATTAACAGAGCCCTCGTACGCCTAGATAGATAGATAAATAGATAGATAGATAGATTCTACTTATTAAATGGCCCTCGTAGTTAGATAATAGAATAGATAGGATAGATAGATTCTACTTATTATTATGGCCCCGTAGTTTTAGATAGATAGATAGATAGATTAGATAGATAGATTCTACTTATTAAATGGCCCTCGTAGTTAGATAGATAGATAGATAGATAGATAGATTCTACTTATTAAATGGCCCTCGTAGTTAGATAGATAGATAGATAGATAGATAGATTCTACTTATTAAATGGCCCTCGTAGTTAGATAGATAGATAGATAGAAGATAGATAGATAGATAGATAATAGATAGATAGATAGATAGATCCACTTATTAAATGGCCCTCTTGAAGATAGATAGATAGAGATAGATAGATAGATAGATAGATAGATAGATTCCACTCTTTATTAAATGACCCTCGTAGATAAATAGATAGATAGATAGATAGATAGATTCTACTTATTAAATGGCCTCTTGATAGATAGATAGATAGATAGATAATAGATAGATAGACCACTTATTAAATAACCCTCGTAAATAGATAGATAGACAGATAGATTCCACTTATTTATTAAATGACCCTCGTAGATAAATAGATAGATAGAGGGATAGATAGATTCCACTTATTAAATGGCCCTCGTAGTAGATAGATAGATAGATAGATAGATAGATAGATAGATTCCACTTCTTTATTAAATGACCCTCGTAGATAAATAGATAGATAGATAGATAGATAGATTCTACTTATTAAATGGCCCTCTTGATAGATAGATAGATAGATAGATAGATAGATAGATTCCACTTATTAAATAACCCTCGTAAATAGATAGACAGATAGATTCCACTTATTTATTAAATGACCCTCGTAGATAAATAGATAGATAGAGGGATAGATAGATTTCCACTTATTAAATGGCCCTCGTAGTTAGATAGATAGATAGATAGATAGATTCTACTTATTAAATGGTCCTCTTGATAGATAGATAGATAGATAGATAGATAGATAGATAGATTCCACTTCTTTATTAAATGACCCTCATAGATAGATAGATAGATAGATAGATAGATTCTACTTATTAAATAACCCTCGTAAATAGATAGATAGACAGATAGATTCCACTTAAATGACCCTCGTAGATAGATAGATAGAGGGATAGATAGATTCCACTCCCTCGTAAGATAGATAGATAGATAGATTCAAATCCGAGCGAATAGTCCTAACTATTCCTCACCGGAGGTATGTTCATTTCCCCACGTGAACAGTGAAAACGATGGGGAAACAGATTTTCAGACTCCATTCATTTTCATTGGGCCCATGCATAGTTTACACGAAGATAAGCGTGTTTGTTCATCTGAAATGCGAAAGTAATTAAATAGTTTAGCAAACTTAAAGAATCCAGTATTTCAAATATTTCTTCGATGCGCTCATAGGCACGATGTTTTTAATTTTCTGTTTTATTTCCCATAAATCTTTGCGCGTTTCCTCCCGCGTTGAGGGTGGTAGAATGCGTTGCACAACACGTAAATAGAATAACTGAATTATTTGTTTTAAAATATTCATTGGCTATTTTGTGTTTGACACCATCTTCAGAGATTAAAGCTGATATTGCATCTGTACTTGCAGCACGAAACTGTAAATTATATATATATATATATATATAATAATTATATATATATATATATATATATATATGTGTGTGTGTTGTGTGTGTATATATATATATATATATATATATATATATATATATATATATATATATATATATATATATATCAAAGATTTCAGTTTGTTCTTATAGCATTAGAAGCATTAATCTTAAACTTAATAATACATTTTTTGAAAGCGAAGTAATGCAAAATATATGTTGAGAAAACATATTTATTAAATTCTTTGGTGTTAAATACTTAATATTTTCAGCGGAAACCGCCATCTTCAGAGTATCCAGAGTTTTGAAAGTTTATATCCTTTCTTGTTGAAATCGACCGTGGTGTTATAATCCGGTGAATGCGATTTTCTGATGTAAATATAGGACTCGGTTGATTCCGTCATATTCCGTTAATTCCCGTGTTATGGCGTTCTGTGGGAACTTTTGAACTTTTAGGTATATTTCTTTTCTTCTCTTTCTTTTTTTTTTTTTTTGCTATAAATAAATATATATATATGAAAGTAAAATGGAAATGATCCGACAGTATGTATAGAAAGTTTTTAGAAAAAACAAGATGTTATTAGTTTACTGAAAGATCTGTTTTGACCTTATAAAGTGGTCTTTTTCAAAGCAACTATATTTGTGAGGAAAGACGGAATAAATGAACCGTTAATCATGAGGTACACCCAAATGCTCTCGTTCAGGGCCGGATTTTTTAAATGAGAGCATTTGTTTGTATCTCGTGATTAATGGTTTATTTATTCCGTCTTTCCTCATAAATATAGTTGCTTTGAAAAAGACGACTTTATAAGGTCGAAATAGATCAGTCAGAAAATAAATAACATCTTGTTTTTTTTTTAACTTTATATATATATATATATATATATATATATATATATATATATATATAAAGTACCCCTATCCGTTTTATTTTTCTCTTTCTCAGAATAACACCTTGTTTCGTTATCCAAAAGATTACCACTGAAAATGTAGTGATACCAAAACATACTACTGAAGATTTATTTTATATTGAGTATTGACTCAACTCACATACTTTATAGATTATATAATGTCGTTCAATACAATGTTAAGCTGAACATAAACAGATAATTAACTCATGCTCTTTCACAGAATCCAAGGATCGGAACAGGAAGTTTGTAGAAAGGTTATGAAATGCGATCCATTTTACCCCGCAGCATATTTCTGAAACTCACCAGATCAGATCGTTGTATGTATTTACCCGCCCGCTTCACATGAGCAGTGACATAAGGACAATTTCTAAGTGGAGGTTAACAGGTTCGAATTCTTTATATTTTCTTTTTCTTTTCTTCTTCTTATATTCTTGATATAATTACTGCTATGAGCTTATGACGTCAATAAACAATTCACAATTAAATATCCCAGATGAAACATAGGTATTGTGTTACATACTCATACACATATACCCATGTTGGGTATATACACCAGTGTTCTTATACTGGAGGGGAGAGATAGACATAGGTAGAAAGAGAGATGCATTTTGCATTACTTACTTCTTTGGCCATTGGTGATCTCTAATCGTTTCTATTCTTTCTTTCCATGTTCACTTCGATTTCTAGATTCTTGTTGGCTGTTCGTCTTTGATGCATTTCTTTTTCTTGGTCAGTCTTTTTGCCAAGACATTCATCAAGCAAGAACACCATATTATTTCTTTAAACTTTTATTGCTTAAACTTATTCTTCTAACTAACACAACGCGCGTGTGCATTTGACCCCAGCTATGGCAGACATGGTTTTCTTCCTGACGCTCAAGCTAGAACTGAGTGTTAACTCGGTCCCACGTGACTTCACGTATTTCGCAGGCTTTCTGTAATATTCCATGGAAAGTCCCGCCCGTGATATGAAAAGGGGCCATCCCTTCAGAAATACAGGGGTTGACAATAATCTATGCATAGATTATGTAACAATTGGATGCAATATCAAAGCAGAAACAGCTTGGTCATTTTTCTGGAGAATTTGTTAAGTTAATGAAAATTATCTAAATTCACATTTTTCAAAGAGTCACATCGTATTTATAAAAAAACTTCATCTGTAAATATATATATTTAACTGTATATATATATATATATATATATATATATATATATATATATATATATATATATATATATTAAGAAAATTGAAAAAACACAGGTTTAAATAAGTTGTGTGGTAAGTTTATCGGCCGACGCTGCAGGGTTTCGATCTATTAATTAGATCATCTTCAGGGCATTTGTTGGTATATGGAAGGTGATAAAAAAATTTATCACAGAATAACGAGAAAAGCAAGTGATAGTCCTTGTTTATCAGTCTGTTCAAAATTTGAAGTCTGAAGAAAGGACGCTGAAAAAGGTGGACGGTTTGAAATATGACGTCAAATATTCTCTTTTACGGTGTGAGTATTATCTAAACCTGTATTTTTTTTTCAATTTTCTTAATATACTACATACCGTCGGATTCATTTCCTTTTCTTCATATATATTATATATATATATATATATATATATATATATATACCCAAGAATGCAGCATATGGTCAATTTAAGTTGAGTTTAACAGATTTGAATTCAGAGTTTTTTTTTCTCCAATATCGATTGCCAACCAAGGTTAAAGAGCCCAGACTGACCTACAATTTAGCGCATGGCTGGAGGGAGAATAGTTGAATGCATAATTTTTCCAAGAGTATTAGCGTTATGGGAAAATGCAATTAGCCTCTACCAGGATTTGAACTCGGATCGCCCTGTCCATTTTCCCCGAAGATACCCATCACATCACGGACAACCAGATAGTTGCGGACCATATTGTTACTTTTAAAAGGAGGAACATTAAATCCTGTAAACAAATGTCATTGCATCTTCTTAAATCGTGGTCATTACACCCCCCCCCCTGCAACCACTGAGTTACTGAATTTTTGTTTTCGTTTTTTAGATATTAGACCACTCAGCACGACGTTTTCAGGAGCTGAGTTGAAAATGTATTGCTTTTCCAATATGCTATCCTTGTGCCAGATTAATCCAATATGAATTATCGATTTATTCAATAAATTGTTAAAATATCCATATTTTCTGTCTGGCTGTTTAAATTATTGCGTATTGACCAATCATACGAATCATAAATGTTAAAGGTCGCCTAAAAACCAAGAGATCAAATTGTGACCTTACTCATTTAATCTTATTTGACCTGATGTCACACTTAGCTTACATTGGCAAATATTGAATTACATAAATTTTCTCAATAAGAAATTGATTTATAGCATAAATGAAATTTGATTTGTATCCAAAAAAGTAGCGAACATTTCCGAAACTTTCAAGAAATGTTCTAAACTGAACACAAACAAAAATATTAACCATTCTTGTCCATTCTCAACGAGAATTTAAAGATAGATCAAAAGCCATAATTAATTTTTATATTATATTAATTGTTGTTTTGCTGAATGGCATATAAACTCTTGTGGGTTATATATTTATATGATTAGTTTCTATAAATAGTTTTGATTAAGAGGTACAGTCAATGTATCCCACTTGCCCAAACCGACTGGGTGGCATTAATTTAAAAAATACATATTCATTAATAAGGTTTATTAAGCAGAAATAAGAGTGTATTTTCGGATTTTATATTCGTATATACATTTATATTTGAGCTTGTTTGTTTGTTTGTTTTGTTTCACGGCATATCAACCTGAGTGGGTCATTTAATGCCGATAAAGTTTTGAAATAAATCAATTCTTAATGGATAATACAATTTTTATAAATACATTTTTCTATTTAACCCATAGATGGGACCCTAACGGGTACTACCACCCCGGTTCAGAGTGGACCAGGGAGCAATGGTGATGAATGGGTGCTTCACATTCCCCAAACCTCCAAAACTGGAACCTCACCATCAGATAGAGTTTAACCTCATTCCCAGGACACGTAGACCCGCAGCCACCGCCTTCTAGCGCCCATATGATAAAAAGGGGTTGGGGCTTGCCATAAGGGCAATAGGGTTGGGAAAATCATATAGATGCTAGGGCTTGACATGACCAGCCGATTGATCAGAGGGGGCCTCTCTGATCGCCCGTCAAGCCCAATATTGGGCCAAAGTGGAGTATTGCAAGTCATGAACTGCTCATCCACCAGGGCTCTATTCTTAAGCATCACGGGTCGCCATCCACGGCCAATAGGTGGCTCCATTGGGGGAGTGTTCCCCCTCTGCAGAGGTGCAGTCGGTGCATTCTAGCGACCCAGCAGACAGGTCGGATTTATATTTGAGTAAATATTCATGGATTGTTGAGAGCAAATAAAAAAAGACTACTTTGTGATATAACCTCAAATTCATTTAGTATATATATATATATATATATATATATATATATATATATATCTAAGAAGTTCGTTTGGTGTTGGGGTTATGGGATCGGCCTGTCAGCTTGGCAGTCCGGTTTCAAATCACGCACAGGGCGGTCTTCCGATCTATAGCTCTGCTGATGAGGCCTAATAGGCCGAAATGTACATACAGAGATTGATTTTTCTCGATTTGTTTAGCCATACATTTAATAGGTATTCCCGCCTAATTCATTATTAATTAATTAATTTTCAAAATTAGGTACGACTCCAATTAAACACTTATTCTCCATATATATATATATATATATATATATGAGTTAAGAGTAAGGAAGTGAATCCGACGGTATATGTATAGATAAAAGGGTATGAAAAAACACACTTTGTTGTTAAAATGAATATATTTTAATTCCTTTTTCATTGCTAATTGCAATTGCTTATTACCATTATGCTGTGATGATGATTTTTAATAAATCGAAATATTGTCAATATCAGCAATGAAAAATGATATACAAATATATTCATTTTAACAACAAAGTGTGTTTGTTAATACCCTTATATATATAATATATATTATATATATATATATATATATATAGCATGCATTCCTACAGTCTCCCACTGCTAATTCCTTGCTACTACTTGTTCTCCTTAAAAACGAGACATGAAACCATACCATCGTTTCCTACCTGATTTTGGCAAACTGTATTGCCGGAAGTGCTCGTATCGAAACCTTTGGTGGACTGTTACACCAGTTCAATCCCGACACTAAAAAGATGGCCCGAAAATTAGAAAGGATCAACCAAAAACTCGTCCGACAAAAATTGTCTGTACAGTTCAACAAAACTTGTATAAAATAAAAATGCTGCCAAAATACACTTATTTTATATATATATATATATATATATATATATATATATATATATATAAATATAAAAGTTTATTAATGGAAATAATGTATTGCTGATACAAAAAATCACTGAGACATAAAAGTACAGGGAGTCTCCGAGGCGTAGTGGATAAAGGGAAATCCAAACAGCCTCATCCCGGATTTGAACTCGAGTCGCCGAGTCCAAACCCAGGCGCCTCTAATAATCCTGAGTACAGTTTATTTGAATCCAGAATTTTCTTTCTGTAATGTTTATTTCCATAGCTAGGAGGAGAAGAGTTGGACTCATGCTTTTCCTAAGAGTATTGACGTAAAGTTAAAAGCAATCAGTCTCGTCGAGGATTTTATCCCGGTTAGTCGAGTCCTTTTCCTATGACAGTAATCGCTACGTTACACACACCACCATGGGGCTGATGCTGTAGAGCTAAGCAATAACAAGCAGAGGTCATATTCATAACTACAACTGGTACGAAACAATTAGATGGATGGACACAAGAATAGATTCTGTTAGCTCAGAGAGCCAGGGCAATGACGGAAATTTAAAAATACCCAAATCTTACCCAAGATATCAAGATTTGTATCATGATCATTAAATTTCTATAAAAACTTCCGGTAACCCCAAATGGAGACTCGTTAATCGAAAATCCTAGAAAGGGTCGAGACTTTCCAGACCACTTGAGTGTTGGGATCAATAAGAATGTAGAATTAACTTGAAATCACGTTTAGTCTTCAAACAGAAATAATAATAATAATAATAATAATAATAATAATAATAATAATCAAAGCGAAAATTGATAAGACCCAACAAAATAGTAAATGTAGACTTTGCGGTAATAGAGATGAGACTGTTAACCATATACTCTGCGAATGTAGCAAACTAGCACAACGAGAATACAAAGCTAGACACGACTGGGTTGGGAAGGTGATCCACTGGGAATTATGCAAAAAATTAAATTTTGACGACACAACAAAATGGTATATGTATAAACCAGAATCTGTTCTTGAGAACGAAACGCACAAAATTCTCTGGTACTTTGAGATAAAAACGGATCACCTTATCCCAGCAAGATGGCCAGACCTAGTGTTGATAAACAAAAAAGAAAGAACTTGTCAACTGGTGGATTTTGCTGTGCCAGCAGATCACAGGGTGAAGTTACAGAAAAATGAAAAAATAGACAAATATCTGGACCTTGCCAGAGAACTGAAAAAGTTATGGAATATGAAAGTGAAAGTGATACCAATTGTGGTTGGTGCACTTGGAACAGTCCCAAAGGGATTGGAAAAGGGTTTGGAAAGTTTGGATATCAGAGGAAGGATTGAAACCATTCAGAACACTGCACTGCTGCAATCTGCCAGAATACTCAGAAGAGTCCTGGAGACCTGAGGAGACTTGCTGTCACTCAGACTCCAGTGAAAGACCATCAGCTAACACTGATGTGAAAACTCAAAAGGAGTAAATAATAATAATAATAATAATAATAATAATAATAATAATAATAATAATAATGCCATAAGGACCAATTATATTAAAGGGAAATCATACGCAATAGTATAGGTTAAGTGTGGGACAGGGATGAGTCGATTAATCACATAGTAAGCGAATGCTGCAAAGTAGCTCAAAACGGAGTAAAAGTATAAGCCCGACTGGGTAGGAAGGCTGATACACTGGGAAATATGTAAGACATTAAAATTTTACTATAGTATAGAATGATATAGGTTCAAACCAAAATAAATTTCAGGAAATGAAACGAAGAGAATTCTCTGGACTTTTGCGCTACAAAAGGATCAGCTAATCCCAAGTAGAACACCAGAACTAGTGCTAATTGACAAAGACAAAAAAAAAAACCCTGACATTTAGAGGATTTTTTTGTTCCAGTGGATCACCGAAGAAAAATTAAAGAAAGCAAAAAGATAAACAAATACTTGGACCTTGCCAGAGAACTAAAAAGAGATGTGGAATTTGATATTGACGGTGTTACCATTTGTAGTTGGTGCGTTTGGAGGGGCCCCTAAAAACATGGAAAAAGACTGGAAGAATTGGAAATCTAAGGATTAATCGTTACCTTTGAGACCACAACATTGTTAGGATCGTTTAGAATACTCAGAAGTGTCCTGGAGGCCTGAAGAAATTTGCTGTGATCAATATTTCAGTGAAAGACCACCACCTAACATTGGTGTGAAAACTCGGATAATAATAATCTGTAATATAATTCTGCTTGTGTTTCCCCGTTGGTCCATTCACATCTTACGCTCATATAAACATGTACCATAACGATGGTCATGTTACAAGAACGGTGCTTATCGCATAGGCCAACTCAAGTTGTAGTAGTTGTCGTTAGTTCAGAAACAATACACGCAGGTTGTATAGTCACAAGGAGTTGTTTATTACTTGGATGCACGAGGGGTCTTTTTCAGAGAGAAGGAAGGATAGAGAGAAAGAGAGAGAGAGGGTACGGTCAAATTATTCTATCTTCTAACATAGTATCATGTTCTTTACTGCTGTCCCAGACCCACACGGGGGACCGACCGACACATCTCCTCTCACCAGAGCCCAGCCGAAAAAAGAGGCAGATTTTCTTCTCTCCCGTTTCTCGTTCCGGTGTCACATTCGTTTCCGGCCAAAGCCCGGAACTTCCGTTTTTATTTTTAAATCTATTTCCGGGGTCATTCTTCGGTCAAATTACTGGCTCCCCGCTTAGTGTTTACTCTTCCAAATTTTAACCTTTGTTTGTTCTTATTTCTTCTTCCTCTCTTTCCCTGTCAATCCCCAAATTCCCAGTAGACCACAATAATTACGCTACATAAACCCTTCCCGCAGCCAAGTGGAATATTTTAAAATACATTTTGATATATTCCTTCTTCTATCTATCGACCACTTACTCCCTTCGTCTTGTTGTCGTAACTGGGTCTCTTGTACTGCCATATTGCGTTGTCACTTCTCATCATGTTATCTTCTACCGTTGTTTTAAATTCTTCTTTGTTTGGATGAAGAATGACGTAGAGTCATTTTCACGTGCACGTGACATTATTCTTTTATCGGTCACATATTGCCAGGAGTCATACGGACATTAGATGATCGCTCGCTTCAGTGGTTTCTTTCCGACTAAAGATAAGTTAAATCTATTTCCTGGCATTCTAGAATCGTTAGATAACGTTACTTTCCCGTCCAATGAATAGTAAGCTCGCAAATGACTTTAAATTGTCACTTACACTGTGACAGAGAACACGAGGCGAGTGGCCTACCGTATTCTCGAAGGAAGCGGGCTATGCTTTGCCTGGCATGTGGAATCGAACCCGCGTCCTTCGGAATGCGAACAGGCGACACATTGGCACTGAATTCAAGATACTACTGTCCCGGATGTAAGCGCCAGGTGCCCGGGTGATGGCTACGAGAATTCCGGCGACCGGGATTGGCTCGGGAATCTCGTGTGTGGGGTGCAGACACCAGGAAGTTGAAGGAAAAACTTGTAGAAGTAGAAGTGGGGTGACGACAGCAGGCAGTTGCGATTTTTCATCTGCTGAAGATATTTGAGTTGGTGATTTTACGATGACGACGACGGATTTTTTGTGCTATAGATTTTGTGACGGCAACGACTTGTTGACCCCCCCACTCTCTTCAACAAGTCGAATTTATTTTTTCCCTCTATTTTTTTTTTTTCATTCTAGATACACCCAGTAAAATCCAAAGGTTTTCGTAATCCATTTAAACCAACTTCACTACATGCCAAATAAAATATGCCACCAATCTAATATTTAACAAAACATGAAAGATAGAATCGAGGAAATGAGAAATAAAAACTAGTACTACTACTTGTTCTTCTAAAAAGGATGGGTTCTGCATTGAATAACCCATGAAGGTTGATATACTATTAAAGAAGAACCCAAACCATAGCAAAATGATATATAGCATATATATCAATTTGCTATGGTTTGGGTTCTTTTTGCTATGTATAGTAAATGTATAGTAACTTAGGTTTTTTGTTGTTTATTTTTTTTAAGCAATACGTAATTAAAAACAACATTAGTCCCCTAAAACCGTAACCCAATTCGCAAAATGTTAATTCATAGACTGTAGTTAAACTGTCATTGGGTACCACCAAAAAACTTTCCGTTTTAATTTTCCGCTGACATTTTTTGCTGACAGAATTATTGATTTCTTTGATTGGGTAAGAATTTCCTTATCTGTTCCCTTCCATCTTTCTTTTCGACTATCTCTTCCTTCACTTCTTCCGTTTTTGAGCTTTGCCAAGATTGCATAAAAGAAATTATAATTTTGTAGGAAGAGTACTTCTTTCTGACAACAAAATCTTTGGAGAAAAAGCTAGATGGGAACTTCATAAACGTGCTGCCTACTGTCCTTAACAATATCTGGAAGTAGCATCCCACAAAAATGCAGCTGTACGGCCGCTTACCTACTATCACACAAACCTTTCAAATAAGATTAACAAAACATGCTGGATACTGCTTGAGAAATACGGAGGAACTCATAAGTGACGTTTTTCTGTGGACACCTACACATGAACACATCAGTGTTGGTCGACTAGTATAAACATAAAACAGCTTGTGCGGACGCTGGGTGCCGTGCTATTTTCCAGGAGCAATAACCGAAACGGGTGGTGAGAGAGAATCATTGGAATCTGTGCTGACAGCACAACCAGTTGATGATATATTAATGATGATATATAAATTTGATTACTTAATCGCACACGCAAGAGTGACGTTTGTATTGGAGTTAAGAGAAAAAGATAAGAGAACGAAGATAATCGACCCAAGTATAGAAACATTCAACTTCAACAATAGAAATGGTAGGGAATTGCAACTGACGCCACACAGAAGACAAAGGCGTGTAGACGTCCACAGGAGAATGTCACTTAGGCTGACTTCTGATTTAGGTCGGAAAATTAAAACGGACAGTTTTTGGTGGTACCCAATGACAGTTTAACTACAGTCTATGAATTATAATTTTGCGAATTGGCTTATGGTTTTAGGGGATTAAGGTTGTTTTTAATTACGTATTGCTTAAAAAATATAAACAACAAAAATTCTATACATTTAATTAAGCATTAAAATTAATTATTGAATCTATTACTGAGACAGTTGTTTGTGTTAGTATTGCAATGTATAATTTCAATTAAACTTAGTTTAAAAAATATTTTCCAACATTAAATGTATAGTAATTTGGGTTTTTTGTTGTTAATTTTTTTAACCAATACGTAATGAAAAACAACCTTAATCCCCTAAAACCGTAACCCAATTCGCAAAATGTTAATAAACTGTAGTTAAACTGTCATTGGATACCACCAGAAAACTTTCCGTTTTAATTTTCCGACCTAAATCAGAAGTCAGCCGTCAGTGTCCGGCATGTTTTTTTCATCTTACTTATATGGTTTCTGTGATAGGAAGCCGTTCAGCTGCGTTTTTATGGGGTCCCGCTTCCAGGATTTGTTCAAGACAGCACACAGCATTATTGTGTCATTTTTACTCTGAACATTTCGTTGGAGTCAAAGTGGTGCAGCCATACAGAAGTATTGCCATGGCTACATCTTGGGGGAATTCTTGCTTTATCAGAGATCAGACTTCTATATGATCAATAATCTGTCTATAGCAATCCATGTCTTTCTCATGCGTGTATTAGCATCCCTTTCTGAAGACAAAATATTATTAACTAAGTATGTGAACTGGTTTACAAATTTCAGAGTCTTACCATACAGTGTGGAGATGCCTCCGTCTTGTTTAAGACATGAAAACAGTTTTCACTGAATTCACTTAGAGGTCAATGCCTATTGTTACCTTCTCTTAACTATACAGCAGTGATGTGGCTTGTGCAGGTGTATTATGTGAGAAGCGCTAAATAATCAGTAATAGTATCTGCATGATTTCTCTGGGTTCTTGCCTTTTTAATGTGAAGCCTGTTTCATTTATAAGATCTAATGACGTTGAAATACGTAATCTAGACATATGGTGCTAATGTATCTCCTTCTAGGACTCCAGCGGTGATGTAAAAAAATATGCCTCACCATCAAGCGAACATACCATTGGTTTCGTGTTTTTTTTTTTTTTGTTTTTTTTTTTTTGTCGAGCATCATTATAATGGTAACCGTTTCTTTGGGAACCCTTAGCTAGTAGTATTTGCTCTATCTTCATCTATGTATGGAGAATTGTTATAGGTGATATACCCTATAGACTAATGGAATGCGCCGACGGTTACTATAAGTAACAGGGACAATTATGGCTTGTAGAGTAAGCCAATGCGAGTCAGCTCATAACTCTATTGTCGGACGTATTTCCCACTTTTCTGTACTGTAATTTTCTACTCTTTTGTTAATACATTTTCCTACATTTGTTACCCATCGTTTTGTTCTTATTTGACCCCTTAAAACCACACAACAAAAATAATGCCAATAAGAAATCTACAGACAGTAGTGTTACCTCGAGATTTTTTTATTTGAACCACTTTTATGATTCCACAAATAGTCAGAATCTGATGAGTTGTGAATCGATTTCTTCGAAAAAAAATTCCCAAAACAAATGCCTCCCCACCCACACACAAAAAATGGGACTTTGAAAACTTGGTCCTTTGCTGCTTAGTTTTTGATTCCACCATACTTATTTACCCGGATGAGAAACCTTTTGAGGATAATTTGATATTCTGCTTTCATAAGAAACTAGAATTCCAAAATGATATTTTAATAAATAAAAAAAATAAAAAGATTTTGTTTAAACAAAAATACAAATTTCAGATGTGAAATTATCCTCTCAAGATGCAAACGGATATCGCGATTTTATAGTATACGACGCACTTAAGAACGGATCCATATATTCCAAGATAAATGATACGCTCTTATCATCATTTGGGGAGTTATAGGAAGAATGTCAGTTGCGTGCAAACTGAAGTCCCACTCTCATCTACTTGTCGGTGAATGCACTTTATAAGTATGTAGTCTCATTATTTTATAAGAAGCATCTCTACTTTCCAGGAAAACAATACCCGAGCGATTAAATGGGTATTCAACTATACACGTCAACTTCACAATACAAGAAACTGGGTGCTTTCATTTCCGACTTTCTACAGATCAATATTTTCTTTCTTTCTTTCGTTTATTTTTTTCCTTTAATGCCATATCAGCATTCGTGGGTTATCTAATGCCAAAGCCATCCTAACTGAAGAACAGTAGAGGTACTATTTAACCCATAGTGGGGGATGAGGCATTAAGTATACTAGCAGATATATGCACCCTCCGGGTGCAAATATTTCAGTTTTAATGTAATGAAATATCGTATTAATTTAGAAAGTCTAATAAGAAGGCAGATAAAAAGATTTGAAACAGAGTGGGGGTATAATAAAAAAATAGAAATGAAACTTACTCTTCCATCACTCCCGTCTTTCATTGCTGAATTTTACTTATTTAACTATTTAGTTAAATTAGGAAATAAAGAATAAAATGACAGTTATTTTTTCTTGTTAATGGATTTCATTTAAGATTCATTGAAGAGATTTTTGCTTATATTCATTAAAATAAAACCAAACAATTAGAAATCAATAATACTAAGCACATATTTAATAAAATCACATTTTTAATATCAATATGCAAATTAGCCTTCCCATTCACACTGTAAACCGCTATTTTTTGTATATATAAATACAATTGCATGTTATTTGTATGTAGATATGGACAACACTAATAAAAAGGTGAAGCAATTTTGTTAATAATTGAGGTTTAAATATAAATAAAATCATGGAGATTGTGATGTAAATAATAAAGGGAATTGTGACTTGTATAGTAATATAGTTTCGGTTACAGACAGAAAAACCCACAATCTCCATTATAATAAGATATATATATATATATATATATATATATATGTGTGTGTGTGTGTGTGTGTGTGTGAAGAAAGCAAGTGAATCCGACGGTATGTAGTATATAAGGAAAAATGAAAAAACACAGGTTTAAATGGGTTAAGTGGTGAGTTTATTGGCCGACGTTGCAGTGTTTCGATCTATTAATTAGATCATCTTCAGGGCATTTGTTGGTATATGCAAGGTGATAAGAAATTATTTATCACAGAATAACGAGAAAAGCGAGTGGTAGTTATTGTTATTCAGTCTGTTTAAAAAATTTTGAGGTTTGAAAAAAGGGACGGTTTTGAAATATGACGTCAAATATTCTATTTTACGGCGTGGGTATGGGACGGAGTATGTGTGTGTATCGAAAGGAAACATTGTGCATTTTTTAGGTGTGTGGTTGTTTGTGTGTGTGTGTATGAATTTTAGCGATGAACGACAGCGGAAATAAACCTTAAGGTTGTGTGTGTGTGTGTGTGTGTGTATTGGTAAGAGGTAAGGGAAGAGAGGTGTCATGGGCGTCAGGAGAATTTTTTATTTTTTATATTAAGAGAAGAAAGAAGTCTGGGTGTGTGTGGGGGGATAAACTCACCACTTAACCCATTTAAACCTGTGTTTTTTCATTTTTCCTAATATACTATATATATATATATATATATATATATATATATATATATATATAGTATGACCAAAAAGTAATAAAGGCAAACAGGAATATTTTTTATATATGTTATTTATTCTCAACTAGTTTCGACCTTATTTGAAGAAATTGCGTTTAGATTTTTTGAAAGGGAGCATTATGGAAGAACTATAAAAAAAATTGGGTAATTGGGTCAAAAGTGACTTGTTTGATGTGTGGCGGTCAGTGTTTGTTTATTTAGGTGCCATCGGCCACCTTCATAGTTGTTGGCTCTTTTTTAT
>CM042145.1:31165797-31188297 GCA_023376005.1 Doryteuthis pealeii | reverse complement strand
AAACGATTTTCTTCCTCAAAGTGATAACCAGCAAAATGCCATCTAATCCCTCAATGATTCCATCCATTAATTCAGCCATAATAAACTTGGTTTTATGCATTGCCGAGACGTTGTTATTTCTTCCCTCCATAATAAAAGGATTTGTTTATAAGTCATATGGAAATCCGGTCTCACTGACAGGTAAACAGACAATTCTTCCAAGCTATGGTTGTATCAGTGCTGTTGTATGGCTGCACCACTTGGATCCTAACGAGGCGCCTTGAGAATAAGATTGATGAGAGCTGCACAAGAATGCTGTGTGGGATCTTGAACAAGTCGTGGAAACAGCACCCACAAGGAAGCCGCTGTACTGCCACCCGCCCCCTAACTCACAGACCATCCGGGTGAGACGGACAAGACATGCTGGACACTGCTGGAGGAGCAAGGACGAACTCATAAGCAATGTTCTCCTGTGGAAGCTAGCATACTGACATGCTAAATTGGGCCGTCCAGCAAGGCCCTACATTGACCAACTGCGTGGATACTGGATACTTAGATTCATATTACTGCACACCACTTCAAATTACTTAATCGGATGAAAAAATAGATTACACCCTGTCACTACTGTGGGTATAAACCTGACCGTATGGTGAAAGAAAGAAAGGAAACTAAAATGGTTGTTTCACTTAATTCGCACAATGTTGTGCATAATACAGTTATGTATATACATGTAGTTCCACATATCTGGAGGGTTTTTTTATTCTCACAGACTTTACAAACGTGTGATTTTATCTCAAATCAAGATAAACTTAGCATTTGTTTAAAAAGTTAACCCTACAATCAAATATGCAGAAACAAGAATTCACCCTTGAATATGACCGCCCTGTCGGCTGGGGCGTTAGAATGTACCGACTGCACCTCTGTAGAGGGGTAAGACTCCCCCAATGGGGCCACCTGTTGGCCGTGGGTGGCGACCTTGTGATGCTTAAGGATAGAGCCCAGGTGGATGAGCAGTCCATGACATGCAATACTCCACTTTGGCCCTATCTTGGGCTAGACGGGCGGTCGGAGAGGCCCCCTCCGATCAATCGGCTGGTCACGTCAAGCCCTAACACCTATATAATTTTCCCAACTCTATTGCCCTTATGGCAAGCCCCAACCCCTTTTTATCATATGGGTGCTAGAAGGCGGTGGCTGCGGGTCTACATGTCCTGGGAATGACGTTAAACTCTATCTGATGGTGAGGTTCCAGTTTTGGAGGTTTGGGGAATGTGGAGCACCCCTTCATCACTATTGTTCCCTGGTCTACTCTGACCCGGAGTGGTAGTACCTTTTAGGGTGCCATCTATGGGTTAAATAGAAAAATGTATTTATAAAAAAAATTGTATTATCCATTAAGAATTGATTTATTTCGAAACTTTATCGGCATTAAATGACCCACTGAGGTTGATATGCCGTAAAACAAAACAAACCAAACCAAACGTTGAATATGAGATGCATATAATTCTCTGTGATTTTGAGATTGTTGTGATGTGTATATCTCAAGGAGTATATGTTGACTGCCGTAGCTAGAAATAGATCACCGATTTTTTTTTCTCTCTATTCTATTATCTTTTTTGTTTTTTTTTTTTTTTTTTTTTTGTTGAAAATTTGTAACCCTTACTAATGCTGAAAAACATCTGAAATTTGGTTTTGTATGCTCCGGTTCAGCCAGCGTGGTTAAGGCTTTTATCGACGACGCCATTGTTGTGATGTGAATATCTCGAAGAGTATATGTTGGCTGATTCCTAGTATTAACTGCTGGTTGAATTCAGGTTATTACTTATGTAGGCGTATCTAACTTACAAACGATACTACAGAGATAAAAATAGATCACCAAACCCAGGCTAATAGACTATAAGCAAAGTAAAGTCGTTGGGGTGGCCTAAAGTCGGTATCAGCCAATCAGCAAGGGAGTCTATCCCTTTTCACTAGCGCCAGACCATGGAGATTGTTTTTGCATCTGAGATGGAGCGCCACACCTACCACCAGCTCCTTACTTTACCGCACAGATCCCTGTGCTACTCATATGCTGGTTGGCGAGGGCTGTATCGAACTAGGAAACGTGTGGTTTGTAGCCGAAGTGTTAATTAACAAGAAAAAGGTATTTTAATCTAGTTAAAATAAAATAAAGCGAAAAGATAATCAAATACTTGGACCTTGCTAGAGAACTAAACAAAGCAGTAGAACATGGTTGACGGGATACCATCTATTTGGTAAGGGAAAGATTATGACATTCTTTATTTACTTAAACCTTAATTTCTCTTTGTTCTAGAACAATTTCGCCATTTGTCAACGATTCTTTATCAAGTTTGATAGGGAATCACCAGATACATCCCATTATCATCATCATCATCATCATGTCGCGCAAGTAGAACGGATATCTATGACAATCTCTCGCCAACCTTCCCTTTCTCTTATTGCCCTGGGAGGTCTTCTGCGCAGCAACCAGCATCCTCGCATAGTTGGTCAATGTAGGTCCCTAGTGGGCAACCTAGGTTAGCATGTCCATGTGTTGGCTTCCACAGGAGAACGTCGCTTATGAGCTCGCCCCCGCTTCTCCAGCAGTGTCCTGCATGCCTAGTCAGTCTCACCCGGATGGTTTGTGAGATGGGGGGAGGGCAGGTGGCCATATAGTTGTTTCCTTGTGGGGTGCTACTTCCACGACCTGTTCAAGACTGCACGCAACATTCTTGTGCAGCTCCCATCTAGCTTATTCTCAAGGCGCTTCTTTAGGGTCGAAGTGATGCAGCCATACAGCAGTACTGATATAACCACAGTCTGGAAGAATTGTCGCTTTGGATCATATGACCTTTAGGCACCCCTTTTGCGATCTCGATTCATTTTTTCCCATTTACACCGTAAAAATCCGGTCGTTTGTTAACAGACGATTTTTAGAGGGTTTTTTTAATTATAAAAACCCCTAACCCTAACCCCTAACCCTGACCCCTAACAAACAGCCGGATTTTGACGGTGTAAATGAAAAACATATCATTATGAATCGAGATCGCAAAAGGGGTGCCTAAAGGTCATATGGTCCGTCGCTTTAGCTTGTCAATGAGATCGGGTTCCCCATTATAATACAAGGAAAAAGAAAACCTATGATAGATCATCCCGGACAATATTCGTAGAATATAGATCTTCTTAACCTTTATCCTTCCAAAAATACAAACAGCAAGGTCATTATTGTTCCAAGGGTTGTAGGTCATAGAGTATAAACATTTTTTACTCTTGGAGATTTTTACGAATTCTATCCTACTTTTTTAACTAATTAGTAAATACTGAGAAGAAATGATTCTGCTTCTCCTGGAATATTTACTTTATTCCAGAAATGTCTACGCCAAAACTGTTTTTAAACATTTTAACCATCAAGTTCTGAATTCTCAATATCAACAGATATTAGGTTTTATTCTGAAAATTAATAATACTTTAATCAGTAAATGTATGGAATAATTAAATATTTTCTCTCAAAGGCACAAATCTACTACTTATACTTCTATTACAAATCTTATTATAATGGAGATTGTGTGTTTTTCTGTCTGTAACCGAAACTATATTCCTACTCAAGTCACAATTCTCTTAGTTATTGACATCACATTCTCCATGATTCTATTTTTTATCTAAACCTCAATTATTAATAAAATTGTCTTACATTATTAATACTGTTACCTATGTCTACATACTGACATCATGCAATTATATTTATATATACAACAAAATAGCGGTTTACAGTGTGAACGGGAAGGCTAATTTGCATATTAATATTAAAAAATCGAATTTAATAAATATGTGCTTAGTATTATTGATTTCTAACTGTTTGGTTTTATTTTAATGAATATAAGCAAAAATCTCTTCAATTAATCTTAAATGAAATCCATTAACAAGATAAAATAACTGTAATTTTATTCTTTACTTCCTCTTTTAACTAAATACTTAAATTAGAAAAAATAACAATGAAAGACGAGAGTGATGGAAGAGTAAATTTCAGTTGTTCCATTTTTTATTATACTCCCTCTGTTTCAAATCCTTTATTATACTCCCTCTGTTTCAAATCTTTTTATCTGTATTCTTATTTAGTTTCATTAGCCTTTCTAATTTAATACAATATTTCATTACATTAAAACTTAAATACTTGCACCCAGAGGGTGCATATATTTGCTAGTACTACTAAAGGAACTACAACTGGATAGTATCGAAACAAAGTATGTAGTTTATGTCGACTATGCCACATTTAAATGGATAAATCAATGTTTTCAAAAGATTTATATCAATCAATGTTGGTAAACGTAACGTTTACTAAGTAGGCAACATATTGTGTGATTTTGCGATATCGTAAATATATGAGGTCCTTCAATAAAAAAGGGATATTTTTTAAACAATAAACTACATTTTTTGTCAGATTTTCTAACTTAAATGATAACTCAGCATTGTTTACAATTGGAGTCTATCCAAAATTACTAAAATAGAAATTATTTGTGGGATAGAAGACAGATGCTATTTACGTTTCTGGTCAACTCAAAGATTTTCCCACCAATTTCAATCACGTGACATCCTCCACCATTGAGAAATTGACGTTACAGGCCAATCAGGGACCGGAATCTACCGATGAAACTTCTGGTTATTTTACACGACTCTTCTCCAGAACTAACCATTAACTTATGAATTTTGATATTACACTACATTTCAAAATGAATAGGCTATCCTATACATTATGTAATATTTGGTTGGTTTTATGATATCTTAACTCAAAGAGAACCATGAATATTCGTTAATAAAGTACCTAAAAACTGATTTCTCAACAGTAATTTATTGTGGTGAATGTGTAGCCATTTTGAATGTCTGCGATGGATGATGGCACTTTTATGGAAATAGCGAGTCAACAATACTACGAAGATAAAAGTATACAGTGAATTAATAAGTTTCTTTAGGCAATTGATACGTTTTAATAAGTTATTAGAATAGAAATGAATTGTGTATTCCAATAAAGAAGGAAGACATCTGCTGATGTCAAAGGATGACAACGTCTATCTTCAATTTGAAAATAAGATGCAATAGGATTTCAATGTTGCTCAATGAAACGTAATCTACAGAACCTGTCACCTTCAGATTATCACTCACGTCAGTCATTATAAAGCATTCCAAACAAGATCGCACAAAAAATTTCTCAAAGGATTCATCAATTCAAAATTTGAGGTGTTCTTTATTGTTAATAATATATATATATATATATATATATATATATATATATATATATATATATACTAGCAAATATATGCACCCTCCGGGTGCAAGTATTTAAGTTTTAATGTAATGAAATATCGTATTAAATTAGAAACGCTAATGAAACTAGATAAGAATGCAGATAAAAAGATTTGAAAAAGAGGGTATAATCGAAAAATAGAACAACTGAAATTTACTCTTCCATCACTCTCGTGTTTCATTGTTATTTTTTCTAATCTAAGTATTTAGTTAAAATAGGAAGTAAAGAATAAAATGACAGTTATCTTTTCTTATTAATGGATTTCATTTAAGATTCATTGAAGAGATTTTTGCTAATATTCATTAAAATAAAGCTAAATAGTTAGAAATAAATAATACTAAGCATATATTTATTAAAATTACATTTTTAATATCAATATGCAAATTAGGCGTCCGGTTCACACTGTAAACCACTATTTTGTTGTATATATAAATATAATTGCATGTTATTAGTATGTAGATATGGTTAACAGTATAAATAACGTAAAACAATTTTATTAATAATTGAGGTTAAAATAAGGATAAATTCATGGTGAATGTGACGTCAATTACTAACGGAATAGTGACTTGAGTAGTGATTTAGTTTCGTTTACAGACAGAAAAACACACAATCTCCATTATAATAAGATATATATATATATATATATTGAAGGCAAAATAATGCAAATTTATGTTGAAAAACATATTTATTTAATTTTTTTAATTTTTACGATCTTTGCCGAACTTTTAAATTTCCATTAGAAGATTCAATGGATTAACACCACAGTTGAGTTTAACAAACACAGATGGAAACTTTTCAACTCTCTGAAGATGGGCCTTGCCCGAAAATATTAAGAGTAAAAAGAAAAGAAAAAAAAAATTAAATAAATATGTTTTTCAACATAAATTTGCATTATTTTGCCTTCAATAAAAATATCTTATTACATTTTTGATTAATGCTTCAAACACACTATAAAAATAAAATAAAAATCTTTATTATATATATATATATATATATATATATATATATATATATATATATATATATATATATATATATATAGGTAAAAGTATCCAATATACTGGTATGTTGGGGATAATTCTTTATGGAATCTTCAAAATCTCCTACACATCTACAATGCATGCTCATGTTTATGCACACTTATAGATTTGTTCAAGGATTTTTACAAAGATCTAATAGAGCTCAATATATAATAACTATAAATTAATTATATACAGAGATATAATATATATATATATATATATATATATATATATATATGTGTGTGTGTGTGTGTGTGTGTGTGTTTGTTGTATATTGTACAAACGGAAATAGGAATTTCCGGTTAAATTAAACAAAGAAAAGACGACAAAAATGACAAAGGACTTTTTTCCCGGTAAAAGCGAACAAAGAAGTTAAAAAACGGAAGCGAGGCTTTCCGGTCAAAGAAGCAGGCAGAAGATAAAGAAATATATAACAATGGCCCGTTATCAGATCAAAAGATAAAGATGTGTAGGCGTGTCGTCAATACAAAAGCCAGAGGGTCGAGTCGGCAGTCAGGCAGCAGACAGCGGGCGGCGAACAGTGAGTGACCGTCGACACGGTCCGTCGCGGTCAAGGGCAGTGAGACGCCACCAGCCACCCCTTTACCCCAAAATCGTCAGTCATCCCAGTAGCAGTAGTAGTCGATCCTCGATTTCTAGGGCATTCCTATTGTCAACGCTCGCCACCCACACCACGACCGGGGTATTGAGAAAATAAAGTCAAAACTCTTACTATACGCATGTGTTGTGGTTTTTTAAGTTCGACTACATACTTCGCCACGTGACCATATATACTCGCAACGTATACTAACTACACGATTTAGCAGCGTGAATTTGAAGCCGCTATATAATATATAGAATTTAGTCCCGGTAAAGAAGGCGCTACATAGTATATATATATTGCTTAATTAACTTATTAGTTATCATACATTGAGCTCTCTTAAGGATTTGTAAAAATCCTTCTATAAATTTATATCTTAAGATGTTGTGCAAGAAAACTAAAATCCAGAAGTAAAGTCTTTGAGGATTTAATCATAATACGATGGTTTCATAGGGGAAACAGATAACAGATTTTCTCAAAGATTCTCTAATCTTTAACATTATATATATATATATATATATATATATATATATATTATATATTGAATATTTGTATGAGTAAAAGATAAAAGATGTTCAACATACACAGAACATCTTTCATCTTTTACTCATACAAATATTCAATGTCCTGAAGTAGGTTTTAATTTTTTTAAAACCCGAAATACTTAAGTATCGACATAAAGAGTTTCCATTGTTCATGACATCCTGTGTTTGTTTTCTTTAAAAATGTTCTCCACACACACACACACACACAACACACACACACACATATATATATATATATATATATATATATGTGGATGGATGTTCCGACAGTATGAGGTGGTAGAAGGATGGTGAAAAGAAATGTCAAAAACAAATCTGAGAGTTGATACTATGTGCCCTTCACTTCGCTACTAACTCACCCCCTTCACCAATTTCACTTTTACTCGCACGAAATGCTTTCAATAAAATCATTCGACTGAGGATGTTATGAATTCGTGATTTGTTTTGAGTTCATATATATATATATATATATATATATATATATATGTGTGTGTATAATATAGTGTTATATATCTATAAGTTAATAGAATTAAAATCGTTAATAGAGCATGCATATCCACGTTAGGGTAGCCAGACATGAATTCAACGGCTCTTATTTAATGACAGTTTCTCATCTTTGCTATTTACCGAAATTTGTTAATATTCGCCTTCGAAAGTATAAGCATATGGAAGACTAAATTTTCGGTAAATCTTACCTATTTCTCATTGTTAAAAGCAGTCTAATGAAACCGATCGAGAGATATCAGTTGAAATAAATTCATAACTGTTAATAAGTCTTATCTTTGCTAAATAGATTTAATACGTCTATTAATATGACGATCTGTAGAGTACATATTATTACGTTCCAGATATTATGTAGCCACAGCAAGATGCGGAATATTTTATTTAGAGAGTACTTAGCTCTTTTTTAAATTAACGTAGTGCCATCCTGTCGGCTGTGGCTTTTTGAATACGCTAAATGCAAGTCAATGGGGCCACCCGTTGGTTCTAGGATGGCAACTCGCGATGCTAAGGATTGAACCCTGCAGACTAATAGTCCATAACATGTAACAGTCTACTGGCCTTACTCGTACTAGACAGCGGTCGGAAGGCGCCGTCTGATCAATCGGCTTGTGATGTAAAACCCTAGCAGTAATATTTTTGTCCAACCAAATTGCCTTAATGACAATCCCCAACACTTTTTATCCTATGTGCTATAAGGCAGTGGATGAGGGTCTTAGTTTCCTGGGTATGACGTTAAACTGCATCTAATTGTTAAGTTTTAATCGTGAGCTTTGGGTAGTGTATAGTACCCTTCATCACCTTACTCCAGGTCACTCTGACTCGGAGTGATAGTACCTGTTAGAGTCCCATCTATGGATTAAATAGAAAAATGAGTTTAAAAACATGTATTTAAAAATGATTTTACATTTGTTAATACCCATCAGGAATAAGACAAAACGTCTAAAATAACCCAACAAGGGTTGACAGGCTGTAAAATTAACCAGCCAACGAAGTATAATATGTACGGAATCCTTCGCGTGGTGTAATGGTTAAAGTCATGGGAAATGGACTCCTCGCCCCGAGTTCAAATCCTGGACGTGGTAATTGCATTTCTCTTATCGTTAATAGCTTTGGGAAGTGTGAATCCTACTCTCCCTCCCGCTATGGGTAAATAGTAGTAGGGCAGACTGGCTCTTTAACCTTGGCTAGTAACCAGTCTAGGGAGAGGAAAAACTGAATACAACCTGTTAAACTCCGCTTAAGAAATTGACCTTGTGTCGCATCCTGCCCGTGCGGAGGGGTTGGTAAATATATATATATACACATCCATGTACATACTTATATGCTTCACACACATACAGATATGCATATACGTACATATACATAAATATAAATATATAAGGAATCCTTCTGCTATTGTTATTTATAATTATTGAATTCATGTTTTATATTGATTATAGTAGAAACTGTTGCCAAGATGCTGTTTGTCATTCACTTCTAGATGTGATGTGAGGACGTTGGCGGCAAAGAAATGATGAATTAAATCATTTCCTTCCTGAAGTCAGCTGAGATAGATACCAAGGATTTTTCATTGTTTATAAAAAGATAAGGAAAATGGCCAATGCAAAAAACTACAAAATCAACAGATGATTAAATGTGTGAATGACCTACATGCATCGTTTGTATGACTTATAATAATTACACAGGTGCTAGGATATAACTAAAAATTATAGGTAGCTAATTATATATATATATATATATATATATATATATATATATATATATATATATGTTTCCCGCAAAACAAGACGCAACACGGGATCTAACGGAGTGTTTACGATCTTTGCCGAGCGGAACTTTACGATCTTTGCCGAGCGTTTGAATTTACATTAGAACATTCAACGGATTAATACCACAGTTGAGTTTAACAAACACAGATGAAACTTTTCAACTCTCTGAAGATGGGCCTAGCCCGAAAATATTCAGAGTAAAAAAAGGAAAAATAAAATTAATAAATATGTTTTCAACATAAATTTTGCATTCTTTTGCCTTCAAAAATATATTATTACATTTTAATTAATGCTTCTAACACACTATAAAAATAAATAAACATATATATATATATATATATATATATATATATATATATATATATATATATATATATATATATATATATATATATATATATATATACATTTCATAGGGGAATTATATATAATTGATAATTGAATCATATTACCATGACCAGCCAACTCGGCAAACACAATTTGCGACATCCGGAGCACTGGACAGCTGTTTCGACCTCTTTTGGTCTCATCAGCAGTGCATACCACAATTTCCGCCACTAGAGTTTGAACCAGTGGACCACAGAGTGAAGAGCGGAGACTCTACACACTGGGCCAACAGCCCATGCCACAAACGGAGAATGCCAAATCATCAAGTCAATGGTAATAGTAATTCAAACTGCACAGCCACTTAACCTCTATTTGCCGTGTATCCCATCGCAGGATTACAGATATATATATATATTTACTTGTTTGGCCTAGAATTATTTATATTTCTCTCTCCGTCATTTTAATTAGTATAAACTTCAGTCTTTAAATCTAAACTGCTTCCCTTTGAAATTATAGGTTAATTTTCCAGACACTTATCAGGCAAAAGTAATTTTTAATTCTATCTGTTAGCTGCCCTCAACTTCCATCCCTTTATTTTCTTTTGTTTTTTATCTTTATAACTTATTTATGTATACTACTGGGGTTGGGGTCTTCTGATGAATCAATTAAGTTGTAGTTTTAGTTGTGTTTTTTTTTTTAAATAATGAATGCATATCTTATATTAAATCTATATCAATCTTAATAATACATTAATGAGTTATGTATTTTATGGAATCGTTTCCCAGAAATTCATGTTTTTTATTCATAAGTTTATTCTTATCCGGGGATCAAATTATCGTTAACTTTTCTTGTAAACGCAATAAACATGGATCGGTCAAATATTTCCCATTTAATAATAGGTTTTATATTTGATTCTTTAACTTACAAACATGGCTAGCTATGTTGTTACATTTTTTTAGTTTATTATTTGAAAATGAGTGTTTATGGTTGTAAACCTTGTTTTAAATTCCGATTCTGTACATAATATTTGATAAGGTCTGGTTTCTGTGTAGACGTTATCAATGCAAATTACGCCTTTAGTCAAACATTTTCCTTTTACCGGGCACATATACTGGTTTCGGCAATCGTAGTTTTTCTGTCTGTATTTTTACTTATTTCTATGATTTGTATGGTTGTTAATTATTTGTTATTATGTTTTTTAATTATCCTTTCTATATTATCCATACTGGAGAACCTAAACTTTAAGTTGATTTTATTACGATTTTGTGTAGAGTGCGGTTAATTGGGGCATGTTTATTTATTAAATTTATAAATATCTTTCTATCTTACCTATTTTCTGTAGGTTGACTGGTGGTTTATACCCCCAAATCCTTCTACTTCTGCTTTTTCTCATATTTAGTTTTTCATTCTTCTGCTCTTTGTTAAATTCTATTTTATTTTTAGTATACCCGCTATTATATAGTGCTTTATTATAAATGTCGCTAACACCATTGAAAATTTGCTGGTTAGAGGAATTTTTACTAATTCTGTATTATACTAAATCTGGAATCTTCTTAATTATAGCGGTTGGGTGGCCTATTGTCGGTATCAGCCTGCAGCGAATGAATCTATCTATTCTTCAAAAGCTCTAACCAGGGAGAATATTTATGCGTCTTAGGTGGAGCTCCACATCTACCATCAGCTCCCTATTCAACCAAGTCAAATCCTTGCTAATCAAGCGCTGATTTAGCTACGGTCGATGTTGAACCCGGGACCTTGTGATTCTTAGGTGTATGCTCTGTCGACTGGGCTAAAAAAAAAAATAAATATCATATATATATAAGATTACATATCATATATATATATACAATATATATATATAATATATATATATATATATATATATATATATATATGAATTAGACATTTTCAGAAAAAACAAACAAATGATGTTATAGTTCGCTGACAGAAATCTGTTTCGACCTTTTATTAAAGCAGTCTTCATCAAGAGCGAAATATTTATGATAGAGAGACGGAATAAGTAAACCGTTACAAAAAGGAAGGGTTACAAACGAACGTTCATGTTCGGAGCCGGAATTTTTTTTAAATTTTGAATTTAAAAAAAAAAAAAAATTATTTTGAAAATGCATATTCTATGTTTGTACCCCTCCTGTTTGTAACGGTTTACTTATTCCGTCTCTCCTGTTTGTAACAATTTACTTATTCCATCTCTCTATCACAAAACAGTTCGCTCTTGATGAAGACCGCTTTAATAAAAGGTGTCGAACTATAACATCATGTGTTTTGTTTTTCTAAAAATGTTTAATTCATACTGTCGGATTCACTTCCATTTACTTTTCATATATATATATATATATATATATATATATATATATATATTATATGTGTGTGTGTGTGTGTGTGTGTGTGTGTGTGTGTGTGTGTGTGTGTGTGTGTGTGTCAGGGTGTCTGTGTATGTGTACAATATAAAAATATCATATATAAAAGTATATATGATATTAGATATTTACTTTATATACTATATAATATAACTATATAATATATATAATATATATAAATATTTCCTTCATGACTTTATAACTAATGGCGTCGTATTATCGTAATTCCTATTAGAGAAAATAATTCGGCCAAAGGCCATATCGACTGTTTTTCTTTCTATAAAGACCGTTAGTCGATCGTTGTTTAAAACTTTGTTTTTATTACATTATCGGTTCTTTATAATTTCTGTGAATCTAACGTTTCCATCGTTACAGGGTAAACAACTGACTCTTTATTTCAGCGTGAAGAAGAAATAACAAAGCAAAAACGAAGTTTAAAGTTCAGTCGCAATGAAAGCCAACTTGTAAGAGTTAGACAGGAGACCGGCGAAATGTTGATATTTGATGGCGATAAACGTTGGAGCAGTTTGGATCAAAGCTAACATCAGATCAGAAAACAATTGTTACTGAAATAAAAGAAAACGTGTTTCCTTCTAAAGAGCTGCATTGGATTTGAAAGTGATAAAATCAGGTATCATGCCAAATAATTTTATGCAAAGAATTCTCATTTCCTTCCAGACAGACTTTGATATTTTCTTTAGCGTTGGTTGGCCGGTGGTTCGTTTGTACATACAAATTTAGAGGGTAAGGCGTCCGTCCCACTCTGTTGTGTACATTTTATTGGCTTTGTCTGAATGATCAGGGATATATGCAAGGCATATTGAAGGAGAGACTATAGGCATGTATAAAGCTTCACTTTGTCTTTTATACTCTCGAACTTGAGGATAAGATGTCCTTCCCTCATTCTTTTGTATATTTGATTGGCTTTGTCCGGGTGATCAGTGTTATATACAAGAGATAGCGAATGAGAAACTAGATATTTATAAAGCTGTACCTTTTTACACTCTCACAATTGAAAGGCACCTAGTAAAGTCAAAATTCACTATGCAAACACAGTTCTGTTATATATACATTGGCGTAGGTGTACCGTTAGAACTTCTTCCTCTAAAACTTTTCTAATCGGATCACCTTCGGAAAAATGTAGATTAAAAATCAGACTTTATGGACTGCTATTGATAAATTATCGATTATATGGAAATCCGATCTCTCTGATAAGATAAAGCTAGAAATCTTCCAGACTGTAGCCGTGTCAGTGTTACTGTATGGCGATACAATTTGGACTTTAACGAAATTCTTGAAGAAAAACCAAGATGGGAACTACACAAAGATGCTGAGTGCTGCTTTCAACAAATCTTGGAAGTAACAGCCCACAAAAATAAATGTACAGCCACTTATTTTCTGTCACACAAACCATTCTGGTTAAACGAACAAGACATACCGAAAACCCCTGGAGGAGTAAGGAAAAATTCATAAGTGACGTTCTCCTGTGGACAACTACACATGGACACACCAGTGTTGGTCGAGCAGGAAAGAATTACATTGATAAGCTATGTGCCGATATGGGATAGGGACAAGAGGTGTGTGTGTGCTTTGTGTGTGCTTTGTGTGTGTGTGTGAGTGAGAGAGAGAGAGGGAGAGAGAGAGAGAGAGAGTCAGGGAAATCCATGCAGTTAGCACGATTTGATGATGAAGATTTGTATATTCAAATTATAAACATTGTTTTAGGGAAGGGTTGACCGTTACATTTTTAGAGCGGGACAGTCTGCAACGTTGTTGTTTACGTTAAACAGGAATTCTCTGTCATTTTGTTCGATTTTTGTTGATGGTGTTAAGCAAACAATTTCCTTTCAAAATGACGACCGCTACTACAAACTCTCCACGACGGGAAATTGTGAAGAAAAAAAAAGTAAAAGAGCAAAGCAATATTTTACAATATCTTCAAAAGCTTGTTGCAATTACTTACAAAACAGTTTTTCAATAATATCCCATCTATGGGTTAAATAGAAAAACATGAGTCTATAAACAAAATTGTATTATCTATTAAAATGAAATTAGTTCAAAAATTTGTCAGCATTAAACATTGTTTTTTTACCAAAAGAAGTATTCGGCATAAAATGACCCAAGGGGTTGACATGCCGTAAAACCCAACCAACCAAATCAATAGTATCAGTAATACCGAGATATTTTGTAGTGTTAAAATGCAGGTAGATGTCACAACAGTAAAATTCGACTGATCTTTATCGATGGAGAACCGTCCTAGGGATTCTCTGTTTGACCTAAAAGTAACTTAGCAACTGATCCTCCCTCTAAAGAAAATAAACGCCTTAAATAACAGTTAATCTATGTTATTCAGAAGAAGAGTATTTCTAGTATTATCTGCGTTATTCGGACTATTGTCCTCAACTTTATTGTTATATACCCTCCGGCCTTCTTCCAATTGGACACATGGCCTAGTGGATAAGGTAGTTAGGTTAAGACAGTACTAAATGACAGTTATCTCTGGATTCCGGGTTCAATCCTGAGTAGCGGCAGTAACAGAAAAATAATTAACACAACTCCTGCCCAGCTATGGTTAGCGGAATGAGAACAGGATATCCCCGTGGACTGAATAAAGGGTTAAGTTCAAAGTTTCGTGATGGCTCCTGATTACGACAAAAAGTTCCCGAGTTCGAAAAGAAGGTTCCTGAGTCCGAGAAGGTTCCCCGAGTCCGACAAGAAATACCTGAAGAAGCCGGAGGTATATCGGTCGAAACGTTGTACAAATAACAATAAAGATAGGACAATAGTCCGAATAACGCAGATAATACTAATCATCAAGCCTCATCTCAAACATTCAGAGAAAGAGTATTTCTTTTATCATAACGATAAATTAGTGGCAGGCGTATTCCACCCATTAATTTTTGCAATCAAATACTCAGCGCAATTTAAATGTTTATTCGTTCCACTTAGTTCAATATAAGGACATAATAATGACGCATCCACAGTTGACTGAATTCTCGACAAGAATGTCATCAAAGAGACCAATTTAATAACTCTTGATCTACTGAAGGATTTTGGTAAAGATATCAAAGTATAAATAGTTTTTTGTAGCAAGAGGCTAAAAGAAGTCCATCTTACATAGTGGCTAACGTGAAACGACATCTATTAAGAGTTCGAACTCCAGTTACGCTATTACGTTTACTTCGGAACAAATACCCTTGGGAAAGGTATGAACACCATCACCTCAAGCTATGTGTCAAGTATTAACACTGCTGTGTGTTTGCCCTGTCAGCAGGACCGAAAATAGGCCACCTCCCTCCCAAATATAAATACTGGAAGTAAATAACAAAATTCATCCGGTGTGTGGGCTCCGCTTCTGAGCGCTAATCTGTTTACGCTCACTTTCGGACTTATACCATTGGGAAATGAACACTTTATCTCCCAGCTATTTGTTAAATAGTAACTACTGTTCTTCTGCAAGGATTACCCACTTGTACTTTAACGAAACGCTTGGAGAAAAGATAATTGGAAACTGCACAAGGATGTTGAGTGCTGTACGACCAGTTACCTCCTGTTACAGAAATGATACAAATGAAATGAACAAAACATGTTGGAGAAGTAAGGAAGATATCACAGGTGATGTTCTCCTACAATAGAACAATAATGCATGGACACACACCAGTGTTGTCGTCAAAAAATTACATGAATCAGCTCTGTGCGGACACTGGATGTCTTGCCAGGCACTTTTCAAGAGTGGGACTGAAAGGGACGGGTGGCGTTGAGAGTCATGTGACTTTGCGCTATCAACACGACGTGAGGTTGATGATTACTGATACTTTTTTTTTTTTCATTTTCTGAAATTTAAATATTTTGATTGATTTTAACGTATAATATCACCTTTTTAGGGTTATTTTCTGCTTAGGGGTTAGGGAATTACATTCAATGTACGTTCATATTTAGATTTTCGAGCTGATGTTTATTAATAGATCTTTTCAACATGGTTATATATCGATGCGAATGATTTTTAAACAGATCTATTTGACGTAAAAATGGATTCCTAACAGTTACTACCACTCTGATTCAATTTCTCGGATTTTTTTTAGATGAGGCTTGATAATTAGTATTATTTGGACCTAGCTAATATATGCACCCTTCGGGTGCAAGTATTTAATTTGATATAATAAAATATCATATTTTAGAAAGGCTAATGAAACTGAATAAAAATACAGATAAAAAAGATTTGGAACAGAGGGGTATGATTGAAAAATAGAACAACTTTGAAACTAATTCTTCCATCATTTTTCATTACTCCCGTCTTTCATTGGTAAATTTTCCTAATTTAACTATTTAGTTAAAATAGGAAGTAAGAATAATATTACAGTTATTTCCTTGTTAACGGATATCTTTTGAGTTTTAATCCAGAAAATTTTGCTCATATTTATTAAAATAAAACCCAACAATTAGAAATCAATAATACTAAGCAAAATATTTATTAAAATCAAATTTTTAAATATCAATATGCAAATTAGCTTTCCTTCACACTGAAACTGCTATTTTGTTGTATATATAAATACAATTGCATGTTATTAGTATGTAGAGATGGTCAACAGTCTTAATGATGTAAAACAATTTTATCAATAATTGAGGTTTAAATAAAAATAAAATCATGGAGAATGTGATGTAAATAACAAAAGGAATTGTGACTTTGTATAGTAAATAGTTTCGGTTACAGACAGACAAACACACAATCTCCATTATAATAAGATTATTCGGACATTGCCTCATCTTCAATTGGACACATAGTCTAGTGGATAAAGGAGTTAGATTAAGACAGCTCTAAGTCAATTATCTCTAAACTGCATGTTCAATCCTACCAAGGGGCAGCAGTAACATAGAATAATAATTAACAAATATTGTTATTCGGACTATTGTCCTAACTTTTATTGTTATTTGTACAAAGTTTCGGACGATATATCCTCCGGCCTTCTTCAATTGGACACATGGCCTAGTGGATAAGGTAGTTAGATATAGACAGCTCTAAGTGACAGTTATCTCTCTGGATTCCGGGTTCAATCCTGAGTAGCACAGTAACATAGAAAAATAATTAACAAACTCCTACCCCAGATGGTTAGGGGAATGAGAACAGGATACCCCCGTGGACTGAATAAAGGATTAGGTTCAAAGTTCTGTGATGCTCCCGATTACGACAAGAAGGTTCCCGAGTTCGAAAGAAGGTTCCCGGAGTCCAAAAAGAAGGTCCCGAGTCCGACAGGAAATACCTGAAGAAGGTCGAGGGCACATCGGCCGAAACGTTGTACAGATGACAATGAAGATTGGGACAATTGTCCGAATAATTCAAATAACACCCGGCTTTCAAGGAGTGTAGACGTTGTTGTCAGTCCGGGTCCATCTCACTCGCGACGGAATTATGGCTGGGGAAATAAAGCTTCTCTCCTCTCTCTCTCTCTCTTCTCTCCTCTCTCTCTCTCTAACTCTCTCTCTTCAAAATAACTCTCTCTCTCTCTCTAAAACTAATCTCTCTCTTCTAAAAATAATCTCTCTCAAAACTAGCCATCTCTCTCTCAAACTAACTCTCTCTAAACTATCTCTCTCTCTCTCTAATATCTCTCTCTCTCTCTCTCTCTCTCTAACTCTCTCTCTCTCTCTCTTCTCTCTCTCTTCTCTCTCTCTCTCTCTCTCTCTCTCTCCTCGCTGATACTGACTTAGGCACCCCACTACTCTTCATTCTCACACGGAGTGGTTATTTGGATTATTCGGGAGTAGTGGCGACACTATCCACATTTGGAGAACTGAATCCTCACTACCAAATATAATTTAGTGTAATATACAAGACATGGAATTTAGAGAACCTTTAACCTTTCTTTGATACAATGTCTTTCATGAATTGACAGAAGAAAACATTCCAACAAAGCCAAGTAAATAATTTGGTTTTTAAATTCAATAACGTAATTAATTCATTGCCTTAGATGATGTACATATTAATTTGTCATTTAACAAAAAGAATCCAAGCAGAAAAAAAATTTCATGCATGATTTTAAACTTTGCTTAATCAGAGATGCGATGAAAAAAGGGAAGAAAACGCATGGATGTCGCAAAATTACCGCCGTCAAAAAGTAGTTTTACACTTACTTATTTCTATGTGTAATCTGAAAGGTGACGAAATATGGGTAGCTATTTACCATAACCCGTTTACCACGTGCAGGATGTGACACAAGGTGCAGAAATGGAACATTCAGCGGGTATTAATTCGCTATTTATAGTTTGTGATGGATCTGAAAGACTACTTGTTAAACGTTACAGCAGAAATTCTTATCTCTGATCACAAACATTTTATTCTTGTAGTTGAATCATAATTTTCTATTAATGATTAAAAAGACACGCAACGTTTCTATATATTTCATGCTGTAAAAATATATAAATTTAACTAAGTCATAGTGAGTTTGTATATCTGCATTATAAACAATGTTGGCCGTTCTCTGAAATTACGACAGTTGAAAGAGTAAAAATTCACCGAGTAAAACTTATTGCAACCAGTAAATACTCTTTTAATTATCGTGATATGAGAGATCGGCCGCCATGATTTATATATTTATTTTTGATCATATGACCTTTAACGCAACCCTTTTGCGATTTCGATTGGTGGGGACATTTTTTCCATCTACACCGCGTCAAAAATCCGGTTAATTGTCTACAGACGATTTTTATAATATTTTTTTAATTTAAAGCTAACACCTAACCCTAACCCTAACCCTAACCCCTAACAAAAATCTGGATTTTTACAGTGTTAAATGAGAAAAAGTGTCCCACGAATCGAGACCTTAAGCGCCTTAAGGTCGTATGGTCCCTTTTTTGTCCATAAAAATGTTCAACAATATATACCACGCCTGGTTAAAAAATGTTACATTAAACTGTATTCATTTCTAAACTTAATTATATAATTTTCTGGAAGTGTTTAATCAACTTCTTATTCAAAACTACCGCTAATATTTGTTTATATGGAAATAGGTTGCTTACTGTGCTCATTATTTATCAAGTTTTCGGATCATGCTACTAAAATTCACAGAGGGAATAAAGATTTTTTAATTTCTTAATTACTATATTTGTTAATTGGAACTGACTTATTGAAAACGGCAATAAAGTTGATTGAAGAATTTTACATCTAAGTTATATAAGATAATGTTGTGTCAGGTAATTTTAATAAAGTATTAAAGTTTCTGATGAAATAAATGTCGTTTCAAATTATGACTTAATACAAGCAATTATAAAGTTTTATGAGATTCAGTCGGTAGAGCGTTGTTTAGAAACCATGAGTTCAAAGTTCGATACCGGCCCTCGTCAACTCAGCGTATGTGTAGCACAGCAAATAGGTTGGCGCTCCAACTCAGACGCCAAAACCAATCTCCTTGTCTAGCCGCTAATGAAAAGGGATAGACTCCTCGTTGATTGGCTGATACCGACTTTAGGCCACCCTACGACTTTACTTTTACTTACTTTATGACATTTCAGGGCCGGTTTAGCTCAGTAGAGCGTTTGACTACGTACCACGAGGTCTGGGTTCGGATACACCCTCGCCACTCAGCCTATGAGTAGCGCACAGATATCTGTGCGGTAAAGTGAGGAGCTGAATGGAAGGTGTGGCGCACCGCTCAGACACGAAAAACAATCTCTTTGGTCTAGTGAAAAGGGGGATAGACTCCATCGCTGGTCTGCTGTCATTACTTTTACTTTTAGGACATTCTGAAGAAGTTCCGATTGAAAGAAGGGATTTAAAGGTAAAATTTTTTCAGATAAGTTTTGTTTCAATTTAAAGATTTTTGGTTTCTTTGTTTTAATGGATAACCAATATTCTGGGTTATTTAATGCTAAACTCCATCCTTGCTAAAGCCATCCTCTTTGGAAATAGCGGTGGTACTATTTAACACATAGCTAGTGTATTGGGTGGCTTATACCTTTCCGAAGGGTAACTCGTCCGAAAGTGAACGTAATATCGTGATTGGTTTGGTTTGGTTTGTTTGTTTTACGGCATATCAACCTCAGTGGGTCATTTAATGCCGATAAAGTTTTGAAATAAATCATTCTTAATGGATAATACAATTTTTTATAATACATTTTTCTATTTAACCCATAACAGGTACTACCACTCCGGGTCAGAGTGGACCAGGGAGCAATGTGATAAAGGGGTTGCTCCACTTCCAAACTTCCAAAACTGGAACCTCACCATCAGATAGAGTTTAACGTCAATTCCCAGGACATGTAGACCGCGCAGCCACCGCCTTCTAGCACCATATGATAAAAAGGGTTGGGGCTTGCCATAAAGGGTTGGGAAAATCATATAGGTGGCTAGGGCTTGACGTGACCAGCCGATTGATCGGAGGGGGGCCTCTCTGACCGCCCGTCTAGCCCAAGATAGGGCAAAAGTGGAGTATTGCATGTCATGAACTGCTCATCAACTTGGGCCTATCCTTAAGCATCACGGGGTCGCCACCCACGGCCAGCAGGTGGCCCAATTGGTGGGTCTTTATTACCCTCTGCAGAGGCACAGTCGGTGGCAATTCTAAGCCCCAGCCGAACGGGCGGTAGTGTGATTGGAATTCAAACTCGATACTACGTTGTCGCAATACAGCACGTTAAACCCAACGCCAGGAGGACCCTCCCTCTTCAATTTAAGTGGCATGCAAATGAATAGCGCAGATACAGGTAAACTATACAATAAGAAACCTTTTTCCCAAGACCATTCTATTTTGGCATAGATTAATAATAAATGCAAAGGTACTAAAATTACTTACAAAGAAAAAATCGAACATATGATAATGATCGATCCTCCGGGAAGTTAATGTTCGCAATAGCATAAAGAGAAACGCTGTCAATAAGAAAGTATAAAATTCCGAATTATACTTGATCCACTGAGAAATATCCCTTCAAAGTAATTATTTCTATGCCTGCCGCGAGGAAGTAATTATCAAGTGAATATCGCAAGTCATAGCTATTAAGTACTATCTATGCACAGTGCTCTCATACGGTGGCCTGCAGCAAGATTAGGTAGTTATTATTATTCAATATGCGCGAGATAAATCTGTTTATATCAAATACCATAATTCAATGAATTTATAGAATCCAGCGTGCCAGATTAACTATTCAAGTGTCAGAGATTATTTCGACAATTTGCAGTAGTAAATTTGGTTCTACTGGGGGACCCCACTGAAGTGCCTTAATAAAATGAAACGCAGTAAACGCCTATATATATAAGATTATTCCTCTTATGCACATGTACATACATTTGGTTTATCGTAAATCCTCTGTAAATCCGAATTGTTCTCTCAAAATTTAAAGGTCAAAATCTAGTGCGTAACTTATAACGAGTTAAAAATAAAAATCTTCTCTATTTACGTGTATATAACATCTGGTTTACGTAATCCTGTGTATAATCCGCATTGGTTCTCTCAAAATTTAAAGGTCAAAATCCCTAGTGCGTACTATATACAAGGTTAAAAATGAAAATTTCTCTTATTTACAGTGTACTACGTTCGGTTTATAAAATCCTCGTGTATAATCCGCATTGTTCTCTCAAAATGTAAAGGTCAAAATCCACTAGTGCGTACTATATACGAGGTTAAAAATGAAATCTTCTCTTATTTACAGTGTACATACATTCTGGTTTATCGTAATCCTCGTGTATAATCCGCATTGTCTCTCTCAAAATTGTAAAGGTCAAAATCCCTAGTGCGTACTATATACGATGTTAAAAATGAAAATCTTCTCTTATTTACAGTGTATATACATTCTGGTTTATCGTAATCCTCGTGTATAATCCGCATTGTTCTCTCAAAATTTAAAGGTCAAAATCCTAGTGCGTACATAATACGAGGTTAAAAATGAAAATCTTCTCTTATTTACGTGTATATACATTCTGGTTTAGCGTAAATCCTCGAGTATAATCCGTATTGTTCTCTCAAAATGTAAAGGTCAAAATCCCTAGTGCGTACTATATACGAGGTTTAAAAATGAAAATCTTCTCTTATTTACAGTGTACATACATTCTGGTTTTATCGTAATCCTCGTATAATCCGCTTGTTTCC
>CM042145.1:31131053-31165697 GCA_023376005.1 Doryteuthis pealeii | reverse complement strand
CACCAGGAGAGATAAATAATAAAAATTAAAATAAATAAAAATATTAAAATATACAGCTCTTACGAAGTAATTGTGCACTTTATAATTATTTCTCCAATAATAATAACAAAAAAACAATTTTAACTATATATGTATATATAATATATATGTATGAGAGAGAGAGAGAGAGAGAGAGAGAGAGAGAGAGAGAGAGAGAGAGAGAGAGAAGAGGTATCATCATTTACGATATCATTTATAAAAAATAAGCCTTAAACTATTACACCTAATTCATTGAATTCTCCTTTAATTATGTTTTTATGATATTGTTACTATTGTACTTATCAAAAAAGCTAAAAAAGACAGGGTGCTTGTTGGGTGCTGGAATGACATTTAAGTTTATTTGAAAATGGGGAAATTCTATTTTATATAAGAGGAAATTGTATTACATGCGGATAGAATTACATTCGTATATCAAGTTAACACTTGTATATAATATATATATATATATAAATATATATATATATGGGAGAATAATGTGCTTTTTTTTCCTCCAAATTACTGTCGGTGAAAATAGCTAAAAGTTTGTTTACATATATATATAGGGTCACCCACAGACACGTGTTTCGACTTTATCAAGTCTCTTCAGTGTGGCTAGACATTTTGTAAGCTACCTTCAGCCAGAATTGAAATCCGGTCGGTTGGGGTGTCAGTCCGGCACCTTAACCATTAGTCTGTCTTCACTTACCGAATTGGAAGGAGATTTTAACTGTTTTAATACACACATCGCTTTGTATGTAAAGGCCGTCACAGAGTGCTCCATTCCTTATAGAGAAGCGTTGCGTTTACGCTTGAGTTGGCGGCCGTCAGCGAGAATCCCCCCCAGAGTGCTCAAACCTAAGGATGAGAGCATATATAGGGTCAATCCACAGACACGTGTTTCGACTTATCAAGTCTCTTCAGTGTGGCTAGACATTTTTTAAGCTACCTACAGCCGGAATTGAAATCCGGTCGGTGGGTGTCAGTCCGGCACCTTATCATAATATATCTTGCTATATTCATATGTAGAGAGTGTTCAGTATTACTGATAGAGCATGTATATTCAAGTTAGGGGAGCGAAGATATAAAGTCAACAGCGTTTGGTAACTGACAGTTTTCTCACTTATGCCATTTTTCAAAACAAGTCAATTTGAATTCGTATTTTTTTCTTCATATACTGTGTGGTACATCATGGAAGGGTTAACATCTGGGTCATGTTGGGAAGTCTGGTTTTTTTTATGAGGCCTGATTGAAATACATAGTCGATATATTGTGGGTACAATTGTATTTGCTTACAATATAAGTTTTCCATTTTACACTATTTTTCATGTATCAGACTATTTTCCTCACTCGGGCTTCACATGATGTAATGGTTGTTAATCTAAATTTAGAAAGATCATTGTTCATGAGTTTAATTATTTTTGACATTACTGAGTAAAAACTTGATGAATAATTATTTTCCTCACCTTTTGTTATTATATCCACAGTTTTGGTCACTGTACTCTCTGGCCTTCTTCAGGTGTTTTTTTTTTTTTACATAGGTGATGACCTTCATTGATTTTCAAACTGAACACGTTATTCAATCGGCAAGCGTTAACTGCTTTAATTCCACTCGTAATATCATGTCGCAGTTAATTCGCTTTAGTTTTTCTCCCATGTAATGCTGCTTATCTTTCTACTGGAACTGGTGTTACATAATTGTTAGTACCCTGACAATTATGTAAGGTTAGTGTAGAAATCAAAATGGCTGTTAGAATTACGGTTAGCGGTTTTTGAGTGGGAGTATGTGACGATATCATGGAAGATTGATTGGCACATGTTAACTCGTGTTAACCCCCTTTTCCGTAGGTACCGTGAGAATTAGTAGAGAAATCAGAAACAAAGGCCTCTTGCGGTTTTGATTTGAAAGAGTTAGTTAAGTCAGTACTGGGCAGCCACGGAGATAGCAAGTCACGCCCAGCGCGCTCCCGTACTCACACTCTGCGCAGTTAGTCTCGATGGGGATTCTAAATAAAATATGATATAAGAAAATCGAAGACTTGGGTTATTTATCCAAAAATACTAATGACCCAGGGATTCTGATAGACGAGAAATTCCCTAATGGAAGACCAGACACGAAATCTCCAACTGAAAGTTCCAGACTCTAGATGAAGAACTCCCAGCTATATAAGATGATCAGAAGATATATAACACTGGGTCCAGGAATTGAACTCCCGCCACTAAGCGCCGTTGACTTCATGTCTTCGCCATCATAACTTATATATACTAGCAATATATGCACCCTCCGGGTGCAAGTTTTAGTTAAATTTTAATAACAAAATATCATATTAAATTAGAAAGGCTAATGAAACTGAAATAAGAATGTAGATAAAAAAGATTTTGAACAGAGGGGGTATGATTGAAAATAGAAACAACTTTGAAACTAACTCTTCCATCATTTTCCGTTACTCCCGTCTTTCATTGGTAAAATTTTCTTAATTAAACTGTTTAGTTAAAATAGGAAGTAAAGAATAATATTACAGTTATTTTCTTCTTGTTAAGGGATTTCTTTTAAATTTATTGAAGAGATGTTTGCTCATATTCAATAAGATAAAACCAAACAATTAGAAATCATTACTAAGCATATATTTATAAAATTAATTTTTTAAGATCAATATCAAATTAGCTTTCCATTCACACTGAAAACTGCTATTTTGTTGTATATATAAATACAATTGCATTTTATTAGTATGTAGATATGGTCAACAGAATTAATGATGTAAAACAATTTTATTAATAATTGAGGTTTAAATAAAAATAAAATCATGGAGAATATGATGTAAATAACTAAAGGAATTGTGACTTGTATAGTAATATAGTTTCGGTTACAGACAAACAAACCCACAATCTCCATTATAATAATAATAATAATAATATATATATATATATATATATACACGATGGGCATTCAATAAATAGGTGAATTTTTCTCAAAGGAGTTTTATATGGGAATCTCTATTTACGGTGCATGTTTGCATTACGAATGCACACGTTGTAAAATAATTATTTGGAGGCACTTAATGTAATGATTACCGTCATATGAAATACAAGGTGAGACGAGTTCAAATCCTGGACGCGGCTGTTTGCATTTCACATAGCACTTTTACTGTTGCTAATTGTTCGAATCCAACTATTCTCCATCCAGCTATGGGTAAATAGTAAGGCAGACTGGGCTCTTCAACTTTTACATGACAGCCAGTCTAGGAGAAAAAAATTAATTAAAAAACAAAAACGGCCGCTTCTCGTTAGTAAAAAAAAGAAATTGAAAATGCCTCATCCCCTCTTCTCCTCCAGACAAAACCCATTCTAAATTGAACCTGAAATTCTTATTACCGTAAATTCGCAAAATAATCAAACTCTTGAACAATGATATGCTAATCTAGATTACTAACCACTACACTACGTAAAGTTCCCAAGTGCGAAAAATACTCTGATACAATAATTATTTACTCTATTTATATATATGGCGTGGGTCGGTAGGTTCAGCTGTTTTTGGTCTTATCCGAAATGTGACGCATGTGTACAGTGCTGGAGCCAAATGCCTTCGTGACTTTTAGTCGACCGTTTTTATAACCGTAATTGGGATCGAAATTCGCTTTGAAAAGCTTTGGGTGGAGGGAAGTTTGTGATTGATTGAAAGGTCTTTTTAAATTTTTCTGTTAATTTATTTTTTCAACCGGAAGCTTGTGTGGAGTCTCATGCGCAAAAACACGTTTTATTCATTGTGTTTGTAGCTATTGTCGATCAACATCCGTTTGAAGTTATGTTTCTTTAACCAAATATCTTGTTTGGATTCTATTCCGAAGTGTTTTAATTTGTTTTGTTGGTGAGTGGATGTATTGAGTTATTGAATTTGTGAATTAGGAGAGATATTTATTTCTGTTGTATAACATAAAGCAATATCTTAAAGTAAATGAACATAGATTTATTTAGGCACTGCCAAAGTCGCTGTAAAATCCGTATTTAACAAAATAAATTCAACCGACGCATTCTTTGATAAATCAACACTGAAAATTTCATTAGAATCGGATAATTCCCTGATTTTTGGTAATTTTTTTTTCACTTGGAGGGCTTTAATTTATTTAGTAAAATACGGATTTTACATCATCTTAGGCAGCGTTTATTGGCCATGTTTACGATATAATAGAGTAAATAATGGAAACTTATGTGTAAGCAAACGCAATTGTACCACGGACAATATATCGCCTATGCAATTTTCATCAGGCCGTAAATTCTAGAGTATAGTCCACCTTGGTATAATACGCAGAGGATTTTTTAGGGAACTGTACCTCTGAAAGAAAAAGCGTCTGAATAAACATGCCGGACAGGAAATAGAGACTCCGACATTGCTTAGAAATATTTTTCGTTTTTAACCTCGTCTATAGTAACGCACTAGGGGATTTTGACCTTAATTTGAGAGAACAATGCGGATTATACACGAGGATTTACGATAAACCAGAATGTATGTACACTGTGAATAAGAGGAGATAATCTATATGAGTTCATAGGCGTTTACTGCGTTTCAATTTTTTTCTCATTGAGGCACTTCAGTTGGGTCCCAGTAAGAAGCAAACCTTTACTACTGCAAATTGTCGAATATATCTCTGACACTTGAATAGTTTAATCTGGCACGCTGGATTCTATAAAATTATTGAATTATGGTATTTGATATAAACAGATTTATCTCGCGCTATTGAATAATAATAACTACCTAATCTTGCTGCAGGCCACCGTATGAGAGCACTGTGCATAAGATAGTACTTATAGCTATGACTTGCGATATTCACTTGATAAAATTACTTCCTCGCGGCAGGCATAGAAATATTATTTGAAGGGATATTTCTCAGTGGATCAAGTATAATTCGGAATTTTATACTTTCTTATTGACAGCGTTTCTCTTTATGCTATTGCGAACGTTAACTTCCCGGAGGATCGATCATTATCATATGTTCGATTTTTTCTTTGTAAGTAATTTTAGTACCTTTGCATTTATTATTATCTATGCCAATACAATGGTCTTGGGAAAAAGGTTTCTTATTGCTTTTAGTTTACCTGTATCTGGCGCTATTCATTGGCATGCCACTTAAATTGAAGAGGGGGGGGTCCTCCTGGCGTTGTGTTAACGTGCTGTATTGCGACAACGTAGTAATCGAGTTTGAATTCCAATCACACTACCGCCCTGTCTGCTGGGGCGTTAGAATGCACAGACTGTGCCTCTGCAGAGGGGTGAACCTCCCCAATTGGGCCACCTGTTGACGTGGGTGGCGACCGTGATGCTTAAGGATAGAGGCCCAAGTGGATGAGCAGTGCCATGACATGCAATACTGCCCACTTTGGCCCTATCTTGGGCTAGACGGGCGGTCAGAGAAGCCCCCTCCATCAATCGGCTGGTCACGTCAAGCCTAGCACCTATATGATTTTCCCAACCCTTTATGCAAGCCCCAACCCCTTTTTATCATATGGGTGCTAGAAGCCGGTGGCTGCGGGTCTACATGTCCTGGGAATGACGTTAAACTCTATCTGATGGTGAGGTTCCAGTTTTGGAAGGTTTGGGGAATGGTGGAGCCCCCCTTCATCACCATTTGCTCCTGGTCCACTCTGACCCGGAGTGGTAGTACCTGTTATGGGTTAAATAGAAAAATGTATTTATAAAAAAATTGTATTATCCATTAAGAATTGATTTATTTCAAAACTTTATCGGCATTAAATGACCCACTGAGGTTGATATGCCGTAAAACAAACAAACAAACCAAACCAGACTAATCACGATATTACGTTTCACTTTCGGACGATTACCCCTTCGGAAAGGTATAAGCCACCCAATACACTAGCTATGAGTTTAAATAGTACCACCGCTATTTTTCCAAGATGGGTGGCTTTAGCAAGGATGGATTTAGCATTAAATAACCCACGAACATTGATATGCCATTAAAACAAAAAACCAAAATTTTAAAATTGAACAAAACTTTATCTGAAAAAATTTAATCTTTAAATCCCTTCTTTCGAGTCGGAACATTCTTCAAATGCCCTAAAAGTAAAAGTAATGAAGCCAGACAGCGATGGAGTCTATCCCTTTTTCACTAGACCAAAGAGATTGTTTTTCGGTGTCTGAGGCGGTGCGCCACACCTTCCATCAGCTCCTCACTTTACCGCACAGATATCTGTGCTACTCATACGCTGAGTTGGCGAGGTGTATCGAACCGCACCTTGTGGTTCGTAGTCGAATGCTCTACTGAGCTAAACCGGGCCCTGAAATGTCATAAAGTAAGTAAAAGTAAAGTCGTAGGGGTGGCCTAAAGTCGGTATCAGCCAATCAACGAGGGAGTCTATCCCCTTTTCATTAGCGCTAGACAAGGAGATTTTTTTGGCGTCTGAGGTGGAGCGCCACACCTATTTTACTGTGCTACACATATGCTGAGTTGGCGAGGGCCGGTATCGAACTTTGAACCTCATGGTTTCTAACCGAACGCTCTACCGACTGAATCTCATAAAACTTTATAAATTGCTTGTATTTAAGTCTATAATTTAAAGGACATTTATTCTCATCAGAAATTAATACTTTATTAAAATTACCTGACACAACATTATCTATATAACTTAGATGTAAATTCTTCAATCAAACTTTATTGCCGTTTTTCAAATAGCAGTTCCAATTAACAAATATAGTAATTAAGAAAAATTAAAAATCTTTATTCCCTCTGTGAATTTTAGTAGCATGATCCGAAACTTGATAAATAATGAGCACAGTAAGCATACCTATTTCCATATAAACAAATATTAGCGGTAGTTTTGAATAAGAAGTTGATTAAACACTTCAGAAAAATATATAATTAAGTTTAGAAATGAATACAGTTTAATGTACATTTTTAACAGGCGTTTTATATATTGTTGAAATTTTTTATGGACAAAAAAGGGACCATACGACCTTAAGGCGCTTAAGGTCTCGATTCTGGGGGACACTTTTCATTTACACTGTAAAAATCCAGATTTTTGTTAGGGGTTAGGGTTAGGGGTTGGGTTAGGTGTTAGCTTTAAATAATTAAAAAAAACTATATAAAAATCGTCTGTAGACAATTAACCGGATTTTGACGGTGTAAGATGGAAAAGTCCCCACCAATCGAAATCGCAAAAGGGGTGCGTTAAGGTCATATGATCAAAATAAATATCTAAAATCATGGCGGCCGATCTCTCATATCACGATTTAAAAGAGTATTTACTGGTTGCAATAAGTTTTTACTCGTGAATTTTTACTCTTTCAACTTTCGTAATTTCAGAGAACGGCCAACATTGTTTATAATGCAGATATACAAAACTCACATGACTTAGTTAAATTTATATATTTACAGCATGAAAATATATAGAAACGTTGCGTGTCTTTTTTAATCATTAATAGAAAATTATGATTCAACTACAAGAGATAAGAATGTTTGTTTATCAAAGAGATAAGAATTTTCTTGCTGTAACGTTTAACAAGCTAGTCTTTCAGATCCATCACAACTATAATAGCGAATAGATACCCGCTGAATGTTCCATTCTGGCCACCTTGTGTCACATCCTGCACGTGTAAACGGGTTATGGTAAATAGCTACCATATTTCGTCACCTTTCAGATTACACATAGAAATAAGTAAGTTAAAAACTACCTTTTTGAACGGCGGTATTTTGCGACATCCATGCGTTTTCTTCCTTTTTCATCGCATCTCTGATTAAGCAAAGTTTAAAATCATGCATGAAATTTTTTTTTCTGCTTGGGATTCTTTTTGTTAAATGACAAATTAATTTTATGTACATCATCTAAGGCAATGAATTAATTACGTTATTGAATTTAACAAAACAAATTATTTTACTTGGCTTGTTAGAATGTTTTTCTTCTGTCATTCATGAAAGACATTGTATCAAAAAGGTTAAAGGTTCTCTAAATTCCATGTCTTGTATATTACCTAAATTATATTTGGTAGTGAGGATTCAGTTCTCCAAATGTGGATAGTGTCGCCACTACTCCCGAAAATCCAATAACACTTCCGTGTGAGAATGAAGAGTAGTGGTGGCCTAAAGTCAGTATCAGCGAGAGAGAGAGAGAGAGAGAGAGAGGAGAGAGAGAGAGAGAGAGAGAGAAGAGAGAGAGAGAGTTTTTAAGAGAGAGAGAGAGGAGAGAGATAGTTAGAAGAGAGAGAGATAGTTTTAGAGAGAGTTAGTTTGAGAGAGAGAAGTTAGTTTGAGAGAGAGAGAGAGAGAGAGAGAGTAGTTAGTTTTTAGAGAGAGAGAGGGAGTTAGTTTTAAGAGAGAGAGAGAGTAGTTTGAGAGAGAAGTTAGTTTTTAAGAGAGAGAGAGAGAGAGAGAGAGAGAGAGAGAGTTAGCTTGATATTCAATTAACAACAAGACTTTTGGTGTTCTTAATAATAAGCTTTATTTCCGAGCCCATAATTCGTCGCGAGTGAGATGGACCCTGGGACTGACAACAACGTCTACACTCCTTGAAAGCCGGGTGTTATTTGAATTATTTTTCGGACAATTGTCCAATCTTCAATTGTCATCCTGTACAACGTTTTCGGCCGATGTGCCCTCCGACCTTCTTCAGGTATTTCCTGTCGGACTCGGGCACCTTCTTTTTGGACTCGGAACCTTCTTTTCGAACTCGGGGTGAACCTTCTTGTCGTAATCGGGAGCTATCACAGAACTTTGAACCTAATCCTTTATTCAGTCCACGGGGTATCCTGTTCTCATTCCCCTAACCATATCTGGGGTAGGAGTTGTGTTAATTATTTTTCTATGTTACTGTCGCTACTCAGGATTGAACCCGGAATCCAGAGATAACTGTCACTTAGAGCTGTCTATATCTAACTACCTTATCCACTAGGCCATGTGGTCCAATTGAAGAAGGCCGGAGGATATATCGTGCCGACTTGTAAAATAACAATAAAGGTTAGGACAATAGTCCGAATAACACATATTATTGTTAATTATTATTCTATGTTTACTGCTGCCCTTGGTAGGATTGAACATGCAGTTTTAGAATAATTGTCACTTAGAGCTGTCTTAATCTAACTCCTTTATATCCACTAGGCTATGTGTCCAATTGAAGATGAGGGCAATAGTCCGAATAATCTTATTATAATGGGATTGTGTGTTTGTCTGTCTGTAACCGAAACTATATTACTATACAAGTCACATTCCTTTTGTTATTTACATCAACATTCTCCATGATTTATTTTTATTTAAAACCTCAATTATTGATAAAATTGTTTTACATCATTAAGACTGTTGACCATCTCTACATACTAATAACATGCAATTGTATTTTATATATACAACAAAATAGCAGTTTACAGTGGAATGGGAAAGCTAATTTGCATATTGAATATTAAAAAATTTGATTTTAATAAATATTTGCTTAGTATTATTGATTTCTAATTGTTGGGTTTTATTTTAATAAATATGAGCAAAATTTTCTGGATTAAACTCAAAAGATATCCGTTAACAAGAGGAAATAACTGTAATATTATTCTTTACTTCCTATTTTAACTAAATAGTTAAATTAGGAAAAATTTACGCAATGAAAGACGGGAGTAATGAAAAAAATGATGGAAGAATTAGTTTCAAAGTTGTTTATTTTTCAATCATACCCTCTGTTCCAAATCTTTTTATCTGTATTTTATTCAGTTTCATTAGCCTTTCTAATTTAATTTATGATATTTTTTTATATCAAAACTTAAATACTTGCAACCCGAAGGGGCATATTATTAGCTAGTCAAATAATACTAATTATCAAGCGCTCATCTAAAAAAATCCGAGAAATTGAATCAGAGTGGTAGTAACTTTAGGAATCCTTTTTACGTCAAATAGATCTGTTTAAAAATCATTCGCATTCGATATAACCATGTTGAAAAGATCTATTAATAAACATCAGCTCGAAAATCTAAATATGAACGTACATTGAATGTAATTCCTAACCCCTAAGCATAGAATAAACCCTAAAGGGTGGATATACCGTTAAAATCAATCAAAATATTTAAATTTCAGAAAATGAAAAAAAAAGTATCAGTAATCATCACCTCAGTCGTGTTGATAGCGCAAGTCACATGACTCTCAACCGGCCACCCGTCCCTTTCAGTCACCACTCTTGAAAAGTGCCTGGCAAGACATCCAGTGTCCGCACAGAGCTGATTCATGTACATTTTTGCTTGAACGACCACACTGGTGTGTCCATGCATTATTGTTCTTATTGTAGGAGAACATCACTGTGATATGCTCCTTACTTCTCCAACATGTTTTGTTCTTTCATTTGTATCATTTCTGTAACAGGAGGTAACTGGTCGTACAGCACTCACCATCCTTGTGCAGTTTCCATTATCTTTTTCTCAAGCGTTTCGTTAAAGTACAAGTGGGTAAACCTTGCAGAAGAACAGTAGTGGTACTATTTAACAAATAGCTGGGGAGATAAAGTGTTCATTTCCCAATGGTATAAGCCGAAAGTGAGCGTAACAGATTAGCGCTCCAGAAGCGGAGCCACACCACCGGATGAATTTTGTTATTACTTCCAGTATTTATATTTGGGAGGGAGGTGGCCTATTTTCGGTCCTGCTGACAGGGCAATCACAGCAGTGTTAATACTTGACACTAGCTTGAGGGTGAGGTGTTCATACTTTCCAAGGGTATTTGTCCGAAAGTAAACGTAATAGCGTAACTGAGTTCGAACTCTTAATAGATTGTCGTTTCACGTTAGCCACTATGTAAATGGACTGCTTTTTAGCCTCTTGTACAAAAACAATTTATACTTTGATATCTTTACCAAAATCCTTCAGTAGATCAAGAGTTATTAATATAGGTCTCTTGATGACATTCTTGTCGAGAATTCAGTCAACTGTGGGATGCGTCCATTATTAATGTCCTTATATTGAACTAAGTGGAACGAATAAACATTTTAATTGCGCTGAGTATTTGATTGCAAAAATTAATGGGTGGAAATACGCTGCCACTATTTATCGTTATGATTATAAAGATACTTTCTCTGAATGTTTGAGATGACGGCTTGATGATAGTTTATCTGCGTTATTCGGACTATTGTCTCACTTTATTGTTATTTGTACAACGTTTCGACGCGATATACCTCCGGCCTTCTTCAGGTATTTCTGTCGACTCGGGAACCTTCTCGGACTCAGGAACCTTCTTTCGAACTCGGGAACTTTTTTGTCGTAATCGGAGCCACATCACGAACTTTGAACTTAACTTTTATTCAGTCCACGGGGATACCTGTCTCATTCGCTAACCATAGCTGGACTGCCGGAGTTTGTTCTATTTTTTCTGTTACGCGCTACTCAACGGATTGAACCGGAATCCAGAGATAACTGTCACTCCACCCGTGTTGTTACATTTTCATAGGCCATGTGTCCAAATTGGTAAAAGGCCGGAGGCTATATCGTTCGAAACGTTGTACAAATACAATAAAGAATGAGGACAATAGTCAGAATGACGCAGATATACTATCAGAAATACTCTTTATCATGTAATAGATCTACTTATTTAAGGAAGGGTCGCGCGTTTTTTTTCTTTAGAGGTGGAGGATCAGTTGCTAAGTTACTTTTAGGTCAAACAGAGAATCCCTAGGACGGTTCTCCATCGATAAAGATCAGTCCGAATTTACTGTTGTGAGCCACTACCTGCATTTTTAACACTACAAATATCTCGGTATTACTGATACTATTGATTTGGTTGGTTGGGTTTTAGCGGCATGTCAACCCTTGGGTGATTTTAAATGCCGAATACTTCTTTGGTAAAAAAAAAATGTTTAATGCTGACAAATTTTTGAACTAATTTCATATTTAATAGATAATACAATTTTGTTTATAAACTCATGTTTTCTATTTAAGCCCATAGATGGGAGATATTATTGAAAACTGTTTTGTAAGTAATTGCAAGAAGCTTTTGAAGATATTGTAGATATTGCTTTGCTCTTTTTTTTGGTCACAATTTCCGTCGTGGAGAGTTTGTAAGTAGCGAGTGTCATTTTGAAAGGAAATTGTTTGCTTAACACCATCAACAAAAAGGAAACAATGGCAGAGAATTCCTGTTTAAACGTAACGCAACGTTCAGACTGTCCCCCTCTAAAAATGTAACGGTCAACCCTTCCCTACAAACAATGTTATAATTTGAAAATCCAAATCTTCATCATCAAATCGTGCTAACTGCATGGATTCCCCTGCCTCTCTCTCTCTCATCTCTCTCTCTCTCTTTCTCTCTCCTCTCACTCACACTAACCACACACACAACCACAAAGCACACACACACACCTCTTGTCCCTATCCATATATGGGCACATAGCTTTATCAATGTAATTCTTTCCTGCTCGACCAACCACGGTGTGTCCATGTGTAGTTGTCCACAGGAGAACGTCACTTATGAATTTTTCTTTACTCTCCAGGGGTTTCGGTGTGTCTTGTTCGTTTAGCCAGAATTGGTTTGTGTGACAGAAATAAGTGGCTGTAACATCTATTTTTGTGGACTGTTACTTCCAAGATTTGTTGAGGCAGCACTTCAGCATCTTTGGTGTAGTTCCCATCTTGCGTTTCTTCAAGAATTTCGTTTAAAGTCCACAATTGTATCGCCATCAGTAACACTGACACGGCTACAGTCTGGAAGATTTCTAGCTTTATCTTATCAGAGAGATCGGATTTTCCATATAATCGATAATTTATCAATAGCAGTCCATAAGTGATTTTTAATCTACATTTTTCCGAAGGTGATCGATTAGAAAAGTTTTAGAGGAAGAAGTTCTAACGGTACACCTACGCCAATGTATATATAACAGAACTGTGTTGCATAGTGAATTTTGACTTACTAGGTCCTTTCAATTGTGAGAGTGTAAAAGGTACAGCTTTAATAAATATTAGTTTCTCATTCGCTATCTTTGATATAACACTGATCCCCCGGACAAGCCATCATCATACAAGAATGGGGAAGGATCTTATCTCGTCGGAGTATCACAAGACAGTGAAGCTTATACATGCCTATACGTCTCTCTTCAATATGCCTCTGCCATCATCCAACCTGATCCTTCAGCACAAGCCAATAAAATTACACAACAGAGTGGGACCGGACCCTTACCCTCTATTTTATGTACCCACGCACCCCCACCGGCACCAACGCGATATCAGTCTGTCTGGGGAAATGAGATTTTTGCATAAAATTATTTGCATGATACTGATTTTATCACTTTCAATCCAATGCAGCTCTTTAGAAGGAAACACGTTTTTCTTTTATTTCAGTAACAATTGTTTTCTGATCTGATGTTAGCTTTGATCCAAACTGCTCCAACGTTTATCGCCATCAATATCAACATTTCGCCGGTCTCCCTGTCTAACTCTTACAAGTTGGCTTTCATTCGACTGAACTTTAAACTTCGTTTTTGCTTTGTTATTTCTTCTTCAAGCGCTGAAATAAAGAGTCAGTTGTTTACACCTGTAACGATGGAAACGTTAGATTCACAGAAATTATAAAAAACCGATAATGTAATAAACAAAGTTTTAAACAACGATCGACTAACGGTCTTTAAGACAGAAAACAGTCGATATGGCCTTTGGCCGAATTATTTTTCTCTAATAGAATTACGAATAATACGACGCCATTAGTTATAAAGTCATGAAGGATAATATTTATATATAATTATATATTATATAGTTATATGTTATATAGGTTATAAAGTAATATCTAATATCATAATATACACTTTTATATATGATATTTAATATTGTACACATACACAGACACCCTGACACACACACCACACACATTCCTGACAACAACACACACACACCCTGACACAACAACACACACACCACACACACACACACACACACACCATATATAATATATAATATATATATATATATATATATATATATGAAAAGTAAATGGAAGTGAATCGACAGTATGAATTAAACATTTTAGAAAAAAAACACAATGATGTTATATTCGCACCTTTTATTAAAGCGGTCTTCATCAAGAGTGAACTTTTTTTTGTGATAGAGAGATGGAATAAGTAAATTGTTACAAAAGAGAGACGGAATAAGTAAAACCGTTAACCAACAGGAGGGGTACAACATAGAAATATGCATTTTCAAAATAATTTTTTTTTTTTTTAAATTCAAATTTAAAAAAAATTCCGGTCCGAACATGAACGTTCGTTTGTAACCTCCTTTTTGTAACGGTTTACTTATTCCGTCTCTCTATCATAAATATTCGCTCTTGATGAAGATTGCTTTAATAAAAGGTCGAAACAGATTTCTGTCAGCGAACTATAACATCATTTGTTTGTTTTTTCTGAAAATGTCTAATTCATATTATATATATATTATATATATATTATATATATATATATATTGATATTGATATATATATATGATATGGTAATCTATATATATATGATATATTTTTTTTAGCCCAGTCGACAGAGCATACACCTAAGAATCACAAGGTCCCGGGTTCAACATCGACCGTAGCTAAATCAGCGCTTGATTAGCAAGGATTTGACTTGGTTGAATAGGGAGCTGATGGTAAGATGTGGAGCTCCACCTAAGACGCATTAAATATTCTCCCTGGTTTAGAGCTTTTGAAGAATAGATAGATTCATTCGCTGCAGGCTGATACCGACAATAGGCCCACCCAACCGCTATAATTAAGGAGATTCCAGATTTAGTAGAATACAGAATTAGTAAAAATTCTCTAACAGCAAATTTCAATAGTGTTAGCGACATTTATAATAAAGCACTATATAATAGCGGGTATACTAAAATAAATATGAATTTTAACAAAGAGCAAAAGAATGAAAAACTAAATATGAGAAAAAGCAGAAATAGAAGGATTTGGGAGTATAAAAATTCAACCTACAGGTGATAACGAAATAGGTAGAATAGAAAGATATTTATAAATTTAATAAATAAACATGCCCCAATTAACCGCACTCTACACAAAATCGTCAATAAAATCAACTTAAAGTTTTAGGTTCTCCAGTATGGATAATATAGAAAGGATAATTAAAAAACATAATAACAAATAATTAACAACCATACAAATCATAGAAATAAGTAAAGATACAGACAGAAAAACTACGATTGCCGAAACCGCATATGTGCCCGGTAAAGGAAAATGTTTTGACTAAAGGTTAATTTGCATGATAACGTCTACACAGAAACCAGACCTTATCAAATATTATGTACAGAATCGGAATTTAAAACAAGGTTTACAAACCATAAACACTCATTTCAAATAATAAACTAAAAAAATGTAACAACAATAGCTAGCCATGTTTGTAAGTTAAAGAATCAAATATAAACCTATTATTAAATGGGAAATATTTGATCGATCCATGTTTATTGCGTTTCAAGAAAAGTTAACGATAATTTGATTCCTGGATAAGAATAAACTTATGAATAAAAAACATGAATTTCTGGGGAAACGATTCCATAAAATACATAACTCATTAATGTATTATTAAGATTGATATAGATTTAATATAAGATATTGCATTCATTATTAAAAAAAAAAAACAACTAAACTACAACTTAATTGATTTACCAGAAGACCTCAACCCAGTAGTATACATAAAATAAGTTATAAACATAAGAAAATAAAAGAAAAATAAAGGGATGAAAGTTGAAAGACAGCTAAATAGATGAATTAAAATTACTTTTTGCTGATAAGTGTCTGGAAATTAACCTATAATTTCAAAGGGAAGCAGTTTAGATTTAAAGACTGAAGTTATACTAATTAAAATGACGGAGAGAGAAATTAAATAATTCTAGGCCCAAAGTAAATATATATATATTCTGTAATCCTGCGATGGATATCACGGCAATAGAGGTTAAGTGGCTGTGCAGTTTGAATACTATCTAACATTGACTTGATGATTTGGCATTCTCCGTTTGTGGCATGGGCTGTTGGCCAGTGTGTAGAGTCTCCGCTCTTCACTCTGTGGTCCACTGGTTCAAACTCTAGTGGCGGAGATTGTGGTATGCACTGCTGATGAACCAAAGAGGTCGAAACAGCTGTCCAGTGCTCCGGATGTCGCAAATTGTGTTTGCCGAGTTGGCTGGTCATGGTAATATGATTCAATATCAATTATATATAATTCCCTATGAAATGTTATATATATATATATAATATATATATATATATATATTATATATATATATATATATATATAATTATATATAGTATATATATATATATATTATATATATATATATATATATGTTTTTATTTATTTTTAGTGTGTTAGAAGCATTAATTAAAATGTAATAAATATTTTTTGAAGGCAAAAGAATGCAAATTTATGTTGAAAAACATATTTATTAATTTTATTTTTTCCTTTTTTTACTCTGAATATTTTCGGGCTAGGCCCATCTTCAGAGAGTTGAAAAGTTTCCATCTGTGTTTGTTAACTCAACTGTGGTATTAATCCGTTGAAATGTCTAATGTAAATCAAACGCTCGGCAAAGATCGTAAAGTTCCGCTCGGCAAAGATCGTAAACACTCCGTTAGATCCCGTGTTGCGTCTTGTTTTGCGGGAAAAATATATATATATATATATATATATATATTATATATATATATTTATTATTAATTTAGCTACCTATAATTTTTAGTTATATCCTAGCACCTGTGTAATTATTATAAGTCATACAAACGATGCATGTAGGTCATTTACACATTTAATCATCTGTTGATTTTGCTAGTTTTTTGCATTGGCCATTTTCCTTATCTTTTTATAAACAATGAAAAATCCTTGGTATCTATCTCAGCTGACTTCAGGAAGGAAATGATTTAATTCATCATTTTCTTTGCCGCCAACGTTCCTCACATCACATCTAGAAGTGAATGACAAACAGCATCTTGGCAACAGTTTCTACTATAATCAAATATAAACAATGAATTCAATAATTATAAATAACAATGCAGAAGGATTCCTTATATATATAACATGTATATGTACGTATAATGCAATATCTGTATGTGTTGTGGAAGCATATAAGTATGTACATGATGTGTATATATATATATTTACCAACCCTCCGCACGGGCAGGATGCGACACAAGGTCAATTTCTTAAGCGGCAGTTTTAACAGGTTTGTATCAGAGTTTTCCTTACTCCTAACTGGTTACCTAGCCAAGGTTAAGAGCCAGTCTGCCACTATTTACCCATAGCGGAGGGAGAGTAGGAATTCACAACCTTTCCAAAGCTATTAACGATAAGAGAAATGCAATTACCGTCCAGGATTTGAATCGGGGCGAGGATAGTTCCGCATTTCCATGACTTTAACCATTTACACCACGCGAAAGGATTCCGTACATATGAAATACTTCGTTGGTCCTGGTTAATTTTAACAGGCCTGTCAACAGCCTTTTGGTTTTATTTTAGACGTTTTGTCTTAATTCCTGATGGGTTATAAACAAATGTAAAATCTTTTTAAATACATGTTTTAAACTCATTTTTCTATTTAATCCATAGATGGACTCTAACAGGTACTATCACTGAGTCAGAAGTTGACCTGGGAGTAAGGTGATGAAGGGATACTATACACTACCCAAAGCTGCACGATTAAAAACTTAAAATTAGATGCAGTTTAACCGTCATACCATCAAGGAATAGACAAACGTCTAAAATAACCCACAAGGGTTTGACAGGCTGTAAAATTAACCAGCCAACGAAGTATCATATGTACGGAACCTTCGCGTGGTGTAATGGTTAAAGTCATGGGAAATGGACCTCCTCCCCGAGTTCAAATCCTGGACGTGGTAATTGCATTTCTCTTATCGTTAATAGCTTTGGGAAAGGTGTGAATCCTACTCTCCCTCCCGCTATGGGTAAATAGTAGGGCAGACTGGGCTCTTTAACCTTGGCTAGGTAACCAGTCTAGGAGAAGGAAAACTCTGAATACAAACCTGTTAAACTCCGCTTAAGAAATTGACCTTGTGTCGCATCCTGCCCGTGCGGAGGGGTTGGTAAATATATATATATACACATCCATGTACATACTTATATGCTTCACACACATACAGATATGCATATACGTACATATACATTATATATATATAAGGAATCCTTCTGCTATTGTTATTTATATTATTGAATTCATGTTTTATATTGATTATAGTAGAAACTGTTGCCAAGATGCTGTTTGTCATTCACTCTAGATGTGATGTGAGGAACGTTGGCGGCAAAGAAATGATGATTAAATCATTTCCTTCCTGAAGTCAGCTGAGATAGATACCGGATTTTTCATTGTTTATAAAAAGATAAGGAAAATGGCCAATGCAAAAAACTAAAAATCAACAGATGATTAAATGTGTAATGACCTACATGCATCGTTTGTATGACTTATAATAATTACACAGGTGCTAGGATATAACTAAAAATTATAGGTAGCTAAATTTATTTATATATATATATATATATATATATATATTATATATATATATGTTTTCCCGCAAAACAAGACGCAACACGGGATCTAACGGAGTGTTTTTACGATCTTTGCGAGCGGAACTTTACGATCTTTGCCGAGCGTTTGAATTTACATTAGAACATTCAACGGATTAATACCACAGTTGAGTTTAACAAACACAGATGGAAACTTTTCAACTCTCTGAAGATGGGCCTAGCCGAAAATATTCAGAGTAAAAAAGGAAAAATAAAATTAATAAATATGTTTTTTCAACATAAATTTGCATTCTTTTGCCTTCAAAAATATATTATTACATTTTAATTAATGCTTCTAACACACTATAAAATAAATAACATATATATAATATATATATATAATATATATATATATATATATATAATATATTATATATATATATTAATATATAATATATATATATATATATATATATATTATATTATATAACATTCATAGGGGAATTATATATAATTGATAATTGAATCATATTACCATGACCAGCCAACTCGGCAAACACAATTTGCGACATCCGGAGCACTGGACAGCTGTTTCGACCTCTTTTGGTCTCATCAGCAGTGCATACCACAATCTCCGCCACTAGAGTTTGAACCAGTGGACCACAGAGTGAAGAGCGGAGACTCTACACACTGGGCCAACAGCCCATGCCACAAACGGAGAATGCCAAATCATCAAGTCAATGGTAATAGTAATTCAAACTGCACAGCCACTTAACCTCTATTTGCCGTGTATCCCATCGCAGGATTACAGATATATATATATATTTACTTGTTTGGCCTAGAATTATTTATATTTCTCTCTCCGTCATTTTAATTAGTATAAACTTCAGTCTTTAAATCTAAACTGCTTCCCTTTGAAATTATAGGTTAATTTTCCAGACACTTATCAGGCAAAAGTAATTTTAATTCTATCTATTAGCTGTCTTCAACTTTCATCCCTTTATTTTCTTTTATTTCTTATGTTTATAACTTATTTATGTATACTACTGGGGTTGAGGTCTTCTGGTAAATCAATTAAGTTGTAGTTTTAGTTGTTTTTTGTTTTTTTTTAATAATGAATGCATATCTTATATTAAATCTATATCAATCTTAATAATACATTAATGAGTTATGTATTTTATGGAATCGTTTCCCCAGAAATTCATGTTTTTTATTCATAAGTTTATTCTTATCCAGGAATCAAATTATCGTTAACTTTTCTTGTAAACGCAATAAACATGGATCGATCAAATATTTCCCATTTAATAATAGGTTTTATATTTGGATTCTTTAACTTACAAACATGGCTAGCTATTGTTGTTACATTTTTTTAGTTTATTATTTGAAAATGAGTGTTTATGGTTTGTAAACCTTGTTTTAAATTCCGATTCTGTACATAATATTTGATAAGGTCTGGTTTCTGTGTAGACGTTATCAATGCAAATTACACCTTTAGTCAAACATTTTCCTTTTACCGGGCACATATGCTGGTTTCGGCAATCGTAGTTTTTCTGTCTGTATCTTTACTTATTTCTATGATTTGTATGGTTGTTAATTATTTTGTTATTATGTTTTTTTAATTATCCTTTCTATATTATCCATACTGGAGAACCTAAACTTTAAGTTGATTTTATTGACGATTTTGTGTAGAGTGCGGTTAATTGGGGCATGTTTATTTATTAAATTTATAAATATCTTTCTATCTTACCTATTTTCGTTATCACCTGTAGGTTGAATGGTGGTTTATACTCCCAAATCCTTCTATTTCTGCTTTTTCTCATATTTAGTTTTTCATTCTTTTGCTCTTTGTTAAATTCTATTTTATTTTTAGTATACCCGCTATTATATAGTGCTTTATTATAAATGTCGCTAACACTATTGAAAATTTGCTGGTTAGAGGAATTTTTACTAATTCTGTATTCTACTAAATCTGGAATCTCCTTAATTATAGCGGTTGGGTGGCCTATTGTCGGTATCAGCCTGCAGCGAATGAATCTATCTATTCTTCAAAAGCTCTAAACCAGGGAGAATATTTATGCGTCTTAGGTGGAGCTCCACATCTACCATCAGCTCCCTATTCAACCAAGTCAAATCCTTGCTAATCAAGCGCTGATTTAGCTACGGTCGATGTTGAACCCGGGACCTTGTGATTCTTAGGTGTATGCTCTGTCGACTGGGCTAAAAAAAAAAAATATCATATATATATAAGATTACATATCATATATATATATACAAATATATATATATATATATATATATATATATATATATATATATATATATGAATTAGACATTTCAGAAAAACAAACAAATGATGTTATAGTTCGCTGACAGAAATCTGTTTCGACCTTTTATTAAAGCAATCTTCATCAAGAGCGAAATATTTATGATAGAGAGACGGAATAAGTAAACCGTTACAAAAAGGAAGGGTTACAAACGAACGTTCATGTTCGGAGCCGGAATTTTTTTTAAATTTTGAATTTAAAAAAAAAAAAAATTATTTTGAAAATGCATATTCTATGTTTGTACCCCTCCTGTTTGTAACGGTTTACTTATTCCGTCTCTCCTGTTTGTAACAATTTACTTATTCCATCTCTCTATCACAAACAGTTCACTCTTGATGAAGACCGCTTTAATAAAAGGTCGAACTATAACATCATGTGTTTGTTTTTTCTAAAAATGTTTAATTCATACTGTCGGATTCACTTCCATTTACTTTTTCATATATATATATATATATATTATATATATATATATATATATGTGTGTGTGTGTGTGTGTGTGTGTGTGTGTGTGTGTGTCAGGGTGTGTGTGTGTGTGTGTCAGGGTGTGTGTGTGTGTGTGTATGTGTGTATGTGTACATATTAAATATCATATATAAAAGTGTATATATGATATTAGATATTTACTTTATAATATATAACATATAACTATATAATATATAATATATATAAATATTTCCTTCATGACTTTATAACTAATGGCGTCGTATTATCGTAATTCCTATTAGAGAAAATAATTCGGCCAAAGGCCATATCGACTGTTTTCTGTCTATAAAGACCGTTAGTCGATCGTTGTTTAAAACTTTGTTTTATTACATTATCGGTTCTTATAATTTCTGTGAATCTAACGTTTCCATCGTTACAGGTGTAAACAACTGACTCTTTATTTCAGCGTGAAGAAGAAATAACAAAGCAAAAACGAAGTTTAAAGTTCAGTCGCAATGAAAGCCAACTTGTAAGAGTTAGACAGGAGACCGGCGAAATGTTGATATTTGATGGCGATAAACGTTGGAGCAGTTTGGATCAAAGCTAACATCAGATCAGAAAACAATTGTTACTGAAATAAAAGAAAACGTGTTTCCTTCTAAAGAGCTGCATTGGATTTGAAAGTGATAAAATCAGGTATCATGCCAAATAATTTTATGCAAAGAATTCTCATTTCCTTCCAGACAGACTTTGATATTTTCTTTAGCGTTGGTTGGCCGGTGGTTCGTTTGTACATACAAATTTAGAGGGTAAGGCGTCCGTCCCACTCTGTTGTGTACATTTTATTGGCTTTGTCTGAATGATCAGGGATATATGCAAGGCATATTGAAGGAGAGACTATAGGCATGTTATAAGCTTCACTTTGTCTTTTATACTCTCGAACTTGAGGATAAGATGTCCTTCCCTCATTCTTTTGTATATTTGATTGGCTTTGTCCGGGTGATCAGTGTTATATACAAAGAGATAGCGAATGAGAAACTAGATATTTATAAAGCTGTACTTTTTACACTCTCACAATTGAAAGGCACCTAGTAAAGTCAAAATTCACTATGCAAACACAGTTCTGTTTATATATACATTGGCGTAGGTGTACCGTTAGAACTTCTTCTCTAAAACTTTTCTAATCGATCACCTTCGGAAAATGTAGATTAAAAATCAGACTTTATGGACTGCTATTGATAAATTATCGATTATATGGAAATCCGATCTCTCTGATAAGATAAAGCTAGAAATCTTCCAGACTGTAGCCGTGTCAGTGTTACTGTATGGCGATACAATTTGGACTTTAACGAAATTCTTGAAGAAAACGCAAGATGGGAACTACACAAAGATGCTGAGTGCTGCCTTCAACAAATCTTGGAAGTAACAGTCCACAAAAATAGATGTACAGCCACTTATTTTCTGTCACACAAACCATTCTGGCTAAACGAACAAGACACACCGAAAACCCCTGGAGGAGTAAAGAAAAATTCATAAGTGACGTTCTCCTGTGGACAACTACACATGGACACACCAGTGTTGGTCGAGCAGGAAAGAATTACATTGATAAGCTATGTGCCCATATGGGATAGGGACAAGAGGTGTGTGTGTGTGCTTTGTGTGTGCTTTGTGTGTGTGTGTGAGTGAGAGAGAGAGAAAGAGAGAGAGAGAGAGAGAGAGAGAGAGAGGGAGGGGGGAATCCATGCAGTTAGCACGATTTGATGATGAAGATTTGGATTTTCAAATTATAAACATTGTTTTAGGGAAGGGTTGACCGTTACATTTTTAGAGGGGGACAGTCTGCAACGTTGCGTTTACGTTAAACAGGAATTCTCTGCCATTTTGTTTCCTTTTTGTTGATGGTGTTAAGCAAACAATTTCCTTTCAAAATGACACTCGCTACTACAAACTCTCCACGACGGGAAATTGTGACAAAAAAAAAGAGCAAAGCAATATCTAACAATATCTTCAAAAGCTTCTTGCAATTACTTACAAAACAGTTTTTCAATAATATCTCCCATCTATGGGTTAAATAGAAAACATGAGTTTATAAACAAAATTGTATTATCTATTAAATATGAAATTAGTTCAAAAATTTGTCAGCATTAAACATTTTTTTTTTACCAAAAGAAGTATTCGGCATAAAATCACCCAAGGGGTTGACATGCCGTAAAACCCAACCAACCAAATCAATAGTATCAGTAATACCGAGATATTTGTAGTGTTAAAATGCAGGTAGATGGCTCACAACAGTAAATTCGACTGATCTTTATCGATGGAGAACCGTCCTAGGGATTCTCTGTTTGACCTAAAAGTAACTTAGCAACTGATCCTCCACCTCTAAAGAAAATAAACGCGCGACCCTTCCTTAAATAATTGTTAATCTATGTTATTCAGAAGAAGAGTATTTCTAGTATTATCTGCGTCATTCTGACTATTGTCCTCATCTTTATTGTTATTTGTACAACGTTTCGACCGATATATCCTCCGGCCTTCTTCCAATTGGACACATGGCCTAGTGGATAAGGTAGTTAGGCTAAGACAGTTCTAAGTGACAGTTATCTCTGGATTCCGGGTTCAATCCTGAGTAGCGGCAGTAACAGAAAAATAATTAACACAACTCCTGCCCCAGCTATGGTTAGCGGAATGAGAACAGGATATCCCCGTGGACTGAATAAAGGGTTAAGTTCAAAGTTTCGTGATGGCTCCGGATTACGACAAAAAAGTTCCCGAGTTCGAAAAGAAGGTTCCTGAGTCCGAGAAGGTTCCCGAGTCCGACAAGAAATACCTGAAGAAGGCCGGAGGGTATATCGGTCGAAACGTTGTACAAATAACAATAAAGATGAGGACAATAGTCCGAATAACGCAGATAATACTAATCATCAAGCCTCATCTCAAACATTCAGAGAAAGAGTATTTCTTTATAATCATAACGATAAATTAGTGGCAGGCGTATTCCACCCATTAATTTTGCAATCAAATACTCAGCGCAATTTAAATGTTATTCGTTCCACTTAGTTCAATATAAGGACATAATAATGACGCATCCACAGTTGACTGAATTCTCGACAAGAATGTCATCAAAGAGACCAATTTAATAACTCTTGATCTACTGAAGGATTTTGGTAAAGATATCAAAGTATAAATTAGTTTTTGTACAAGAGGCTAAAAGCAGTCCATGTTACATAGTGGCTAACGTGAAACGACATCTATTAAGAGTTCGAACTCCAGTTACGCTATTACGTTTACTTTCGGACAAATACCCTTGGGAAAGGTATGAACACCATCACCCCTCAAGCTATGTGTCAAGTATTAACACTGCTGTGATTGCCCTGTCAGCAGGACCGAAAATAGGCCACCTCCCCTCCCAAATATAAATACTGGAAGTAATAACAAAATTCATCCGGTGGTGTGGCTCCGCTTCTGGAGCGCTAATCTGTTACGCTCACTTTCGGGCTTATACCATTGGGAAATGAACACTTTATCTCCCCAGCTATTTGTTAAATAGTACCACTACTGTTCTTCTGCAAGGATTACCCACTTGTACTTTAACGAAACGCTTGGAGAAAAAGATAATTGGAAACTGCACAAGGATGTTGAGTGCTGTACGACCAGTTACCTCCTGTTACAGAAATGATACAAATGAAATGAACAAAACATGCTGGAGAAGTAAGGACGATATCACAGGTGATGTTCTCCTACAATAAGAACAATAATGCATGGACACACCAGTGTTGGTCGTCAAGCAAAATGTACATGATCAGCTCTGTGCGGACACTGGATGTCTTGCCAGGCACTTTTCAAGAGTGGTGACTGAAAGGGACGGGTGGCGGTTGAGAGTCATGTGACTTTGCGCTATCAACACGACGTGAGGTTGATGATTACTGATACTTTTTTTTTTCATTTTCTGAAATTTAAATATTTGATTGATTTTAACGGTATATCCACCCTTTTAGGGTTATTCTATGCTTAGGGGTTAGGGAATTACATTCAATGTACGTTCATATTTAGATTTTCGAGCTGATGTTTATTAATAGATCTTTTCAACATGGTTATATCGAATGCGAATGATTTTTTAAACAGATCTATTTGACGTAAAATGGATTCCTAACAGTTACTACCACTCTGATTCAATTTCTCGGATTTTTTTAGATGAGGCTTGATAATTAGTATTATTTGGACTAGCTAATATATGCACCCTTCGGGTGCAAGTATTTAAGTTTTGATATAATAAAATATCATATTAAATTAGAAAGGCTAATGAAACTGAATAAAAATACAGATAAAAAGATTTGGAACAGAGGGGGTATGATTGAAAAATAGAACAACTTTGAAACTAATTCTTCCATCATTTTTCATTACTCCCGTCTTTCATTGGTAAATTTTCCTAATTTAACTATTTAGTTAAAATAGGAAGTAAAGAATAATATTACAGTTATTTCCTCTTGTTAACGGATATCTTTTGAGTTTTAATCCAGAAAATTTTGCTCATATTTATTAAAATAAAACCCAACAATTAGAAATCAATAATACTAAGCAAATATTTATTAAAATCAAATTTTTAATATCAATATGCAAATTAGCTTTCCCATTCACACTGTAAACTGCTATTTTGTTGTATATATAAATACAATTGCATGTTATTAGTATGTAGAGATGGTCAACAGTCTTAATGATGTAAAACAATTTTATCAATAATTGAGGTTTAAATAAAAATAAAATCATGGAGAATGTGATGTAAATAACAAAAGGAATTGTGACTTGTATAGTAATATAGTTTCGGTTACAGACAGACAAACACACAATCTCCATTATAATAAGATTATTCGGACTATTGCCCTCATCTTCAATTGGACACATAGCCTAGTGGATAAAGGAGTTAGATTAAGACAGCTCTAAGTGACAATTATCTCTAAACTGCATGTTCAATCCTACCAAGGGGCAGCAGTAACATAGAATAATAATTAACAATATATGTGTTATTCGGACTATTGTCCTAACCTTTATTGTTATTTGTACAAAGTTTCGGACGATATATCCTCCGGCCTTCTTCCAATTGGACACATGGCCTAGTGGATAAGGTAGTTAGATATAGACAGCTCTAAGTGACAGTTATCTCTGGATTCCGGGTTCAATCCTGAGTAGCGACAGTAACATAGAAAAATAATTAACACAACTCCTACCCCAGATATGGTTAGGGGAATGAGAACAGGATACCCCCGTGGACTGAATAAAGGATTAGGTTCAAAGTTCTGTGATAGCTCCCGATTACGACAAGAAGGTTCCCGAGTTCGAAAAGAAGGTTCCCGAGTCCAAAAAGAAGGTTCCCGAGTCCGACAGGAAATACCTGAAGAAGGTCGGAGGGCACATCGGCCGAAACGTTGTACAGATGACAATGAAGATTGGGACAATTGTCCGAATAATTCAAATAACACCCGGCTTTCAAGGAGTGTAGACGTTGTTGTCAGTCCCAGGGTCCATCTCACTCGCGACGGAATTATGGGCTGGGGAAATAAAGCTTTATTATTAAGAACTCTTGTTTTGTTATTGAATATCAGCTAACTCTCTCTCTCTCTCTCTCTCTCTCTCTCTCTCTAAAACTAACTCTCTCTCTCAAACTAACTCTCTCTCTCTCTCTAAAACTAACTCCCTCTCTCTCTCTAAAACTAACTCTCTCTCTCTCTCTCTCTCTCTCTCAAACTAACTCTCTCTCTCAAACTAACTCTCTCTAAAACTATCTCTCTCTCTCTAAATATCTTCTCTCTCTCTCTCTCTCTAAAACTCTCTCTCTCTCTCTCTCTCTCTCTCTCTCTCTCTCTCTCTCTCTCTCTCTCTCTCTCGCTGATACTGACTTTAGGCCACCCCACTACTCTTCATTCTCACACGGAGTGTTATTTGGATTATTCGGGAGTAGTGGCGACACTATCCACATTTGGAGAACTGAATCCTCACTACCAAATATAATTTAGTGTAATATACAAGACATGGAATTTAGAGAACCTTTAACCTTTCTTGATACAATGTCTTTCATGAATGACAGAAGAAAACATTCTAACAAAGCCAAGTAAATAATTTGTTTGTTAAATTCAATAACGTAATTAATTCATTGCCTTAGATGATGTACATAAATTAATTTGTCATTTAACAAAAAGAATCCCAAGCAGAAAAAAAAATTTCATGCATGATTTTAAACTTTGCTTAATCAGAGATGCGATGAAAAAGGGAAGAAAACGCATGGATGTCGCAAAATACCCGCCGTTCAAAAAGTAGTTTTACACTTACTTATTTCTATGTGTAATCTGAAAGGTGACGAAATATGGGTAGCTATTTACCATAACCCGTTTACCACGTGCAGGATGTGACACAAGGTGGCCAGAATGGAACATTCAGCGGGTATCTAATTCGCTATTATAGTTGTGATGGATCTGAAAGACTAGCTTGTTAAACGTTACAGCAAGAAATTCTTATCTCTTGATAAACAAACATTCTTATCTCTTGTAGTTGAATCATAATTTTCTATTAATGATTAAAAAAGACACGCAACGTTTCTATATATATTTCATGCTGTAAAATATATAAATTTAACTAAGTCATGTGAGTTTGTATATCTGCATTATAAACAATGTTGGCCGTTCTCTGAAATTACGAAAGTTGAAAGAGTAAAAATTCACGAGTAAAACTTATTGCAACCAGTAAATACTCTTTTAATTATCGTGATATGAGAGATCGGCCGCCATGATTTATATATTTATTTTTGATCATATGACCTTAACGCACCCCTTTTGCGATTTCGATTGGTGGGGACATTTTTTCCATCTACACCGTCAAAATCCGGTTAATTGTCTACAGACGATTTTTATATATTTTTTTAATTATAAAGCTAACACCTAACCCTAACCCCTAACCCTAACCCCTAACAAAAATCTGGATTTTTACAGTGTAAATGAGAAAAGTGTCCCCACGAATCGAGACCTTAAGCGCCTTAAGGTCGTATGGTCCCTTTTTTGTCCATAAAAATGTTCAACAATATATACAACGCCTGTTAAAATGTACATTAAACTGTATTCATTTCTAAACTTAATTATATATTTTTCTGGAAGTGTTTAATCAACTTCTTATTCAAAACTACCGCTAATATTTGTTTATATGGAAATAGGTATGCTTACTGTGCTCATTATTTATCAAGTTTTCGGATCATGCTACTAAAATTCACAGAGGGAATAAAGATTTTTAATTTTCTTAATTACTATATTTGTTAATTGGAACTGATTATTTGAAAACGGCAATAAAGTTTGATTGAAGAATTTTACATCTAAGTTATATAAGATAATGTTGTGTCAGGTAATTTTAATAAAGTATTAATTTTCTGATGAGAATAAATGTCCTTTAAATTATGGACTTAAATACAAGCAATTTATAAAGTTTTATGAGATTCAGTCGGTAGAGCGTTGGGTTAGAAACCATGAGGTTCAAAGTTCGATACCGGCCCTCGCCAACTCAGCATATGTGTAGCACAGTAAAATAGGTGTGGCGCTCCACCTCAGACGCCAAAAAAAATCTCCTTGGTCTAGCGCTAATGAAAAGGGGATAGACTCCCTCGTTGATTGGCTGATACCGACTTTAGGCCACCCCTACGACTTTACTTTTACTTACTTTATGACATTTCAGGGCCGGTTTAGCTCAGTAGAGCATTCGACTACGAACCACAAGGTGCTGGGTTCGATACACCTCGCCAACTCAGCGTATGAGTAGCACAGATATCTGTGCGGTAAAGTGAGGAGCTGATGGAAGGTGTGGCGCACCGCCTCAGACACGAAAAACAATCTCTTTGGTCTAGTGAAAAGGGGATAGACTCCATCGCTGTCTGGCTGTCATTACTTTTACTTTAGGGCATTTGAAGAATGTTCCGACTCGAAAGAAGGGATTTAAAGATTAAATTTTTTCAGATAAAGTTTTGTTCAATTTAAGATTTTTTTTCTTTGTTTTAATGGCATATCAATATTCGTGGGTTATTTAATGCTAAATCCATCCTTGCTAAAGCCACCCATCTTGGAAAATAGCGGTGGTACTATTTAACACATAGCTAGTGTATTGGGTGGCTTATACCTTTCCGAAGGGTAATCGTCCGAAAGTGAACGTAATATCGTGATTAGTTGGTTTGGTTTGTTTGTTTTGTTTTACGGCATATCAACCTCAGTGGGTCATTTAATGCCGATAAAGTTTTGAAATAAATCAATTCTTAATGGATAATACAATTTTTTTATAAATACATTTTTCTATTTAACCCATAACAGGTACTACCACTCCGGGTCAGAGTGGACCAGGGAGCAATGGTGATAAAGGGGGGCTCCACATTCCCCAAACTTCCAAAACTGGAACCTCACCATCAGATAGAGTTTAACGTCATTCCCAGGACATGTAGACCCGCAGCCACCGGCTTCTAGCACCCATATGATAAAAAGGGGTTGGGGCTTGCCATAAAGGGTTGGGAAAATCATATAGGTGCTAGGGCTTGACGTGACCAGCCGATTGATCGGAGGGGGCTTCTCTGACCGCCCGTCTAGCCCAAGATAGGGCCAAAGTGGAGTATTGCATGTCATGCACTGCTCATCCACTTGGGCTCTATCCTTAAGCATCACGGGTCGCCACCCACGGTCAACAGGTGGCCCAATTGGGGGAGTCTTACCCCTCTGCAGAGGCACAGTCGGTGCATTTCTAACGCCCCAGCAGACAGGGCGGTAGTGTGATTGGAATTCAAACTCGATTACTACGTTGTCGCAATACAGCACGTTAACCACAACGCCAGGAGGACCCCCCCTCTTCAATTTAAGTGGCATGCCAATGAATAGCGCCAGATACAGGTAAACTAAAGCAATAAGAAACCTTTTTCCCAAGACCATTGTATTGGCATAGATTAATAATAAATGCAAAGGTACTAAAATTACTTACAAAGAAAAAATCGAACATATGATAATGATCGATCCTCCGGGAAGTTAACGTTCGCAATAGCATAAAGAGAAACGCTGTCAATAAGAAAGTATAAAATTCCGAATTATACTTGATCCACTGAGAAATATCCCTTCAAAGTAATTATTTCTATGCCTGCCGCGAGGAAGTAATTATCAAGTGAATATCGCAAGTCATAGCTATTAAGTACTATCTATGCACAGTGCTCTCATACGGTGGCCTGCAGCAAGATTAGGTAGTTATTATTATTCAATATGCGCGAGATAAATCTGTTTATATCAAATACCATAATTCAATGAATTTTATAGAATCCAGCGTGCCAGATTAACTATTCAAGTGTCAGAGATTATTTCGACAATTTGCAGTAGTAAATTTGGTTCTTACTGGGGGACCCAACTGAAGTGCCTCAATGAGAAATAAAATGAAACGCAGTAAACGCCTATGAACTCATATAGATTATCTCCTCTTATTCACAGTGTACATACATTCTGGTTTATCGTAAATCCTCGTGTATAATCCGCATTGTTCTCTCAAAATTTAAAGGTCAAAATCCCTAGTGCGTACTATATACGAGGTTAAAAACGAAAAATATTTCCTAAGCAATGTCGGAGTCTCTATTTCCTGTCCGGCAATGTTTATTCAGACGCTTTTTCTTTTCAGAGGTACAGTTCCCTAAAAAATCCTCTGCGTATTATACTCAAGGGTGGACTATACTCTAGAATTTACGGCCTGATTGAAAATTGCATAGGCGATATATTGTCCGTGGTACAATTGCGTTTGCTTACACATAAGTTTTCCATTATTTACTCTATCTATATCGTAAACATGGCCAATAAACGCTGCCTAAGATGATGTAAAATCCGTATTTTACTAAATAAATTAAAGCCCTCCAAGTGAAAAAAAAATTACCAAAAATCAGGGAATTATCCGATTCTAATGAAATTTTAGTGTTGATTTATCAATGAATGCGTCGGTTAAATTTATTTTGTTAAATACGGATTTTACAGCGACTTTGTCAGTGCCTAAATAAATCTATGTTCATTTACTTTAAGATATTGCTTCATGTTATACAACAGAAATAAATATCTCTCCTAATTCACAAATTCAATAACTCTATACACCACTCACCAATAAAACAAATTAAAACACTTCGGAATAGAATCCAAACAAGATATTTGGTTAAAGAAACATAACTTCAAACGGATGTTGATCGACAATAGCTACAAACACAATGAATAAAACGTGTTTTTGCGCATGAGACTCCACACAAGCTTCCGGTTGAAAAAATATATTTAACAGAAAATTTTAAAAAGTCCTTTCAATCAATCACAAACTTCCCTCCACCCATAGCTTTTCAAAGCGAATTTCGATCACAATTACGGTTATGAAAACGGTCGACTAAAAGTCACGAAGGCATTTGGCTCCAGCACTGTACACAAGCGTCACATTTCGGATAAGACCAAAAACAGCTGAACCTACCGACCCACGCCATATATATAAATAGAGTAAATAATTATTGTATCAGACTATTTTCCGCACTTGGGAACTTCACGTAGTGTAGTGGTTGGTAATCTAGATTAGCAGATCATTGTTCAAGAGTTTGATTATTTTGAGAATTTACAGTAATAAGAATTTCAGGTTCAATTTAGAATGGGTTTTGTCTGGAGGAGAAGGAGAGGGATGAGGCATTTTCAATTTCTTTTTTTTACTAACGAGAAGCGAGCCGTTTTTGTTTTAATTAATTTTTTTTTCTCCTAGACTGGTTGTCATGTAAAAGTTGAAGAGCCCAGTCTGCCTTACTATTTACCCATAGCTGGATGGAGAATAGTTGGATTCGAACAATTAGCAACAGTAAAAGTGCTATGTGAAATGCAAACAGCCGCGTCCAGGATTTGAACTCGTCTCACCTTGTATATTTCATACGACGGTAATCATTACATTAAGTGCCTCCAAATAATTATTTTACAACGTGTGCATTTGTAATTGCAAACATGCATCCGTAAATAGAGATTCCCATTATAAACTCCTTTGAGAAAATTCACCTATTTATTGAATGCCCATCGTGTATATATATATATATATATATATATATATATATATATATATAATATATATATATTATTATAATGGAGATTGTGGGTTTGTTTGTCTGTAACCGAAACTATATTACTATACAAGTCACAATTCCTTTAGTTATTTACATCATATTCTCCATGATTTTATTTTTATTCAAACCTCAATTATTAATAAAATTGTTTTACATCATTAATTCTGTTGACCATATCTACATACTAATAAAATGCAATTGTATTTATATATACAACAAAATAGCAGTTTTCAGTGTGAATGGGAAAGCTAATTTGCATATTGATCTTAAAAAATTAATTTTTATAAATATATGCTTAGTATTATTGATTTCTAATTGTTTGGTTTTATCTTATTGAATATGAGCAAACATCTCTTCAATAAATCTTAAAAGAAATCCCTTAACAAGAAGAAATAACTGTAATATTATTCTTTACTTCCTATTTTAACTAAACAGTTTAATTAAGAAAATTTACCAATGAAAGACGGGAGTAACGGAAAATGATGGAAGAGTTAGTTTCAAAGTTGTTCTATTTTTCAATCATACCCACTCTGTTCAAAATCTTTTTATCTACATTCTTATTCAGTTTCATTAGCCTTTCTAATTTAATATGATATTTTATTATAAAATTTAACTAAAATACTTGCACCCGGAGGGTGCATATATTTGCTAGTATATATAAGTTATAATGGCGAAGACATGAAGTCAACGGCGCTTAGTGGCGGGAGTTCAATTCCTGGACTCAGTGTTATATATTCTTCTGATCATCTTATATAGCTGGGAGTTCTTCATCTAGAGTCTGGAACTTTGAGTTGGATATTTCGTGTCTGGTCTTCCATTAGGGATTCTCGTCTATCAGAATCCCTTGGTCATTAGTAGTTTTTGGATAAATAACCCAAGTCTTAGATTTTCTTTATATCATATTTTATTTAGAGATCCCCATCGAGACTAACTGCGCAGAGTGTGAGTACGGGAGCGCGCTGGGCGTGACTTGCTATCTCCGTGGCTTGCCCAGTACTGACTTAACTAACTCTTTCAAATCAAAACCGCAAGAGGCCTTTGTTTCTGATTTCTCTACTAATTCTCACGGTACCTACTGGAAAAGGGGTTAACACGAGTTTAACATGTGCCAATCAATCTTCCATGATATCGTCACATACTCCCACTCAAAAACCGCTAACCGTAATTTCTAACAGCCATTTTGATTTCTACACTAACCTTACATAATTGTCAGGGTACTAACAATTATGTAACACCAGTTCCAGTAGAAAGATAAGCAGCATACATGGGAGAAAAACTAAAGCGAATTAACTGCGACACGATATTACGTGTGGAATTAAAGCAGTTAACGCTTGCCGATTGAATAACGTGTTCAGTTTGAAAATCAATGAAGGTCATCACCTATGTAAAAAAAAAAAAAACACCTGAAGAAGGCCAGAGAGTACAGTGACCAAAACATTGTGGATATAACAACAAAAGGTGAGGAAAATAATTATTCATCAAGATTTTACTCAGTAATGTCAAAAATAATTAAACTCATGAACAATGATCTTTCTAATTTGGATTAACAACCATTACATCATGTGAGCTCCCGAGTGAGGAAAATAGTCTGATACATGAAAATAGTGTAAATAATGGAAAACTTATATGTAAGCAAATACAATTGTACCACTATATATCGACTATGTAGTTTTCAATCAGGCCTCATAAAATAAACCAGACTTCCCAACATGATCCAGATGTTTAACCCTTCCCATGATGTACCACACAGTATATGAAGAAAAAATACGAATTCAAATTGACTTGTTTTGAAAATGGCATAAGTGAGAAACTGTCAGTTACCAAACGCTGTTGACTTTATATCTTCGCTCCCCTAACTTGAATATACATGCTCTATCAGTAATACTGAACACTCTCTACATATGAATATAGCAAGATATATTATGATAAGGTGCCGGACTGACACCCAACCGACCGGATTTCAATTCCGGCTGTAGGTAGCTTAAAAAATGTCTAGCCACACTGAAGAGACTTGATAAGTCGAAACACGTGTCTGTGGATGACCCTATATATGCTCTCCATCCCTTAGGTTTGAGCACTCTGAGGGGGATCTCGCTGACGGCCGCCAACTCAAGCGTAAACGCAACGCTTTCTCTATAAGGAATGGAGCACTCTGTGACGGCCTTTACATACAAAGCGATGTGTGTATTAAAACAGTTAAAATCTCCTTCCATTCTGTAAGTGAAGACAGACTAATGGTTAAGGTGCCGGACTGACACCCAACCGACCGGATTTCAATTCTGGCTGAAGGTAGCTTACAAAATGTCTAGCCACACT
>CM042145.1:31106053-31121053 GCA_023376005.1 Doryteuthis pealeii | reverse complement strand
AACACTAGCAGTAAGTATATTTTTTAAACTGACATCTTCTTTGTTAGAGTAAGAAGTTGAGGAATTTTTTCAACGCGTTTTTTTTTTAGTATTTCTGTAGCAAATCGCAAAGCAAGATAAGATAAGACTTATCGCATAACCTGGTTCGACCTTGGGGCGATACTCATATAGCGTGTCTTGGGCAGGAATAACCTGAGTGAGCCCATCCCTCTTCTGGTCTACTACTGATTTCCTAGACCTGTTGCCATACCAATCTTAAATAACCCAGTCTTCCTTAGTATTTACCCATCATCACCAGGTCCTCCACTCAGCACCCAGAATCCATATAGAGTTGATTGATGTAGGTAGCTGTTCCACTTATTCTTGGTTATCCAGGAGTCCATTATAATAACTAGCAAATATATGCACCCTCAGGGTGCAAGTATTTAAGTTTTGATATAATAAAATATCATATTAAATTAGAAACGCTAATGAAACTGACTAAGAATGCAGATAAAAAGATCTGCAACAGAGGGGGTATAATCGAAAAATAGAACAACTTTGAAACTAACTCTTCCATCATTTTCCATTACTCCCCTCTTTCATTGGTAAATTTTCCTAATTTAACTATTTAGTTAAAATAGGAAGTAAAGGATAATATTACAGTTATTTCTTCTTGTAAATAAATTTCTTTTAAGATTTATCCACGAGATTTTTGTTTATATTTCTTAAGATAAAACCAAACAATTAGAAATCAATAATACCAAGCACATATTTATTAAAATAAAATTTTAAATATCAATATGCAAATTAGCCTTCCCATTCACACTGTGAACCGCTATTTTGTTGTATATATAAATACAATTGCATGTTATTAGAATGTAGATATTGTTAACAGTCTTAATGATGTAAAACAATTTTACTAATAATTAAGGTTTAAATAAAAAAATCAAATCATGGAGAATGTGGTGTAAATAACAAAGGGAATTGTGACTTGTATAGTAATATAGTTTCGGTACATGCAGACAAACCCACAATCTCCATTATAATAATTATAATTTTAATGTTATCCTTGCTTCTCAAGCAGTATCCAGCATGTCTTTTTTCTTTCTTATTCAGATGGCTTGTGTGATTGGTGTCAAGTGGCCGAACAGATGCTTTCTTGTAGGGTGTTGTTTCCAAGATTTGTTCAAGACAAAATGTAGAGTCCTTTTGTAGCCTCATCAAGCTATTTCTCTAAGCAGTTTCTTTGGGTCAAGTTGTGCAGCTGTACAGTAGCACTAACAGGTTGGAAGAATTTTTGGACCATGTGACTTTTAGGCACCCCTTTTGCGATCTCGATTCGGGGGACATTTTTTCCATTTACACCGTCAACATTCGGTTAATTGTTAACATACGATTTTTAGATTTTTTTTTAATTATAAAACTAACCCCTAACCCTAACCCTAACCCCTAATCCTAACCCCTAACCCTAACCCCAAACAAACAACTGGATTTTGATCTTGTAAATAAGAAATGTGTCTCCACGAATCGAGATCGGGAAAGGGTGCCTAAAGGTCATATGGTCCGAATTTTTACCCATAACAGTAGGTGTGTGGTTCACCCACACACCTACTGTTATGGGTAATATATATATATATTTACCAACCACTCCACACGAGCAGGATACAACACAAGGTCAATATTTTAAGCGGTCTAACAGGTTTGAATTCAGAGTTTTCCTTCTCCTAGACTGGTCACCTAGCCATGGTTAAAGAGTCCAGCTATTTAGCCATAACTGTAGGGAGAATTGGATTCATACCTTTCCCAAGGGTATTAACGCCATGTGAAAAGCCAACAGCTTCGTCCAGGAATTGAACTCGGGTCGACGAGTCCATTTCCCACGACTCTAACCATTAGACCACGCGCCTCCATATGATGATATATATATGTAAAGATTATAGATCCATACTTTTTCAAAGGGCTTTAGCGCTATGTGAAATGAAAACAGCCTCATTCAGGATTTGAAATAGCCGACTACATTCCCTACAACAATAACCATTACACTAGAGCGGCTCCATAAGAGACGATGCATTTCGATCAGATAACATTGGAACTGATGTGTTTGAAGTCAGTACGAAATTGTTAGCTTTGATATTCACTGGTCGAAGTGTTTTCAAGTGAACTTCATTTTTTCCGAACAGATTTCCACTAAAAAGTATCATCATCATCACCAAATCGTGCTGATAACACAGATTCCCATGATTCTCTATCTCTCTTCACCCCACCCAAACCCTCTCTCTCTCTCTCTCTCTCTCTCTCTCTCTCTCTCTCACTCACTCACTCACACACACACACTCTCTCTCTCTCTCTCTCTCTCTCTCTCTCTAGTCACCTGTCTCTAACGCTAAGCGCCAGGCAATTCCTCCACACGGTATCCAGTATCCATAATAATTTGATCAATGCACGTCTTTACAGGTCCGCCTACATTATTGTGACCATGTTTAGGTTTTCATAGGAGAACGTCACTCGGAAGTTCGTTCTTGCTTCTCCAGCAGTGTTCAGCATTTCCTGGTAGCCTGATTGGATGGTTTGTGTGATAGGGAGTAAGTGGTCAACAGTTGCTTTTTTGTGGTGTGCTGCTTACGGGGTTTGTTGAGAACGGCACGCAGCATCCTAGTTTAGTTCCCATCTTGTCATTTCTCCAACCGTATGGCAGATACGTAATATTCTACCTTCTAATGTTAAATGAAATTGATTATCAACGTCCCTGAATTTCCATTCAACCTCCCATAATATTTGTATAACTGGGTAGATTAATCGTTCACATGGAAAACAAAAGTTCAAAAAACTTGTTCTAAATAGAATTATCTAATTACTACAGCTTGATTATTGGACATTTAATGTGACGGTTTTTATCACAGACGGACATCAATCTCAGTCAATGGCTGTAACACTACTAATATACATCTATGTAGATAGACAAATAGATAGACATGAGGCGATTATGAAAATTGGGTGTAAAAGTGGGGTTTTATATATATATATATATATATATATATATATATATATATATATATATATATATATATATTTGTCGAGCTCATACGCGACGTCCTCCTGTGGAAGCCAACACATGGACATGCTGATGTGAGCCGCCCACAAAGGACCTACATTGACCAATTATGCAAGGATGCTGGATGCTGCGCAGAGGACCTCCCTGGGACAATGAATGATAGGGAAGGTTGGCGAGAGATTGTCATGGATATCCGTGCTAATTCCGCGACATGATGATGATGATGATATATATATATATATTTACCAACCCCTCCGCACGAGCGGGATACAACACAAGGTCAATTTTTTAAGCGGTTTAACAGGTTTGAATTCAGAGTTTTCCTTCTCCTAGACTGGTTACCTAGCCATGGTTAAAGAGCCCTGCAATTTACCCATAATTGGAGGGAGAATTGGATTCATACCTTTCCCAAGGGTATTAGCGCCATGTGAAAAGCCAACAGCTTCGTCCAGGAATTGAACTCGGGTCGACGAGTCCATTTCCCACGACTCTAACCATTAGACCACGCGCCTCCATCTGATGATATATATATGTAAAGATTATATTGGTTAAAATACAAATTTGGTATTTGTTGAAAAAAAATATTGGCCATATAAATATATTCTTTGATATTGACTTCATCGAAAAGAAAATCGCTACCATTTTAGCCACCAAACATTCAAGTGTGTTTTAGAATATCAGTTATATAATAAACAGCTGGATCAAGTATAAGCACATTAGTTTCTGTGTGGGCGTGGATGTACCAGTATGTGTGGGTGTATGCGTAGGCATTTATGTGTGTTTACTCACGGATGGGTTATAGTAATGTACCTAATCATTTTATTAGCGATCGATTTTTTCACCTGTTTAACTGAGTAATAAAAAAAAGTAAAGTCCTTGGGCAGCCTAATGTTGGTATCAGCCATGCAGCGAGGTAGTCTATCCCTTTTTCACTAGCGCTAGACCAAGAAGATTATTTTGGCGTCTGAGGTGGGGCGCCACACCTACCATCAGCTCCTTACTTTACCGCATAGATACCTGTGCTACTCATACGCTGAGTTGGCGAGGGCGGGTATCGAACTAGGAACCTTGTGGTTTCTATCCGAACGCTTTACCGACTGAGCTAACCCGGCCCTCGTTATTAATTCCTGAAGAAATGATTTCACATGCACACACATACATACACAACCAAAGACGCACATGCACACTCATACACGCACAAAGGCACACAAAAACACGCATGAAAAAACATAAAAACAAACAAAAGAAAAACAACGAAAAAAACACCAAAAACAAAACAAACACCCGCCCACCTGCATGCACACACAGGTATATATGCATATTAGGATGGAGATGATGAAGTGTATGCACGCACAAACACGTGTATATACACACACCTACACTCCCACGCACACATGAAAATGCACCTCTAGACATACACAGACAAACACACACATGAAAATTCACCCCCACACATATACACACAAAACACGCACACATGAAAATTCACCCCGACACATATAAACAGAAACACACACACACACACATAAAAATTCACCAACACACATACACACAGACACACACACACACACATGAAAATTCACACCACATACACACACACACACACACACATGAAAATTCTCCCCACACATATACACACAAACACACACATGAAAATACACTCCCACACATATACACACACATGAAAATTCACACCCACGCATATGCACACACACACATGAAAATTCACCCCCACACATACACACACACACGTGAAAATTCACCCCCACACATACACACACACACACGTGAAAATTCACCTCCACACATATACACACAAATACGAAAATTCACCCCCACACACATGCACACAAACATACACACATGAAAATTCACCCCCACACATATACACACAAACACACACACACACACACACACAATATATATATATATATATATATATATATATGTATAATTAAGTCTTTGTTAGTATTGGAGAAATGATAATAAAGTGCTCAATTACTTCTGTAAGAACTGTATTTATTTATTTATAGTTTATAATACATTTATAATATATATATATATATATATATATATATATATATATATATATAAGCAATTATAAAAATAAGACAGGTTAATAACTGATGACTACGAGTTTCACGTCTTCGATCGTCAGGTGAATCTTGGAATTTTGAGTTATTACCCCATCTGACTTTTATAATTGAACTCTATTTTTAGCATCGAACTTTACATCGATGTGTGAATATCGTTTGGCTTGGAGGCGTTGGTTGCATTGATTTCTGTTTTGGTTATTTAGTTTAATGGCATATCAACTTTTGTGGGTTATTTACTGTCACATCAATCTTTGTAGAATGATATTAGTGGTACTATTTGACACATAGTTGGGGTTGGGGTTGGGGTTTCATATCTTTTCCAAGTGTATTAGCCCAAAAGTGAACGTTATAGAACGACTGGAGTTCGAACTTGCTTACACAGATGTCTTCCTCAGGTTAGCGACTACACCAGGAGCACTCTTGGGCGTTAAATTCAAACTAACGAATTAACTAACTATATATATATAATATATAATATATTATATATTATATATATATATATATATATACATATATATATATATATAAATATATATGCATATATATATATAAATATATATATATATATATATATATATATATATATATATATATATATACATTATAATAGAAAAGTTGCAGAAACACACACAGCCTATTAAATATCGTACATATTCTGCCAAAATAATAATTCAATGCCTGAAGAAGACAACAGATCAGAAACACGTATCGCATATGTAAGATACAAAGAATTTTTTTTTAAATTTCTGAGAACATAATACATTTTGCGGACCTTCTTCTGAATTTTCTCCCGTTGGGACCAGAACCAAATTTATCTATCTATCTATCTATATATATATATATATATATATATATATATAGTTAGTTAGTTAGTTAGTTAGTTAGTTCGTTAGTTTGAATTTAACGCGCGCGCGCGCGTGTGTGTGTGTGTCAGGGAGAGGCTGTGAAAGTAAATAATTCCTACAAGATTGTGTATCCAGCGACATGAGAATGTATATACTTGGTTTCTTGTATTTTTTCTATATTTTTAACGCAAATATTAAGTCATGATATCAAAACTAACAGACAATTATTATTTTTTTTAAATTCTCACTATATATTAAATTTTTCTAAAATATCTGTTTTTCAATCTTTGTTTCCAACGAAGCATTTATTCCAAACGTTTGCAAACGGATATGTGTTTGTAACCGTTTATAAAAATAGAAATAATCCACTTCATAGAAAAGACATTTGCCATTATTTTTTTTAAATATTATAAAGTCATTGTTCAATGAACATTTCCTTCAAGTTTTTTTTTTACGTCTGTGAAGCAAAAGTTGTCTGCTAACCATTGTCTCACGCTTTTCCAATTCGTTTAAACGCAAAAATATCTAACTAAAAAATGTGTGCCACCAAATTATATTTATATATATATATATATATATATATATATATATATATATATATATATATATAGCTCAGTCAGTAGAGAGTTCGGCTAGAAAACACAAGGTTCCTTCTTCGATACCCGCCGTCGCCAACTCAGCGTGTGAGTTGCACAGGGATCTGTGCGGTAAAGTAAGGAGCTGGTGGTATGTGTGGCGCCACACCTCAGACGCTAAAATAATCTCCTTGGTCTAGCGCTAGTGAAAAGGGGATAGACTCCCTCGCTGCATGGCTGATACCGACATTAGGCCGCCCCGACGACTTTACTTTTATATATATATATATATATATATATATATATATATATCCGATTGCCGCTTAAACTTTTAACTGAGGAATTACGTCAACTTGGTTTATGTAGAGTGGGGTCCTGAGGAGATCATTTTTTTTATTAAAACCATGGTAGACCCTTTATTTTCCATCTAACAATGATATTAATAGTATTATATATATATATATATATATATATATATATATATATATATATCCATGTGTCTGTGCGTGTATGTGTGTGTTTATATACATATATATAATTCATTCGCGAATATACATATAACATTTTGGCATAAAATAACCTACACGGGTTGATATGTGATTAAACCCAAACCAGCCAATATATATATATATATATATATATATGTGTGTGTGTGTGTGTGTGTGTGTGTGTACCAACTTCTATGCTTTAGTATAATGTGACGCAGGGTCAATTTCTAAAGCGACCATTAACAGGTTTGAATTCAGTGTTTGTCTCCCAGGCTGGTTATCTAACCTAGGTTAAAAATCCCAGTCTGTCCTATTATTTACTCATAGCTGGAGGGGGAATAGATGGATGCATACCTGTTCCCATCGGTATTAGTGCCAGGTGAAATATAATAATCCAGGTTATATATATATATATATATATATATATATATATATATATATATATACCCAACTCAGCGTATGAGTAGCACAGGGATCTGTGCGGTAAAGTAAGGAGCTGATGGTAGGAGTGGCGCTCCACCCCAGATGCTGAAAGAATCTCCTTGGTCTAGTGCTATTGAAAAGGGGATAGACTCCCTCGCTGACTGGCTGATACCTACATTAGGCTGCCCCGTTGACCTTACTTTACTTTTGCTTATATGTATATATATATATATATATATATATATATATATATATATATATATATATATATATAAACTAGGCTAAATATGAAGAACCTTTTTTTAATATCAAAATATTACGATTAGTTCATATTTAGAGCTCAATCCACAAAAGTGGGGAATTATATACAAAGCAATACATTTAGAAATGAAAAGGCTTAAATATCGGTCATATTAACAGTTATGTTTATTTCCACTGATATCCATCGGCTTCTATCTCATCAGATTGTGTTTCCAACACAGTCTGATGAAAACGATTGCTATCGGTGGAAATAAATCTATAACTTTTAATATAACCGATATTTAAGCCTTTTCTTTTATATATATTGGATATATTAATGTTGTGAGGTTTTAGGGGTCAAATAAGAACAAAACGACGGGTAACAAATGTAGGAAAATGTATTAACAGAAAGTTGACAAATACAATAGAGATAAGTGGAAATTACGTCCGACAAAATAGAGTTATTGGCTTACTCGCATTGGCTTACTGCCAAGCCACAATTATCCCTGTTATCTATAGTAACCCGTCGGTGCATTCCATTAGTCAATAGGGTATATCATCTATAACACCCCCCTCCTAAGATTTCCCTTCACAGGAGTCTTAGTATTTTGGTTCACTTTTTTTTTCCTTTTTAGGTTCGATTACTTCACGAAGTTCTTTTTAGAGTCTTTTGGGAGATCCTTAATCGTCTCTTCCAAGTTTTGTGTCGTTACAAATTGATAGTTGTATGTGAAGTCTTTTGAATCCTGCTTCGCTGGTGTTGTTATTGTAAACGATAAACCTGCGTAAATTACTTCGAATCCTCGTCACCAGTTTGTTCTGAGGTTTTAAGGGGTCAAATAAGAACAAAACGACGGGTAACAAATGTAGACAAATGTATTAACAGAAAGTAGACAAATACAATAGAGATAAGTGGAAATTACGTCCGACAAAATAGAGTTATTGGCTTACTCACATTGGCTTACTGCCAAGCCACAATTATCCCTGTTACTTATAGTAAACCGTCGGTGCATTCCACTGGTCAATAGGGTATATCACCTATAACAATTAACCATCATAATTGAAGCACTGGAACATAGATAGAACTATTTATTCTTTGATAAATAAATGCATCGCCGGAATATTTTTTTTTCAGATTTCTATATTCCCATACCGTTGGGTTTATTTCTATTTTTTCTAAACACTTTTCTTAGGATCAGTGTTATATCGGTGCGCATTGCCATTGTCTTGTTTAAAATGTTCTTTTCCAGTTCTTAATAACGAGTATTGTATATGCACTTTGCCTAACGTGCTGTTTTCCAATTGATAATACCTTATTTCTAAGCTGCAAAAATGCTGAGGTAGAGAAAATGTTACCCGCTTCCACGTTAGACGATCAGCTCAAAGAACCACTTATTCGTTAATATTTCTTATATCAGTTTGCTTTCGGGTTACACAACAGACAATCACGAAAACACTCAGGAAAAAGCAACAATTTTCATAACTACATACTAGCATGTTTCTAGTAAAAAAAAAAGGTTATATTTTACCTATGGAATAGTACTACTTCTACCAAAGACCAAGGCATAGAATCTGTGAATTCTCCTCAAAACTAACTACGACTAGATTGCAGTATATATCATCATCATCATCATCATCATGTCGCGCTGTTAGCACGGATATCCATCACAATCTCTCTCCATCCGTCCCTATACCTTATCATTCTCGGGAGGTCCTCTATGCAGCATCCTGTATCTCTTTTTTTTTCAAAATGCAGTTGATATAAATATAACCAGCATGCCTTAGTGGATCATCATTCACGTGATCCTGAGCTTTTCAAACCAGCACCAATGACCTAAACCTTCATACATGACGTCACGGACACCTGGAAATTCTCCTGAACACAAAATCAACCAAGAACTCTAGAATTGTAGATGGTTGAAATTATGCGTACAGGAGGCCGTCACTTATGAGTTCGTCCTTGCTTCTCCAGCAGTGTCCTGCGTGTCTTGTCCGTCTTACAAGGATGGTTTGGGTGATATGTGGCAGGTGGCCGTACAACTGTTTTCTCGTGGGGTGTTGTTTCCATATCTTGTTCAGGATCACACGTAGCATTCTTGTGCAGCTCCCATCTAGTGTATTCTCTAGGCGCTTCGTTAGGGTCCATGTGGTGCAGTCATACAGCAGTACTGACACAACAACGGCCTGGAAGAATTGTCTCCTTAACTTGTCTGTGAGATTGGATTTCCATGTGGCTGATAATTTATTTATGGCGCAGTACATGTACCTTTGCCAATTTTTAAATGTATGAAGAAAATTCTCTCTTTCTCTCTCTCTCTCTCTCTCTCTCTTCTCTCTATATATATATATATAATATATATATATATATATATAAGTCTATAAGTCTAGTCACACTGAAGAGACATGATACGTAGAAATACGGTGTCTGTGGATGCCAATATATAGAAGAGAAAGTCGACGTGAATCCGACAGTATGTAATATAATGAAAAATTGAAAAAACACAACTTCATAAAACGAGTAATGTTTATTTCGCCTACGCTTTCATTCAACAATTTTTAAATAGATTGACCGACAAAGCAAAAGATTCTCACAGTTTTCTTATTCTCTGTGATAAATTTATTTTTCCTCAAATTAACAAAAGCCCTGATGAAGATCTATTGAAACAGATGGAAACACTGCAGCATAGGCGAAATGAACATTACTCGTTCTATGAACTTGTGTATTTTCAATTTTTCATATTATACACACACACATTATATATATATATATATATATATATATATTAAATTTTTTACTTGAAGGCACTTACAACGCATGTATCGCATAAAATTCGATACTTTTTCTTATAGAAAATGAACTTGACAAGTGTAATCCCAACAAAGGATGGTTCGATGTGTAGAATACCGTACAGACTGTTTCGACTTTATTAAGTCTCATCAGCGGTATATACTAACGATTTCCCTCCGACAGAAATCGAAACCGGGACCTCAGCAGACACAGTGAAACACTAGTGAAACACCTTATCGCCTCGGCCACAGTACACAGCTGACCATCCTAGTGAAATTAAGCTTGTCAAGTGATACTCACGCTTCTACCATAATGAGACTTAATAAAGTCGAAACAGTCTGTACGGTATTCTACACATCGAACCATCCTTTGTTGGATTACACTTGTCAAGTTCATTTTCTTATAAGAAAAAGTATCGAATTTTATGCGATACATGCGTTGTAAGTGCCTTCAAGTAAAAAATTTAATATACTTTATCCGCAACGTTTCTAAAATAAACAAACATCCAAAAATCTTATTCACTTCGCCGAAGGGCAAACGGTCTGTTTGTTGTTATTATTCTCTCATTAACGCCCCCTTACCTATTATGGTAGAAGCGTGAGTATCACTTGACAAGCTTAATTTCACTAGGATGGTCAGCTGTGTACTGTGGCCGAGGCGATAAGGTGTTTCACTAGTGTTTTCACTGTGTCTGCTGAGGTCCCGGTTTCGATTTTCTGTCGGAGGGAAATCGTTAGTATATATACCGCTGATGAGACTTAATAAAGTCGAAAAAGTCTGTACGGTATTCTACACATCGAACCATCCTTTGTTGGGATTACACTTGTCAAGTTCATTTTCTATAAGAAAAAGTATCGAATTTTATGCGATACATGCGTTGTAAGTGCCTTCAAGTAAAAAATTTAATATACTTTTCCGCAACGTTTCTAAATAAACAAACATCCAAAAATCTTATATATATATATATATATATATATATATATATATATGCATGGCCCAGGGGTAGAGTCTCTAATTCTGCGTGCTGGGTTCCGTTTTATATATATATATATATATATATAATATATATATATATGAGATTTGATAATTTGCTTTAGAAGTATTGTTGAGTAATGTATTATTATGTAATTCGGTATACATCCAAGAGACTTGAAATTAGAATAAAACAGTATGTTCCACGTACACTACGCAGCGCCATTGCTACTACATCCGGGCATTCCCAAGCATATGATTCGGCCATAGCCGAACATTTGTCATCAATAAATGCTTGCAGGGCCGACTATACTGACGAGTGTTACTCCGTCTTGCACAGAGTCAGGTCTAAGCAGCACCTAACTATTCTTGAAGCTGCTTATATTTCATTCTTTCGCCCCAATCTGAGCAGACAAACACCCAGACACTCCCTTTACTTGCTGGGAGACATCTCCAATCCTGTTTCGACCTGAGGGTTATATATATATATTCCCCCTTTTTTGTCCCCCTCTGGCTCACCTCCATTCGTTCTTAAAGAATTTCTTATACAATCCGACTTTTATTCGTCGCCGGTGTTTATACTTGAAAAAGAACCGGTCGAAAAGGCCTTCGTATTCCCCAAATGTTATATTTAAATTTTGTAATAAAATATTACCATCTCATAACTTGTATGATCTCCCTAACATACATATGATTCCTCCAATTTTAATACTATATAAGTTTTCCTGTACCAAAAAATGTATTCATATATATATATATATATATATATATATATAATATATATATATATATATATATGAATACATTTATATATATGAACACATTTATATATATGAATAATTTTTCTCCTATATTTGACAGCTGCCTCTTGCCGTACAGGTAAGAGGATTGGCGAACGAAAGTTCATTCGGGTCTCAAACCCGGCCAGGGGTAGCTGTTAACGGTATAACAACACTGATGAGAAGTGATACTTCGAAACACGTGTCTGTGCATTACTAATTTATTATATATGCTCCCACGTTGGTCAAGCACTTTAAATAGGGATTTAATTGCGGATTCACCGTATCTGGCGCGCAGCTAAGCCTCGCTTTGTTTATATATGTTTGAGGCCTCTAGTGAATTCATTTCCGCTTAGAAATGTAGCGATTAAAAATATTCTCCTATATTTGACAGCTGCTTGTGGCCGTACGGGTAAGAGGATTGGCGAACGAAAGTTCATTTGGGTCTCAAACACGGCCAGACGTAGCTGCTAACGGTATAACCACACTGATGAGAGAAGTGATACTTCGAAACACGTGTCTGTGAATTACTTATATATATATATATATATATATATATATATTATTATATATATATGAGGTGTATTTAGCTATCAGAGTCTTTCGTATTCATGCTTTGACAGACAAGGATTTGATGTTTAATTTTTTATCCAGTTTTACTTTTGGGCGAACGAGATGTCGCAAATGTGCTTGTAGGCATTTTTGAAAAGTGTGCAAAGTCCGAGTACGCATAATTTCAACCATCAGGGGAATTTTTGATGCCCGTGACGTCATGTATGAAGGATTAGGCCATTGGTGCTGGTTTGGAGTGTTGTTATAAAAGCTGATGATCACGTGACTGATGATCCCACTAAGGCATGCCGGTTGTATCTATAGCAACTGCATTTTGAAAAAAAAGAAAGAGATTTTGTTTAAAGTATGCTGTCTAATAATTATAACAATCACTTCTAATAGGTTTTCTCTATATATTTTTTTTTATTAATGCTATATGATGTTTTAGTATTATCAACTAGAATTGGTCAAATATTTATGGAGGTCCTCAGGTCTTATGTGTTTTTTTTTATAGTGCTGGATGAATGGTCAGATAGTCGACGAGGCGGGGGCGGAGGTTGTATTCCGATGTACCAATTATATATATATATATATATATATATATATATATATATATATTATACTAAAGCTGAGTAAACACTTTTTATTTCCTAAAGCTTTTTTTCCTGTTTAGGTTACTGATAGAAAAATTATACTAAGATATTCCTTGGTTTTAGGACTACTTAATGTTTGAAAAAAATTCCACTTTAATTGGTTTTAATTAGTCGTAATTAGCAATTAGGTCAAAAACTGCACCCGTCCCTTACTGTCATTCTGCATGTTACTCTCACCCTCTCTATACTTGATTATCTCCTCCCTCTATGATGATAGTCTCTCTATGTGAGTGAGAGTGAAAACGGAGAGATATAGTGTTAAAGACATTTAACTATGTTAAAATTAATTAGGGGTGAGCAGGTACTGGCATAACCACCGTAGACATGTAATGGACTCACCCGTCCAACAAAGCCTCCTCTCCAGTCGGCATATCTTTGCTTTGACGTCGGGGAAGGGGGTGTAGATTGTAACGCGGTACTTCTGTGTAGCGAAATCGTTCTTATATATATATATATATATATATATATATATATATATATATATATATATGTGTGTGTGTGTGTGTGTGTGTGTGTGTGTGTAAAAAGGAATGACTTCCGGGTAAAAATATTGGGTTGGTCTCAATATTTGGTTGGTATAAGTGTTCAATACATAAGTAGAGCGGATGTATTATTATAGTGTGTACAGAAATAACCAAAACTCTACTAGGTTATAAATAACCGAAACTCGAGTAAATTATTTCTGTACACACAATAATAATAATAATAATAATAATAATAATAATAATAATATAATATATACATATATATATATTTGGGAGAATATGTGCTTAGTTGAAGTCATACCTAATTTGAAAATTAATTAGTTGATAATTAATGAATTAGGCGAATATATCTGTTCAAATGTAAGGCGTAAACAAATCGAGAAAAAGTCAATCTCTGTATGTACATTTCGGCCTATTATGACTCATCAGCAGAGTTATAGACTGGAAGCCGCTTTGTGTGTGATTCGAACCCTAACTGCCAGGCGGGGATTCTAACCATTACACTTGCTGATTTCCAGATTTCTCGTTTGTTTTTAAAATGTATATATATATATATATATATGACTCTTTCATCGATTCTCAACATAAAAGTGTCCAACAGTTCAGTTAAAGATGTGAACCGTTTGAATGCCTGTACAGGTTTATATTCATAGAAGACATGTGTGGAAACAACCTCATGGACAAGCAGATTTTCCGAATATCACTTTTGGGATTTTGAAATCAGATTAATCCGTTTTCTTTGACTGGTTAAAGAGAGAGACAAGATGGATGCATGGCTCTCTAAGGGCATTAGAGAAAAGTGAATCGCAAACAGTCTCGTCAAGAATATGAACTCGACACGACATTTCTTGCAAATTGAATATATATATATATACATATATATATATATATATATATATATATATATGTGTGTGTGTGTGTGTGTGTGTGTGTGTGTGTAGTATGGACTCTCCCGTCGATTTTCGAAGTATGAGGGTTCATACAATGAACACCCACACAGTGATTTGTTTATAGTGGTGAAGGCTTGTGTTGGACCATCCACACTTTTTGGCACAGTCGATAGGAAAGAA
>CM042145.1:31066053-31098553 GCA_023376005.1 Doryteuthis pealeii | reverse complement strand
CGCAAGTGAAAAGGGGATAAACTCCCTTGCTGATTGGCTGATACCGACTTTAGGCCGCCCCGACGACTTTGATTGACTTATATATATATATATATATATATATATATATATATATAGTATGTGATAAATTCGTAAAAGGTGATATAAAAGTCGTCGGGGCTGCCTAATGTCGTATCAGCCAATCAGCGAGGGAGTCCATCCCCTTTTCACTAGCGCTAGACAAGGAGATTGTTTTTGGCATCTGAGGTGGAGCGCCACACTACCATCAGCTCCTTACTTTACCACAGATCCCTGTGCTACTCATACGCTGAGTTGGCGAGGGCCGGTATCGAACTAGGAACCTTGTGGTTTCTAGACGAACGCTCTACCGACTGAGCTAACCCGAATATACTTTGCCTTTATTCTCATATTCCAGTTTTTCATTTGTACAAATGGTCTATATTTGATATACAGTTGTTGTATTGAGTTAAAACATACAATGGTACCTTGACATACGAGTAATCAAATTACTAGTATTCCGAATTACGAGTTATCATTTACTTTGTGTTGAAAGATAAAATCAGGTATGAGCGAGCTGCAGATACGCTTATGTTAAGAAGTTCGCTAAAACGGTTAATTTTTCCTAATTAATTACACCGAATAAAAATATTATTTATGAAACCACATACATCGTTTAGCACATATTCATTGTATTCTATTTTATTATGTTTATATAAAATACAGGGTTATTTTTCATTTTTTTTTTAAGTTTTAAAAGTAGCGTGTTTTTTGTTAACTGTGACGGATTAATAGTATTTCTGTTTATTTCATTGAGGAAAATTGATTTGATTTATGAGCGGAACGCATTGAACTCGTAACTCAAGGTACCGGTGTCTACAAAAGTCTGTTTTTAACTTCTCAATCAATACTGATATTTTGTCCATGAAGATACCTTTATGGCACATTGACGGGACTATAGGGGTCATGTATTATCAGATATATTTGTAAGGTGCTGATTTATTAAACACTTGTTTTTAATTCTTGTTGTTTTTTTTTCTTTCTTCTTTTGTTCAGTAATATTATCTTATAGCTAAGTTAGATTGGATATTTTCGGAGGCATGCAGGACACTGCTGGAAAAGCGGGGACGAGCTCATAAGCGACGTTCTCCTGTGGAAGCCAACACATGGACATGCTAACGTAGGACGCGCACTAAGGACCTACTATGTGATAATTCTGGATGCTGCGCAGAGGACCTCCCAGGGGCAATGTGTGATAGGGAAGGTTGGCGAGAGATTATCATGGATATCCGTGCTGCTTGCGTGACATGATGATGATGATGATATGCTTGAGTATGTAATAGATATTAACCAAACTTAGATTAGTCTAGCACTAGAGTGCTAGTATAAAGTACTCAGTAATTATTTAACTCCCAACGGTAGAAAATGTGTCCGTGAGATGATTCCTTAATCATTTATCAATGGCAAGCACCTTTCGAGTTTATAATATTGATTATGCTTAATTTGATATGGCCACATAGTGTTATATCAGGATTTTTTAAAACTAGATTTTCACGGTTTTCAAGTAAATAAAGTCGTCGGGGTGGCCAAAAGTCGGTATCAGCCAATCAATGAGGGACCGCCCTGTCGGCTGGGGCGTTAGAATGCACCGACTGCACCTCTGCAGAGGGGTAAGACTCCCCCAATGGGGTCACCTGTTGGCCGTGGGTGGCGACCCGTGATGCTTAAGGATAGAGCCCAGGTGGATGAGCAGTTCATGACATGCAATACTCCACTTTGGCCCTATCTTGGGCTAGACGGGTGGTCGGAGAGGCCCCCTCCGATCAATCGGCTGGTCACGTCAAGCCCTAGCACCTATATGATTTTCCCAACCCTATTGCCCTTATGGCAAGCCCCAATCCATTTTTATCATATGGTGCTAGAAGGCGGTGGCTGCGGGTCTACATGTCCTGGAAATGACATTAAACTCTATCTGATGGTGAGGTTCCAGTTTGGGAGGTTTGGGGAATGTGGAGCACCCCTTCATCACCATTGCTCCCTGGTCCACTCTGACCCGGAGCGGTAGTCCCTGTTAAGGGTCCCATCGATGGGTTAAATAGAAAAATGTATTTATAAAAAAATTGTATTATCCATTAAGAATTGATTTATTTCAACACTTTATCGGCATTAAATGACCCACTGAGGTTGATATGCCGTAAAACAAAACAAACCAAACCAAATCAATGAGGGAGTCTATCCCCTTTTCAATAGCGCTAGACCAAGGAGATTGTTTTAGCGTCTGAGACGGCGCAACACACCTACCATCAGCTACTTACTTTACCGCACAGATCCATGTGCTACTCATACGCTGAGTTGGTGAGGACCGGTATCGAACTAGGAACCTTGTGGTTTCTAGCTGAAAGCTCTACCAACTGAGCTAACTCGGCCCTAGTTTTGTGAACAATGTGCAGGTAAATGTGCAGGTAATATTCATTTAATCAAAACTAATTTTATTCTGATAATTGTAGTATTGAATACATGAACAGAATGTTCATTTGATTCTATGCTAATACCCTTGGGAAAGGTATGAATTCAATTATTCTCCCTCCGGCTATGAATAAATAGTAGGGCGGATTGGGTTCTTTAACTTTGGCAAGGCAACCAGTCTATGAAAAGGAAAACTCTGAATTCAAACTTGTTAAACTCTGCTTAACAAAATGATATTGTGCCTCATCCTCCTCGTGTTGAGGGTTGGTAAATATATATATATATATATATATATATATATATATATATATATATATATGAATGCAAATATGCTTATGTATGCATATATATATATGAGTATATACATGTGCATATATATATATATATATATATATATATATATATACCTAAGACATTTTAAAACTCGGTCTCACACACATACATATACAATGTATATATATATATGTGTGTGAGAACATATATAAATAGGCTTGTATGTATATTATACATACAAGCCTATTTATAAATGTATACATATATATACATATATATATATACACATATTTATATACAAATATATACATACCCAAACATAAATATATACATACATATATACACATGTATATATGCCTATGTATAGATACACACGTACCTACATATATATACATACATATATACATATATACATATATAAATATATATAGAAATAAAAAAACAAAATCTTCCAAAATGACGAATTAATCTTGATGGTGAAGTAGACGTGATATCGTTTCGGTTTTTAATAAAACTTCATCGGGACTTTAAGATGGAAAGAATGTTTTCTAAAGAAGGATTGATGTTTTTTTTTTTCTTTTTTTGAATAACGAGGGTTAGTATATGTATCGGTAGGGTATTAAGTAGTTGTATCCATATATACATATATAAAAAGTAAGTAAAGTAAAGTCGTCGGGGTGGCTTAAAGTCAGTATCAGCCAGGGAGTCTATCCCCTTTTCACCAGCGCTAGACGAAGGAGTGTTTTTGCGTCTGAGGTGGAGCACCACACCTACCATCAGCTCCTTACTTTACCGCACAGATCCCTGTGCTACTCATAGGCTGAGTTGGCGAGGGTCGGTATCGAACTAGGAACCTTGTGGTTTCTAGCCGAATGCTTTACCGATCAATATAAAGTACAAAATAAAGATCGTGTTGCGCCAAGTGTTTGCTCTTGTCATCGGATCCAATTCTTTCGTAAAATCGATATTTTCGTGATCTCGGGTTAGCTCAGGTGGTAGAGCGTCCGACTATGGAATCACAAGGACCGAGTTCGATACCGACCCTAGCCAACTCAGCGTATGAGTAGCACAGGGATCTGTGTGGTAAAGTAAGGAGTTGGTGTAGGTGTGGCGCTCCACCTCAGACGCAAAAACGATCTGCTTGGTCTAGCGCAAATGAAAAAGGGGATAGACTCCCTCACTGATCTGGAGTTTTCATTTTCATTTATTTCTACTATATTTCCCCCAACCGTTTTTTAACCTCTAAGTCTTTATTTTCAAAGACACTTGTTGCAGGCTTATTAGGTCGTTTAATTTACTATTACAATTTCATTTTAAGTATAATACCAAACACAACATTTTCTAATATTAAATCATCCTTTACATTGGGGCCGGTTGAGCTCAGTCGGTAGAGCGTTCGGCTAGAAACCACAAGGTTCCTAGCTCGATACCGGTCCTCGCCAACTCAGCGTATGAGTAGCACAGGGATCTGTGCGGTAAAGTAAAGAGCTGGTCGTAGGTGTGGCGCTCCATCTCAGACACCAAAAAACAATCTCCTTGATCTAGCGCTATTGAAAAGGGGGATAGACTCCCTCGCTGACTGGCTGAAATCAAGGAGGCAGGTATTGCTTGGGGGATAGCCTCCTGGGATCGACGCTATTTTGTACTTTACCCTGATCCAGTGGCCGAAGCACACTGGAACCCCGTCCCCGAAGGATGAGTATGCAAGGGAAGCGGATTTTGTGCGAAAGGCTAGCTAGGGGTGACAACCGAAAGGGACTGTAGTGTTGTGTGCGTGTGTGTGTGTGTGTGTGTGTGTATGTGTGTGTATGTGTGTGTGCAATATTATAAAAATTGAAAAAAAAAAACGCAAGTTTCATTAACGAACGATGTTTAATAAGCCGACGCTGCAGTGTTTCGGTTTGTTTAACAAATCTTCCTCAGGGCTTCCGTTGGTTTAAGAAAAATAAATTATTAATGAAAAAAAGAGTCTGCGAGCCTCTGCTTTTGGTATGTGGCTGCTTTTGTTGATATTCAAATATGTGGAAAGAAAAGACATAGTTTAAAACGCTGACTAACGTCGGCGTCTTAATTAAAACTACGTGACGTAATTTTTTTTCTTTTTATATTTTTAATTTTTAAAAATTTTTTATAATATTAAATTTTGTTGGATTTACTTCCATTTTATTCTTCATACACACCAACTTTCTTCTCGTTTAAAGAAAGTCTTTGTGATGTTTTAACATCCAGTTTATTTATATCGTGATATCTGATATCGATTTCTTTGATATCCAATGGTTTGAATCATTGTGATCATCTTGTATTCGGAACGGGGGATAGAAGGCGCCACGCTGTTCCTAAGATGAACTTGGGTTTCTGTAACATATTGACGTTCTACCTCAGTCCATATCGAATAAAATGACACCTTGTGAAGAAGTGTTTGGCAAGAGAAAAAAGCAAATACAAAAAAAACGAAAATATATCTACCTTCATAGTGATATTCAAGCAATTGAGACCACTGTAGCTTTACGCATATAACACACATAGATCATATATGTACAGTCCGTTAGGATGCGCGTGGTGTAATGGTTAAAGTCATGGGAAATGGACTCGTCGCCCCGAGTTCAAATCCTGGACGTGGTAATCACATTTCACTTAGCGCTAATACCCTTGGGAAAGTTATGAATCCTACTCTCCTTCCAGCTATGGATAAATAGTAGGGCAGACTGGACTCTTTAACCTTGGTTAGGGCAACCGGTCTAGGAGAAGGAGAACTCTGAATTAAAACCTGTTGAACTCCGCTTAAATATTGACCTCGTGTCACATCCTGCTCGTGTGGAGAGGTTGGTATATATATGAGGAAAAATGAGTAAAGGAAAGAAATGTAAATGGATAAAATGAATTTAATCGATATCACATTAATCGATATCATTTACACATGTGTTTCGGTCAGTTTATGTGTGTGAAAATATTTCGCACACATAGAAGAATCGACCTTCATCAGAGTGAACATCTTTTCTTTACTCATTTTTCCTCATATTGTCGGATTCAATTCCTTTTCCATTTATATATATATATATATATATATATATATATATATATGTACAGTCCGTAGACATACCATATATGTAGAGTATTATACAGAGTACGCATCCCCCTTGTCGGCTAGGGCTGTAGAATACACCGACTGAACCTCTACTGAGTGGTAAAATCCACACAATGGGGTCACCTGTTGGCCGGGTGACAACCCGTGAGGCTTAAGGACGGCATCCTGATGGGTGAGCGTCCTTTGGCCCATGCTTAGGCTAGACGGGCGGTATGAGGGCCCTCTCCGACCTGTCAGCTCGTCACGTCAAGGCCTAGCACCTATATGATTGTGCTGACCCTATTGTCCTAATAGCAAGTCCCAACCCTTTTTATTATATATTTGCTAGAAGGCAGTGGCTGAGAGACTTAGTATCCTATGTATGGCTTTAAACTGTCTCTAGTGGTCAAGTTCCTATTCTGGAGCTCTGGGGAATGTGGAGTACATCTTTATCACCATTTACACCCGCGTTCACCCTGATCTGATGTGGTAGTTCATGTTAGGATCCCATCTATGGGATAAATAAATAAAAAAAAGGAATATTAAAAAATGAGTTTGAGAAAAAACTGAATTCCCAACAAGAATGAATAAAACAAAATGTCTTCGGCATAAAATAGCCCAACATAGGTTGACATGCCGTAACATCCAACCAACTGAGTACGCTTATAGATTAGAGAATGCATAATGACTAGATATACAGAGGTAACTCCCATTTCAAGTGCCTTAACTTACGAGTTTTCCGAGTAATGAGTTGTCACTCAGTCGATGTTTTTTTTTGTTTCCTTGGGCTAAAATGCTTTTATAAACCAATTTTTAGGAGTAAGGAAGCTCTAGAATTCCTTTTACAGACAAAAATAGGTTACAAAAAGTCGCCATTTTTAGCAACCCCCTCTCAAATTTGGAGAGCTAAAAATCGACATTACTCCACAAATTTTTGGAATTGGAAGCTCAAATTTTGGGGACTGTATAACTTTAACATAATCCACACCTGGACAAAATTTCAGAAAGATTGAAGGGGGGAGGGTGACATGGCCTGGATGATTTGACATGGAATTACCCATAAACAGAACAAAGTTTCACTATCTGTCACTTCTTTATCAACCCAGATTTTTTTTTAAAGAGTCATTGGCAATGGCAAATATTTCAGTTAAACTTGCAAATTGTCGTCAAAATTAAAACGTGATCCATGACAGTTTAACTACACTGTATAAATGAACTTTTTTGCGAATTGGGTTTAGGGGTTTGGGGATTAAGGTTGTTTTTAATTACGTATTTTTTTTAAAAAAATTGAGGTACAAGCGAGCTTCAAATAAGCTTATATCAATAAGTTCGCTAAAAACACTTAAGTTCCAAATTTATTACTCCAAAGAAAAATATAATTTTTAGAAAAATAAACATTAAAACATATTACAGCACACTATTTATTACCTTCTATTTTATTTGTTTTTATACAATACAGTGCTATTTTTCTTATTAAAAAAACGTAACAAAAAGGTAGGGTATTTGGGTGGGTTGGTTTGGAACTGATTAATAGCATTTCAGTTTATTTCAATGTGTAAAATTGATTTGATATAAGATGGAAATTGAGTTACGAGTGGAAATAATAAAAACCGTAAGTTAAGATATTACTGTTCTTATTTTGATAAAGGTGCAGACCGCCTATATATTTATATAGTACGTATATAAATTAAAGTGCACCTGTTGGGTATGGATAAGAGTATGTCTGCATAGACAACGGATAAATGTTGAATATACCACAGATTGCGCATATAAATCACGTTTAAAGAGGTGTTTGTTAGCTTAACAGTTATAGTTGAAAAAATGAACACGAATACACGAATTCAAATCCTAGACAAAATAGCGTTAATACTCTTGGGAAAGGTAAGCATCCAACTATTCTCGATCCGATTACGAGCAAATTGTTTGTTTGTTTTTTTGTTTTTGGTTTTACGGCATATCAACCTCAGTGGGTCATTTAATGCCGATAATGTTTTGAAATAAATCAATTCTTAATGGATAATACAATTTTTTTATAAATACATTTTTCTATTTAACCCATAGATGGGACCCTAACAGGTACTACCACTCCGGGTCAGAGAGGACCAGGGAGCAATGGTGATGAAGGGGGTGCTCCACATTCCCCAAACCTCAAAAACTGGAACCTCACCATCAGATAGAGTTTAACGTCATTCCCAGGACATGTAGACCCGCAGCCACCGCCTTCTAGCACCCATATGATAAAAAGGGCTTGGGGCTTGCCATAAGGGCAATAGGGTTGGGAAAAATCATATAGGTGCTAGGGCTTGACGTGACCAGCCGATTGATCGGAGGGGCCTCTCCGACCGCCCGTCTAGCCCAAGATAGGGCCAAAGTGGAGTATTGCAAGTCATGAACTGCTCACCCACCTTGGTTCTATCTTTAAGCATCACGGCTCGCCACCCACGGCCAACAGGTGACCCCATTGGGGGAGTCTTACCCCTCTGAAGAGGTGCAGTCGGTGCATTCTAACGCCCAGCCGACAGGGCGGGAGTAAATTGTATTGCCTACTAGACCCTTTAACCCTGATATGGCAACTGGTCTCGAAAGAATGAAAACTCTGAATTCAAACTTGTACGATTAAAAATTGACCTTATGTCGCATCCTGTACGTGCGGAGGGGTTAGGTAAATGCATATGAATCACGTGCATGTTGTAGGTGCATAAGCAATATGATAAACAGAGAAAATGCGTACAGGAATCATATATCATTCTTATATGTCTGATAAATTGTACAGACAACATCTGCAGAAAATATACGTTCTGTACATATGAAATATACTGAAGATACGTATGTATATCACGTGTAAAGTACACAAAACGAATACGTTCATATATAACATACAGAGAAAGAGTAGGTATCTACCCAACCTGTTTGCCACGGGTAGGGTGTGACACAAGGTTGCAAGTATAGAGCACCCAGAGTAAAGTTCTGTAGAGACAGTATGTGTACAATTCTTCAGTCCTCATTAATTTTTATTGTAGTCTGACCGGTGATTTAACACCAACGCTGAGTTTAATTCGGAGATCAGGTGGGATTAAGTCTAAGAGAAAAGGGATGCACACACACCACACACACACACACACACACACACACACATATATATATATATATGTGTATACATATATATGTATATATATATAATCCTAGTAAAGCTACAATGTTTTCGTTGTCAGTAAATTTATCCAAGAGTGCTCACTACTTAGAGCTTAATAGTATTGTGAAAAATGTGGCCACCCGGTTTCGACCTGTGAAGGGCTCGTCAGGATCTTGTATCTGAATGGACTATGTTAAAACTGATATTATTAAACTTACTTGCAATTAGGTAGGTAGGTAGGTTGGGGGGGTGAACTAACGCTCGGTCCGTAATTCTATCTTCCGGTGATGTTTATTTAATGTTCTGTAGGGCTTCGTCTGTAGACTTATAACTGATCCCTATGCTTGTATACACACACGCACACACACACACACACACACACACACATATATATATATATATATATAAGTAAGTAAGTAAAGTCATCGGGGCGGCCTAAAGTAAGTATCAGCCAGGCAGCGAGCGAGTCTATCCCCTTTTCAATAGCGCTAGATCAAGGAGATTATTTTTGCGTCTGAGGTGGGGCGCCACTCCTACCATACCTCCTTACTTTACCGCACATATCCATGTGCTACTCATACGCTGAGTTGGCGAGGGCCAGTATCGAACTAGGAACCATGTGGTTTCTAGCCGAACGCTCTACCGACTGAGCTAATCCTATACACACACACACACACACACACACACACACACACACACACACACATATATATATATATATATATATATATATATATATATATATATATATATATATATATATATATATTCTTATTTAATTTTGAGAGTATTGAGCAATCTTTTCATGGAATCGTTTTTCTCTATCTTCCGGTGATGTTTATTTAATTTTCCGTGGGGCTTCGTCTGTAGACTTATAATTGATCCCTATGCTTGTATATATATATATATATATATATATATATGTTCTTAATTATTTTTTAGGGTATTGAGCAATCTTTCCATGGAATCGTTTTTCTCTGCTCATTGTTGTGAGGATCAACTCGTTTATAGGTATTATAAAGTTAAATTAAATATATAATAATAATAATAATAATAATAATAATAATAATAATAATAATAATGTTCCGCAAACATGGATCCTTGAATGCTTGAAGATGTACATAATATCGGACAAAGTAATAAAATTTAGCACTAATGAAATGAAAAATTGGAAAGTGGAATTAACAGCAGGTGGACAGAAGTTAGCAGAGGTGAAAATACAAAGAGGTATCTTCCAGGGTGACTCCATATCTCCACTGCTATTTGTTATAATAACGATACCTCTTAAAATTACCAAATCAGAGGAAAAATAAATCACCTTATGTACATGGATGACATAAAAATTTGCCAAAAATGAATAAGAGCTGAAAACACTTGTACAAACCATAAGAATATACAGCCAGGACCATAGAATGGAATTCGGCATCGACAAGTGTGCAATGATCGTTATAAAAAAGGGGGAAATGAAACAAAGGAATGAAGGAATTAATAGAACTACCGAATAAGGAAGAAATAAGGACACCTTATACTCTTGGTGCCCTTGGAATGATCCCACGGGTCTGGAAAAAATTCTGGACGAATTGGAAATCAGAGGAAGAATCGAGACCCTCCAGTCTACAGCATTATTGAGATCGGCTAAAATACTCAGAAGAGCCCTGGAGACCTGAGGTGACTTGCTGTCACTCAGCCTACAGTGAACCACCGGCTACGGTAGGTGTGAAAAAGTCGAATGGAGTGAAATAATAATAATAATAATAAATAAAGTCGTCGGTATCATCCAATCAGCGAGGTAGTCTATCCTCTTTTCACTTGCGCTAGACCAAGGAGTTTATTTTAGCGTCTGAGATGGAGCGCCACACCTACCATCAGCTCCTTACTTTACCGCACATATCGCTGTGCTACTCATACGCTGAGTTGGCGAGAGGCCGGTATCGAACTAGGAACCTTGTGTTTGCTAGCCAAACGCTCTACCGACTGAGCTAACCCGGCCCCTAATAATAATAATAATAATAATAATAATAATAATAATAATGATGATGAAATTGATATATCAATCGCAATAGAAATAAAGTAGAAAATTGATACAATACTTGAGTAGAGCGGTCTTTCCAGAATTTTACACAAAGTAAACCAGCTTACCCTTCATGCCCCACAAACCCTTCCCATGATCCACTACACAATAGTATATAAAGAAAAAATACGATCACAAATGATTCAGTTGGTTTGAAAATTGCATAAGCGAGAAACTGACAGTTACCAAACTACGCCACAATTATGTCTCCGTTGCCCTATATATGGAGTTCAATGGTTCTTGCCGTAAGAAAAAGACACTACAAGACGAGTTCAAATCCTGAACGAGGCTTTTTGCATTTCACATAGTTTTGATAATCTTGGGAAATTTATAAAGCCAACTAATCTCGCTTCAACTATTGGTGGATAGTAGGGAAAACTGGGCTCTATAACCACCGAATGCCAACCAGTCTAGGAGAAGGAAAACTGAATTCAAACCTGTTTAAGAAATTGAGCTTGTGACACATCCTACTCGTGTGAAGCGATTGGTATATATATATATAAATATAAAGTAAGTAAAGTCGTCGGGGCGGCCTAATGTCGGTATCAGCCAATCAGCGAGGGAGTCTATCCCCTTTTCAATGGCGCTAGACAAGGAGATTATTTTAGCATCTGAGGTGGAGCGCCACACCTACCATCAGCTCCTTACTTTACCACACATATCCCTGTGCTACTCATACGCTGAATTGGCGAGAGGCCGGTATCGAACTAGGAACATAGTGGTTTCTAGCCGAAAAAGTCGTCGGGGCGGCCTAAAGTCGGTATCAACCAATCAGCGAGGGAGTCTATCCCCTTTTCAATAGCGCTAGACCAAGGAGATTGTTTTTTGGCGTCTGAGGTGGAGCGCCACACCCACAATCAGCTACTTACTATATATATATATATATATATATATATATATATATATATATATATATATATATGTTGCTGATTATCAGTTTACATGTCCATGTAAAAATATGTGTGTGTGTGTGTGTGCGCGTGTGCGCGTGTGTGTGTGTACATATATTTTTCCATGGACATGTAAACTGACAATCAGCAACATATCCATACATGTGCTCTCACACACGTGTGTATGTACATATACATATATGCGTCATTACGTATATATATGTGTGTGTATGTGTGCGTGTGTGTGTGCGTGCATGCGCGTGGGGGTGTGTGTTGCTACATGATGTATTAGATGTGAACCATCAAAAGAAGACTTAGAAGTTTAACTTTGATAATTATTCACATTTAATCGAACATTAATAATTAGATTTATAGGTTGTTATAAAACTTGAATTGTGAAATGATTGCAGTAAATTAATACTTTGCTCCGACTAACATTCCGAGCAACAACAAAAAAATCGTTAAACCGTTAAATCAATTTAAAATAAAGCAAAAAAGCAAATCTATTTCTTTGTAAAAACTTCGTGAAAACTTTTCAGAACAATTTGAAAATAATATTAAAAAACATCATTTGTAAACCATTTCGTTTTTTGTGTTATATGTATGACCAATTATTATTTGAGTTTTCACATCAGTGTTAGCTGATGGTCTTTCACTGGAGTCTGAGTGACAGCAAGTCTCCTCAGGTCTCCAGGACTCTTCTGAGTATTCTGGCAGATTGCAGCAGTGCAGTGTTCTGAATGGTTTCAATCCTTCCTCTGATATCCAAACTTTCCAAACCCTTTTCTAATCCTTTTGGGATCGTTCCAAGTGCACCAACTACAATTGGTATCACTTTCACTTTCATGTTCCATAACTTTTTCAGTTCTCTGGCAAGATCCAGATATTTGTCCATTTTCTCATTTTCCTTTAGCTTCACCCTGTGATCTGCTGGCACTGCAAAATCCACCAGTTGACAAGTTCTGTCTTTTTTGTTTATCAACACTAGGTCTGGTCTTCTTGCTGGGATAAGGTGATCCGTTTTTATTTCAAAGTCCCAGAGAATTTTATGCGTTTCGTTCTCAAGAACAGATTCTGGTTTATGCATATACCATTTTATTGTATGGTCAAAATTTAATTTTTTACATAATTCCCAGTGGATCACCTTCCCAACCCAGTCGTGTTTAGTTTTGTATTATTATTATCATTATTATTATTATTATTATTATTATTATTAATATTATTATTATTATTATTATTATTATTATTATTAATATTATTATTATTATTATTATTATAATTCAATCTTTTTGAGTTTTTCACATCAGCGTTGGCTAAGAGTATTTCCCTGGAGTCTGAGTGACAACAAGTCTCCTCAGGTCTCCAGGACTCTTCTGAGTATTCTAGCTGATTGCAGCAGTGTAGTAGTCTGGATGGTCTCAATTCTTCCTCTGGTTTTCAGATCCTCCAGTCTTTTTTCCAAGTGTATTGGGACCGTTCCAAGGGCACAACTTTCACTCTCATGTTCCACAGCTTTTTCAATTCTCTGGCAAGGTCCATGTATTTATCCATCTTTTCATTTTCCTTCAGCTTCACCCTGTGATCTGCTGAGACCGCAAAGTCCATTAGTTGACACGTTCTCTTTTCTTTTTCTCTTTTTTTTTTTTTTTTTTTTGTTAATTCATACTAGGTCTCGTCTCCTGGTCGGGATAGGTTGATCTGTCTTTATCTTGAAGTCCCAGAGAATTTTTATGCGCTTCATGCTAAAGAACAGATTCTGGTTTATGCATATATCAATTTTTTTTTTTTTTGCATTATTCCCAGTGGATCACCTTCCCAACCCAGTCGTGACTAGCTTTGTATTCCCGTTGTGCTAGTTTGCTACATTTTCTAAGGTAATAGACAATTAAATAATTATCGAAATGAGTAAAATAAAAATCTCCAAAAATTATTTTTATTTTCTATTTTTCTATTTTAATTTTATTTTCCGATTTTTATTACTTATTTTCAACCAGAGTAGTATCCTTAAATTTGTTTTTTTTTTTCTTGTCACACCTTCGGTCTTTTGTCTATTTATTTATGCAGAAATTAGTATCAATCATATATAACCCACCGAAATTGTGCACACCAAAATAAGGAGGCAGTTAAAGTTAAGTGCCCTGGAAGATCAGCAAATTCTGAAATAAAATAACTAATGCATTATAACATTCATTCATTGCTAAATCAACACGGAAAAGTTCATTAAAATAGGATAATTTCCTGATTTTTGGTAAAAGGTTTTTCAAACGGCAATTTGTTTTGTAAAAACACGGATTCTTTAACAGATTGGGTATACCTATATTATTATATATTATTATTATTATTATTATTATTATTATTATTATTATTATTTGCTCCTTTTGAGTTTTCACATCAGCATTAGCTGATGGTCTTTCACTGGAGTCTGAGTGACAGCAAGTTTCCTCAGGACTCTTCTGAGTATTCTGGCAGATTGCAGCAGTGCAGTGTTCTGAATGGTTTCAATCCTTCCTCTGATATCCAAACTTTCCAAACCCTTTTCCAATCCAGATATTTGTCCATTTTTTCATTTTCCTTTAGCTTCACCCTGTGATCTGCTGGCACTGCAAAATCCACCAGTTGGCAAGTTCTTTCTCTTTTGTTAATCAACACTAGGGCTGGTCTTCTTGCTGGGATAAGGTGATCCGTTTTTATCCCAGTCCCAGAGAATTTTATGCGTTTCGTTCTCAAGAACAGATTCTGGTTTATGCATATACCATTTTGTTGTATGGTCAAAATATAATTGTTTGCATAATTCCCAGTGGATCACCTTCCCAACCCAGTCATGTCTAGTTTTGTATTCTCGTTGTGCTAGTTTGCTTCATTCGCAGAGTATAGGGTTTACAGTCTCATCTGTATTACCGCAAAGTCTACATTTACTATTCTGTTGGGTATTATAGATTTTCGCTTTGATATAATTTGTCCTTATGGCATTATTTTGTGTAGCAATTATAAGTGATTCAGTTATTATTATTATTATTATTATTATTATTATTATTATTAGCAAATATAAGCCTCATTCGGTTTTGATGATGAAGGTTTTGTTTGGTTTTGTTTTACGGCATATCAACCTCAGTGGGTCATTTAATGCCGATAAAGTTTTGAAATAAATCAATTCTTAATGGATAATACAATTTTTTTATAAATACATTTTTCTATTTAACCCATAGATGGGACCCTAACAGGTACTACCACTCCGGGTCAGAGTGGACCAGGGAGCAATGGTGATGAAGGGGTGCTCCACATTCCCCAAACCTCAAAAACTGGAACCTCACCATCAGATAGAGTTTAACGTCATTCCCAGGACATGTAGACCCGCAGCCACAGCCTTCTAGCACCCATATGATAAAAAGGGCTTGGCGTTTGCCATAAGGGCAATAGGGTTGGGAAAATCATATAGGTGCTAGGGCTTGACGTGACGAGCCGATTGATCGGAGGGTTCCTCTCCGACCGACCGTCTAGCCCAAGATAGGGCCAAAGTGGAGTATTGCATGTCATGAACTGCTCATCCACCTGGGCTTTATCCGTAAGCCTCACGGGTCGCCACCCACGGCCAACAGGTGGCCCCATTTGGGGAGTCTTACCCCTCTGCAGAGGTGCAGTCGGTGCATTCTAACGCCCCACCGACAGGGCGGGCCTTATCCGTGTGCAAGTATTTAAGTTTTAATGTAATAAAATATTATATTACATTAGAAAAGCTAATGAAACTAAATGATTTTGAAACAGAATTTGGCAAAATCGAAAAATAGAACAACTGAAACTTACTCTTCATTCACTCACGTCTTCCATTAATAAATTTTCCTAATTTAACTATTTGAAATAGGAAGTAAAGAATAAAATTACAGTTATTTCTTCTTGTTAATGGATTTCTCTCAAGATTTACCCCGAGACGTTTACTCATATTCATTAAGATAAAACCAAACAATTAGAAATCAATAATACTAAGTACATCTTTATCAAAATAAAACTTTTAATGTCAACATGAAAATTAGCCTTCCAGTTAACACTGTTAACCACTATTTTGTTGTATATATAAATACAACTGCATGTTTTTAGTATGTAGACTAGCAAAATAAAAAAAAAACGTAAAATAAATATTGCCTGAGGGGATGGGGTTTGAAAATTTAATATCAGAGAGTTTGTATCATAAGTAAAGTAAAATCGTCAAATTTATTAAAGGAGTAAAAAATAGAAAATTTGAAATGGAGACTTAGTTCTGATAACTTTAAATATATATTAAAATAAAACAAATTATTTATAGATAGATAATACCAAGTATGTATCTATTAAAACTTGTTTAAAAAAACAATGAAGATTGTCTAACATTGCATGCTCAAATTTTGAGTGTATTTATTCTATGTTATGACGATTTTAGGTAGTGTGACGTAAGCAGTGACGTAGTTTTTCTTAAAGACAAAATCCGGAAGCGAATCTTCATTATTAATAGATATGTTCAACATATTCATAATGTAAAGCATTTTTATTAATATTTGAGGTTTAAATAAAATAACATCGTGGAGAATGTGACCTAAATAACTAAGGGAATTTTGACTTGAGTAGTAATATAATTTTAGTAACAGACAGACAAACACAAAATCTCCATTAAAATAAGATTATTATTATTATTATTATTATTATTATTATTATTATTATTATTATACTCCATTAGTTTTTCACATCCGCCTTAGCCAGTGGTTCACTGGATGATGTGTGCCAGCAAGTCACCTAAGGTCTCCAAACTCTTCTGAATATTCAAGCCGATCTTGACAATGCTGGTGTCTGGATGGTCTCGATTATTCCTCTGATTTCCAATTCGTCCAGACTCTTTTGCAAACATCTTGAGACCGTTCCAATGACACCAATTACAATTGGTACGACCTTTATTTTCATGTCCCACAGTTCTCTTGCAAGATCTTTTCGATTTCATTCACTTTCACTCGGTTATCCGTCAAACCGACAAAATTCACAAGATGCATGTTTTCTTCTTTTAACATTAGTTATGTATTAAATCTTAATATTTTAAGCGTAGTACCATTTTGGGGGCGAAGGGCGCAGTTTAAACTAAATATACAGATTGGGAAGTTATCAAAAATTTAAAACGTTCAATACGTTCTATTTTTTGGATTTTTTAATTTTTTATTCATTACATAGTTTCGTAATGATTGAAGTTTAGCGATTTCATTAAGTTTCGTAAAAAAATGTGTGTGCAAAACTTTGTTTTATTTCAGCGGTTTTAACGAATTCATTCGAAAATTTATTTACTCCGTTGTATTTTAATGTGGAAGAAAAACCTTTTACTTATTGATTCATTTTAATTGTGAATAAATAGTCATTAATTAACGCAGGAGGAAAACGTAAAGTTCTAATTTTATTATTTTATTAGTAGATATGACATGTATTAATTTTAAAATCCAATATAGAGTAGGTAATTAAATTATAATTTTTAAACAATACAACCAATTTTGACCATTATAAACATTGTATTTTTCTTATTTTAAGTTTTTTTTAGCAATACAATACTGGCCCGCCTTTTTTTTTCTTTTCTTAAGAATTTTAAGCGGTCTGGTGTTACTTGAATTAAACTGAAGATAAAGCTATTACATGTTCATAGTTTAAATGTTCATAGTTTACATGTTCATAGTTTAAATGATATATAACACGATGTAATTGGCATAACGTTTCTTATCTAATTCTAGTTTTAATTTATATCTGTATTTTCTTTTCTTCGTGGTAGCAAAAGATAAATCCAAACAAACATTACTGTTACATTGCAATTTTAAAAAAATGTTACACCCATGTAATTATGTATAGATTACAAATAGGAAAAAAGGAGGATGATATAATTTTAAAAAAAGAAATAAAAATGAAATAAAAAGTAAATAAGATAAAATATGTAAAATGAAAAATAAAATTGAAATAAAACAAAATGTTAATATTAGTAAGAAAAAATTGTCCTCCCAAGTTTGTAATAATGTAAAAAGTAAGTAAAGTCGTCGGGGTGGCCTAATGTCGGTATTAGCAATGCAGCGAGGTAGTCTATCCCCTTTTCACTTGCACTAGACCAAGGAGAATATTTTAGCATCTGAGGTGGAGCGCCACATCTGCCATCAGCTCCTTACTTTATCACACAGATCCCTGTGCTACTCATACGCTGAGTTGGCGAGGGCGGGTTTCGAACTAGGAACCTTACATTTTTCTTTTGCTTCGGCACGTAATCCGTTTCACTGAAGGAAAAAAATGCCAATGTCCCCCATTGACCATTTAAATAGACCGTGTCGCGCATTTGACTGGTTGTTCACAACAGCCAATCAGATGCTCGATAGATAATTTTACACCTGTCGGAATCAATAAAAGCCTTTTAAATGTGGTAGGTGGATCAGAGTGTGATCACCTCTGATAGGGTCAGCCTAGCGAGTGAAGTATGATACCGAAACTTCCTTGTGACCCAAGGGTTACATCACTGACGACACCTACCAGCCTCCCAAATGTAGTAAAGAGCGTATATCTAAAGTATGTTTTAGATTTCTTTCACTTAAGACCTAAGTATATTTTTTTTTTTTTGCTTTTTCTATTACAACTTTAGCGTTATAATTTTCCATCGCGTGAACACGCTTCACGTTATATAAACGCTAAACAAGCCGCAGTTTTAAAAAAAACTTTAGCGGTGTGACATTCCATTGGGCTTTCCGTTATATAAATGCTAAACAAGCCACAGTTTTTAAAAAAACTTTAGCGGTATGACATTCCATCAAGTGAACACACTTAACATTATATAAACGCTCAACAAGCCACAGTTTTAAAAAAAACTTTAGCGGTATAACATTCCATCGCGTGAACACGCGCTAAATAAGCAACCGTTTTTTTTTAATCTTAACATTTTGACCGTCTCGTCTGATGATTGCAGTAAGCAGGAAACTTTAGTAACGGGATATTAAATCATGTCTAGCCACACTGAAGAGACTTGATAATTCGAAACACTGAAGAGACTTGATTATTCGAAACACATGTCTGTCGATGACTATATATGCTCCCCATTCCCATGGGGTTGAGCACTTGGGGCGGGATTTGCTGATGACCACCAACTTAAGCGTAAACGCAACACTCTCCTATAAAAAATGGATGGAGCACTCTATGGTGGCCTTTACATACATAGAAATGCGTGTATTAAAACAGTTAAAATCCCCTTCGCATTATGTGGGTGACAATGGCCGGGCGGTTAAGCTGTCCGACAGCCTCTTAATCGATCGGAGTTCTATCCCGGCTGTAGGTAGCTCACAAAATATCTAGCCACACTGAAGAGACTTGATGAGTCGAAACACGTGTCTGTGGATAACTATAATATTTGATTATATATATATATATATATATATATATATATATATATATATATAAAATCTTCCTTACGACATAGGTTTTTTTTAAAACAACTTGTCGCAGTTTGAGAGCTCAAAGTGTGCTCTTATTGTTAGAGTCACAGACAATATATATATATATATATATATATATATATATATATATAATATATACAGAGAGAGAGAGAGAGAGAGAGAGAGAGAGGGGGGGAGAGAGAGATTGATAGATAAAGAGATTAAAATAGGTGAATAAATGCATATCTAGATATCGGCTAAACATTGTGCTCTAAGAACAAAATAAATATGTTACTTGAGATTCAATTCTGCTTGAATTGTTATTTTCTCATTACTTCATCTCATCCCACTGCACTGAAATGCAATCACATAAACAAATATTTGTACATGTCCTTTCTTAACTTGCTAACCTTTCAATCCGCATTTCATGTTGTGTTTTGTATTTTATTTTTTTTTTTTTGTATGTAAGGCATAATTAAAAGTAAGGCCACAAAGAAGCAGCTGAAAAATTCAAGATGTGTTAATTGGTTTTCTCTAACAACTCACTTCTTAATTAATTACCATTTTTTGTCTTCTTCTTCTTCTTCAGCTTCCAACTTGCTAAAAGAAACTTTTCCATTCGAGCAGACGCTGAAGACCAATTCCTAAACCAAAGAAGCAGAAGTATGACGTTTTTGGCAATATTTCTTTTCTCTTTCATCTTCCTTTCATCTTCCCCCCCCCCCACGAAGACGAAGTGAAAAAAGTTTTCATCAATGATAGTAGGAAAGAGTGTTACATAATGAATCGGCACAGCCTACCATTTTTATAATAAAGTGTACGATTTAAATTTAACCGTTTCTGGCAAAATCACACATTACAGGTTAAAAGTTCATAGAGTTTGATTGTCAGCAGCCTTCACCCCGAGGTTATCCGATCGGTTTAATTTTATTTTTGATTGCGATTTAGTTGTTGTGATATAGATTTAACAACGGGGAAAAATCCTGCCTTGGTTCCAATGCCACTTCCCCACCACTAATTACTTGTTACATGTTAATGAATAGGCATAGCCGATCATTTTTGTAATATTGTATAGGATTTAAATTTAGTGGTTGTTTGAAAAATCAAATAGTACTCGATATATTTTCATACAGTTTGATTGGCAACATTCTTAACTCCGGAGTTATCCGGGCGAGCCTTGCTGATTGGTTTAGTAGGATCACGTGATCGGGTGGACCAAAAGAAAGTTTCAAGTTACAGTTAGTTGACTGAGAATCGAGCCAACCGCAGTAGTGGGCCGACACATATTTCATGTGTTTTAAACAAAGTGACATAATCAAACTCGATGACAAGCCTTTGAAAGTAGTTGACCAGAAGTAATATATGAAATATCACTATGAGGTAATATCTCATCTAGAGAGTCATGTCAATTTACGTATAGAAAAGGCTAACAGATTGTTAATCCTATGGAAATCTGATCTCTATGATGTAATAATGCGCGAATTCATCCAAGATATGTAGCCGCATCATTGTTAATGTACGGCCGTGGCACCCGAACTTAAACGAAGTGCTTGTAGAGAAAAAGCTTGATGAGAACTATATAAGGATGCCTCGTGTCGTCTCGAACAAACGCTATAAGCAAAAAAAAGTAGCTTACCTCATATCCTACAAGCCCCCAGACGAAGATGACACACAGGACACTGCCGGAGAGAGAAAAAAAGGATGAACTCATAAGTGACATTCTGCTGTGGAAAATTTCACATGGCCACACAAAAATGGGCCGCGGACTAGCCAGAAACAATGACTGATAGAGATAGGTGAAGAGAGACAGACAGACAGACAGACATACAGACAGAGAGAGGGATAGAGAGAGTGAGTAAGTGAGAGAGACAGAGGGAGAGAGATTCATGAGGATCCGTGCTGTCAGCTTGACGTGATATATATATATATATATATAATATATATATATATATATATACATATATAAAAGGGTTTTGTAATTTGCTTGAAGTATTGTGTTTATATTGGTTTGTTAGTTGGTTTTGAAGGCTGTCACAATGCAAGTGTAAAGAAAAAAGAAGGTAACTGTGGTGTTGTTTGTTAACCTGTGATTTATTTTTAATTCTTAATATTTCGGGATAAAAATCCCTTCTACAGAAGATTGCCAGAGCTGAAGTTGTTGCTAGTGGCTGTTCATTTGCTCTGTCTCATGCCTTGCAAATTCTGTGTGTGTGTAAATTTTTATCCTGAAATATTAAGAATTAAGAATAAATCACAGGTTAACAAACAACATCATATATACCTTCTTTTTTCTTTACTCTTGCATTGTGATAGCCTTCAAAACCAACCAACAAACCAACGTATATATATATATATATATATATATATATGTTTAATCTCAATCATTCAAGAGTTGAATTGCATAAGGGGTTGGCAATAGGAAGCAATCTTTACAATTAAACCTTTTTCATGGAAATTAAAACTGATAGGGGCTTTCATGATATGGGTGCTATATATGTAAATAGTGCTCAATATCATTGATAGATCTCTTAGATATTTATATCCAAGTAACATGGACAGGGAGTCAATTGGCATCGGCAAGAAAATGTCAGTTGGCTCCATCTGCACGCTACTTTATATATATATATATATATATATATATATATATATATATATTATATATATATATATAAGGTAAAACTAATGAGTCAGATATATCTACTAACAGTTTCGCTTAGTGCTGACTCTGAGTCAGATCTTAGCCCTGAAGAGCACTAAGCGAAACTGTTAGTAGGTATACTTGACTCATTACGTTTAACTTTATTATTTGCTCCAGTTAAGTATTGAGCAATCTTTACCTTTTAGCTTTAGAGTATCTTGGCGGTTTATATATATATATATATATATATATATATATATATATATATATAATAAATAAACTACTCGACGAAAGATATCCCAACACCATCACGCGAAAGATACCTCAAAATGCTCATAGATAAAATGGAAGATGTCATACGCAGGATGAGATGGAAAGCGATGATTTTCGACGGTGATATGAACACCACAAACTCGGAAAAGTTTAACATCAAATCGAGTAAGTACCCACCCAAAGTCAAGGACCTAGCCCCATTTGAGGCAGACCTCCTCGACCTTAAAATGTTAGCAATCCATTCCAAAAAACACTTGCCAAGGACATAAAGAAAATTAAAAAGTCTAAAAATATGTTTGTATTCTCTGACAAAACAAAAAACCTATACGAAATAGACAAAATAAAACACAAAAAATTAATACAAAACAGCATCACGGATAAATATAAATTAGCCTGATAAGAACACATACAACAACATTAACGATGAAGCCAAAATCTTAGCAAAAAAGCTAAACATAGATGATAGAATAGAACAACTAGCAAAAAGAGAAGCCTTCATTACGTTAAAAGACCACAAGCCGGACTTCAACAACAGACCCACATGCAGGTTAATAAACCCAGCGAAAACGGAATTAGGGCTAGCAAGCAAAGACATACTAAGGAAAATAAACAAGGCAATTAGAATCAACACCAATCTATTCCAATGGACAAACGCAACAGCTACAATAGACTGGTTCAACAAAATACCAACAAAAAAGGATCACAAATTCACACAATTTGATATAGTAGACTTCTACCCTTCCATAACAAAACAACTCCTATCCAAAGCACTGGATTTTGCAAAAAAGTACACATCAATAAATATACAAGAAACTGAAATAATAATGCATTCCAGAAGAACACTACTCTTCAGTGAGGGAAAAACCTGGGTAAAAAAAGACAACCCCAATGGTGCATTCGACGTGTCGATGGGTTCTTATGATAGTGCTAAAATTTGTGACTTAGTCGGGCTATATTTACTCGATTCACTATCATATAGCTTCCCAGAACACAAATTCGGGATATACAGAGACGATGGCTTGTGCCTATCCCGTAAATGCGACGGACACACCCTAGATAAACTAAGGAAAAATATGATAAAACATATGAACAACATGGGCCTTAAAATCATAATAGACACAAACCTCACAAACGTAAACTTCCTAGACGTTAATCTAGACCTTGATAGCGGAACATACAAACCATACCATAAGCCAAACGAAAAATTAAAATACATAAACACAGGTTCATGCCACCCACCTATAGTATTCAAAAACCTAGTCCACAACATTAGCCGCAGAATCTCAAACCTTTCAGCAAATTAAGAAATATTTGAAAAAGCAGCCCCGTACTACAATGAAGCATTAAAGGAAAGCGGAATTAAGGACAAAAATAAAATACATAGATAGCGAAGACTACATACCAACCACAAACAGAAACAGGAAAAGGAAAATAATCTGGTCCACACCACCATATGCACTCAACGTAAGGACAAATATAGGCAAGAAATTCTTAGAACTAGTAAAAAAACATTTCCCACCTAAACATAGATACCACAAAATTTTTAACAAAAACACAGTCAAAATAAGCTATTCTTGTGGACAACCGATGAAGACAACTTTTACAGCCAACATAAAGCCCAGAGAAGACCAAACATGCACATGCAGAAGTAAAGAAGACTGTCCTTTACAACAAAGATGCAACACAGAATCCATAATATACCAGGCAACAATTAAGACAAACAATACAAACCAATCGGAAACCAGCGAAAACTACATAGGGATGGTGCAGGGTAGCTTTAAACAACGCTACTATAACCATTTAACATCCTTCAAACACGGAAATAAGAGGAACGTGACAGCGCTATCCAACAAAGTAAGGCAGTTTAAAAAACAAGAAAAACATTTTAAATTAGAATGGAAAATACTAGACCAATCGAAGCCATACATAAATGGTTCAAAAAATGGTCATTATGCACAACAGAAAAATTCCGTATTCTTCAAGGAATAAACTCCGAAGAAAATTTCCTAAACAACAAAACATAAATTTTTCGAGCATGCCCACACAGGAAAAAATTCTTAATATGGAATTGGACTAACCAAAACATCAGACCGCCATAATTAAGAATTCATATATAAATAAACACACATAAACTAAAATAAATATAAAAACGAACATAAAAATAAAAAATAAAAAAAACAAAGAAAAAATTTAAAATCACAAATACAACAATGACGACAAATAGTGATGCCGTTGAATGACGAAAGCGAAATGCAGGAGCTATTAACGGATCGCGTGGATACGTGCCGGGAGTTTAAAACTGTCCACTTTTTTTTCAAAAGTCAAACGCCTCTGAAGACGAATAACACCGAAAAAGTGTTATTCAGAAACCAATGGTAGGATCGACTTTATAATTATAAATAAATATATATATATATATTATATATATATATATATATATATATATATATATATATATATATATATATTGAAATGATGTTGAAATGATGATGATAATAATAATAGGAAAAATGCATAAAATGTTCCGTACACAGATTTTGCCGACCTTCATCAGAATCTAATTTTTATTTTTTATTTTTTTTATGCATTTTTTCCTATTATTATTATCATCATCATCATTTCAACTCCATCTGATTATTTTAATAATAATAATAACGTAAATCCGTATACATTTTGATAAACAGACCGAAACACATGTGTCAGTGATATCGATTAAAATTGATATCGATAAAATTCATTTTTATCCATCTACATTTCTTTTCTTTAATCATTTTTTCCTCATATATATATATATATATTGTTTTTTTATTTTGGCCAAATATTGTAGTATCAACCGATTATTTTCGGTTGGTACGACTATCTTGGTCTTTTCTTTTTTGCAATTTATTTTCCCCAGGTGATGTTTGGTAGCGCAATATAAGACAGACAAATGTTGGACCAACGTTGGAGTTGAAAGAGGTAAAGAAAAATTTCAATTTCTTTCCATTTTTGTTTGTTTGAATTTTAACAATTCAAAGGTTTGTAAGGAATTCAAACCTCAGAAATCGTTCGTGTTATGAATTCAAAAGAAAAAGAAAGATCTACACGAAAAGAATGGAGGAATAAGAAGGGAAAAAAATGGGGAAGAACGAAAGATGAGTTAGGTGGTCAGATTTTTGCTTAACTCTTTTGTTAAATTCTCCCCAATTACCAAAAAGAAATTAGAACTCTAAGACAGACAAAAGATGGATTTGAAAGGGATAAGTTCAGGTTCATCTTTCTTTACTCTTTAGAAAAAACACCCAGACTAGAATAAATATCGACTCACAAGATACCGGAAGAGGGTCTAACAATACAAACCAACCGGAAAATTCAAAATAGCAAAATAACAAAATAAAATTCTACCATCAAGTTGTCGTCTGAGAAAGTGCAAAGAAAAATAAACAATCGCACAACAAAGATTAGAATTAACTACTTTCTCAGTCGGTAGAGCGTTCGGATAGAAACCGCAAGGTTCCTAGTTCGATACCGGTCCTCGCCAACTCTGCGTATGAGTAGCACAGGGATCTGTGCGGTAAAGTAAGGAAATGATGGTAGATGTGGCGCTCCACCTTAGACGCCAAAAAACAATCTCCTTGGTCTAGCGCTATTGAAAAGGGGATAGACTCCCTTGCTGACTGGCTGATACCGACTTTAGGCCGCCCCGACGACTTTACTTTACTAGAAAGAAGTTTGAGAGGTGATCTAATTGAAATGTTCAAAATAACAAATGAAATTTCAAATTATTGTAGAGAGGTTTTTAAATATTTCTCCTCGAATTGGAAATTTCTTATCAAGGCAGATTTCAAAAACTAAGTCTATTAACCAATTGGATCTTTTGTTAATTAAGTAATATATTTCTGGAAATAATTCCCTAATCAAATCAAAAACAGCAATTGCGTAAAAATTAGGATTGAATGGGTTAATCTAAAAAAAAAAAGATTGGACAAAAACGAATTTAGGAGGGCATGTTGGGAACTATCTAATGAATAACTTAACAAAAATTGATTTGTGGATAGATATGGTATTAATATTAAATATATCCCGTGCAAAGATTCACTTTTTTTCTAAACTTGATGTGAGAAGATAGGAAAATAGGAGAGATTCCTAGCTAACAAATGTACAATTTCTGGAACAACTAATGGTACAACACAACACTAAATTGATTGCTGGATTTGTCTTAAACGTGCGTTTAGGGTTATTTCATGCTTAGATATGAGGAAATGGCATTAATACAGATATTTTTATGTGTAGTTATTTCTTAAGATATTTTTGTGCACGGTCCCATAGAATTCTAATAGTTTTTAAACATAATTATTTTATCTATATATGGGAATCTGGCAACCCAACAGAAAAAAACATAATTGTTAAATGACATTAAAAATCAATTATATTCACTAGCAAATATATGCACCCTCCGGGTGCAAGTATTTAAGTTTTAATGTAATAAAATATTGTATCAAATTAGAAAGGCTAATGAAACTAAATAAGAATACAGATAAAAAGATTTGAAACAGAGGGAGTATAATAAAAGATTTGGTAAAAAATGGAACAACTGAAACTTACTCTTCCGTCAGTCTCGTCTTTCATTGTTATTTTTTCTAATTTAAGTATTTAGTTAAAAGAAGTAAAGAATAAAATGACAGTTATTTTATCTTGTTAATGGATTTCATTTAAGATTAATTGAAGAGATTTTTACTTATATTCATTAAAATAAAACCAAACAGTTAGAAATCAATAATACTAAGCACATATTTATTAAATTCGATTTTTTAATATTAATATGCAAATTAGCCTTTCCGTTCACACTGTAAACCGCTATTTTGTTGTATATATAAATATAATTGCATGTTGTCAGTATGTAGACATAGTTAACAGTATTAATAATGTAAGACAATTTTATTAATAATTGAGGTTTAAATAAAAATAAAATCATGGAGAATGTGATGTCAATAACTAAGAGAATTGTGACTTGAGTAGGAATATAGTTTCGGTTACAGACAGAAAAACACACAATCTCCATTATAATAAGATTTTCCATTATATCCTTAATGCTACACATTTTTGAGTTGTATAACGGTTATCGTTCTGGGAATTGTATAAAGTGACCCGAGTTCAAATCCTGTATTAGGCTGTTAGCATTTCCCATAACGTTAATATCTTTCCCAAAGGTAAGCATTCAACTATTTTCCTTTCACTTATGGTCAAATAGTAGGGCAGATTGGGCTCTTTAACCTTGGTATAGCAACTGGTTTATGGAAGAAAAATTACTGATGTCAAGCCAGTTAAACTTCACTTAACAATTAATCTTATGTCACACCAATCTCGTTCGGAGAGGTTGGGTAAATACATTTATACTGTTTTGGGATAGTAAAGTGTCAAGTTACACAAAAATATTAAAGAGTGTGAAATTTAATATTTTGAAAAAACAAATGATGTTTGTTATGTAATTGCTGACAGAAATCTGTTTCGACCAAATCGATAAATTGGTCTTCATCACGAGCAACATAGACGGGAAAAGAAAAATATCCGTTAAAAGACTGTTTAGAAAAACTCAAAAGAGTTTGTTGTAAAAATGTTGATACCCACTTTAGATTTTTATATAATTTTTACAGCAAACTCTTTTGAGTTTTACTATAAACTATAATGCTTCTGATTTTTTAAAATTAAAAATAAAATTTATTTTATTTTTAAAACAGAACACGCATTTTTTTAAATTTTCAGCGGTTGAATACAGCGTTCGTTTTTGTAAACAGTCTTTTAACGGATATTTTTCTTTTCCCGTCTATGTTGCTCGTGATGAAGACCAATTTATCGATTTGGTCGAAACAGATTCTGTCAGCAATTAGATAACAAACATCATGTGTTTTTTTTTCAAAATGTTAAGTTTCATACTGTCGGATTAATTTCCATCTATTTTTCATTAAAGAGTGTACATTCATTTCAAATTGTGCTTTAGTTTTAAAGAAATATCTTAATATGATATTTTCCCCATTTAAAGTTCTTGCCTCTATCCCACGTGATCAACGTGCTGGACGGTGACATTGCAGTAAGCGAGTTCGAACTTGCGTCGCATTATTACGTTTACTTTCAGATAAATACCATTAGGAAAGGTATGGATCCTTTCATCCCCCAGCTATAGGTTAAATAGTATCACCACTGTTTTTCTACAAGGATGGCTCTGGTATTAAATAACCCATGAATGTTGATATGTTATTAAATAAGTAAAAAGTAAAGTCGTCGGGGTGGCCTAAAGTCGGCATCAGCCAAACAGCGAAGGAGTCTATCCCCTTTTCAATAGCACTAGACCAAGGAGATTGTTTTGGCGTCTGACGTGGAGCACCACACATACCGTCAGATCCCTGTGCTACTCATACGCTGAGTTGGCGAGGGCCGGTATCGAACCCGGAACCATGTAGTTCCTAGTTCAACGCTCTACCGACTGAGCTAAACCGGACCTAAAAAAAAATCAAACTGGAATCAACATGAACACAATAATACAAAACAGTTTTGCTGTGTAATCGGTTTTTAAATCGGTTGTAAATTAAATGCGATTTCAGCAAAATGACAAATTTCTTCGTTCTTTTTTCCAATTACTGAATTTCATTTATAGCCCACTTTCAATCTTTCAGTGTTATTTCTGAAAAATAGGAATATAGGACTCGCCCCCAAGCCCCCCCCAAAAAAAAAAAACACTGATTACCATATTATAACCTTATTTACCTTCTTTGGCCTTTAACACAAATGGGCATGTGCGTTGATTGGGATTAATTTAATTAATTTTGGGAATCATTCACGTGATTTTAATTAATCGTTTTCTGGGTTTAATTCGGTACCTTTCGGCGAAACTCATTCATTTATGGTTTTTAACCGCGTTTTTGTTAAATATAGTTGATAAGGAACAAATACCTTATAAACAAATTATACAATGACTGCTGTTAAAGCTTTTATCTTATGAACTCTCAGAGTCCAAAAATGGTTTTGGGTCCAAACATCATAACGACTAGCTCAAAGCAACCCAGCAGTAACTCATGATACCACCAGACTTGTTGAATCGTCATCACACCGTAGGTCTGTATTGTCTACACTGATACCATTAAAATTCCCACCAAAAGTCTCACTAATATAAATAAATAACAAGAAAATGAAAAAATTAAAATCGAGTGAACAGTAAACGGCAAATTAAGCACAAATAAAATTTCTAAAAAACTCTCCCCCCCCCCAACACACACACCTCAGAACCATAAAAACAACAAGTAAACAGTAAGCAGCAGAAAACCCTCAATAAAATTCCCGAGCAGAAATTATTCCACCTCTGAAGCATAAAACAAAACAACCGCCTCTCTACAAAGCACTACACTATAGTATATAAGAGAGCATGAAAACGAATCCAACTACTTGGATTAAAAATCGCATCGGCGGCAAACTGTTTGTAACCAAGTGCCGCTGAGTTCATGTCCACGCTAACCTAGCTTATATATACTAGCAAATATATGCACCCTCCGGGTGCAAGTATTTAAGTTTTAATGTAATAAAATATTGTATTAAATTAGAAAGGCTAATGAAACTAAATAATACAGATAAAAAGATTTGAAACAGAGGGAGTATAATAAAAGATTTGAAACAGAGGGAGTATAATAAAAAAAAAATGGAACAACTGAAACTTACTCTTCCATCACTCTTGTCTTTCATTGTTATTTTTTCTAATTTAAGTATTTAGTTATAAGAGGAAGTAAAGAATAAAATGACAGTTATTTTATCTTGTTAATGGATTTCATTTAAGATTCATTGAAGAGATGTTTGCTTATATTCATTAAAATAAAACCAAACAGTTAGAAATCAATAATACTAAGCACATATTTATTAAATTCGATTTTTTAATATTAATATGCAAATTAGCCTTCCCGTACACACTGTAAACCGCTATTTTGTTGTATATATAAATATAATTGCATGTTGTCAGTATGTAGACATAGTTAACAGTATTAATAATGTAAGACAATTTTATTAATAATTGAGGTTTAGATAAAAATAAAATCATGGAGAATGTGATGTCAATAACTAAGAGAATTGTGACTTGAGTAGGAATATAGTTTCGGTTACAGACATACAAATGAAAGGTAAAATGGATATGAATCCGACAAAATGTGTAGAGAGTTTATAGAAAAAACAAGATGTTAATAGTTTTGCTGACAGAAATCTGTTTCGACCATATGAAGCGGTCTTTATCAAAGCAACTATCTGTAAAAGGAAAGACGAAATAAATATATCGTTAATCACGAGACACAGAACGCTCTAGATCGGGGCCGGAATTTAAAAAAAAAATTTAAAATGCATATTTTATGTTAAAAATGAAATAAATTTTATTTTTAAAAATTAGAAGCATTTTATCATTAAAAAAGCTCAAAAGTGTTTGAAGTAAAAGTGTAAATAAATATCAAAATGTTCAGGAAAATGTCTCGGCTACAAAAGAAAGTATAAAAATATAATAAGTCCAATAGTAAAATTGATGAAGATGGAAAATTTCAGGAATCTGTAATGATGATGTAGCGTTTTGTGTCTCGTGTTTAACGATATATCTATTTCGTCTTTCCTTTTACACATAGTTGCTTTGATAAAGACCGCTTCATATGTTTCGAAACTGATTTCTGTCAGCAAAACTATTAACATCTTGTTTTTTCTATAAACTCTCCACACACACACACACACACACACACACACACACACACACATATATATATATATATATATATATATATATATATATATATATATATATATATATGAATGATAGAAAGGCATTTATTTTGCAACATTTATTTTTAAGTAGAATCCTAATTCAGTGATGAATAGTAATCACATAGTTCGAAATTAATAGGCGGAACATGTCTTATACTAATCCATCTAATCCAATCAACGTCACAGGCTACTGACCTATTTTCAAGCTTTGAAACTGATATTGCATCTCTGCTTACAGAAGGAAATTGTATTTTATATATATATATATATATATATATATATATATATATATATATATATATATAATGTGTATATATGTATATATATATATATATATATATATGTGTGTGTGTGTGTGTGTGTGTGTGTGTGTGTGTTTGTATCTTTGATAAAGATGACAGGGTGTATATATAGAGATATTGATAATAACACAAAGTAGACATTAAAATATGTACTCATATCTAAAAATGAAATTGACGCGTTGTCTTCAACCGGAAGTAATTCCGGGTTCAGTTTTTAAATATGTATCCGTTTCTGTCTGGTCTGGTGACAAAATATAGCATCACATTTTGATGTCCAGGTCATCCGGAAAGATTTGTAACTAAAATATCTGTGTCCCTTTAAGGTATTATTATCATTCTATAATCATTATAAGTCTGTGTTTTTGTGAGTGAAATTTGTTAATCCACTTTTTTACTTTTATAGAATGTCGCAAATTTATTACGGGAGATGTATTATTTATTTATATATTATCGGTTCTTGTTAATATATATATATATATATATATATATTTGAAGGCGAAATAATGCAAATTTATGTTTAAAAACATATTTATTTAATTTTTTTTTCTTTTTTGTTTCCCTTAATATTTTCAGGCTATGCCCATCTTCAGAGAGTTGAAAAATGTTTTTAAAAATTCCATCTGTATTTGTTAAACTCAACTGTGATGTTAATCCGTTGAATGTTTTAATGTAAATGCAAACGTTCGACAAAGATTGTAAAGTTCCGCTCGGGAAAGATAGTAAAACTCCGTTAGATCCCGTGCTGCGTCTTGTTTCGCGGGATGTTTTGAAAATCATTTCAGATATAAATATATATATATATATTTTTAATACTATAAAAATAATGAGGCCCTGCTCGGGGATATTGAAATAAAGATTTTTTTTTAAATTATTTTTATAGTGAGTTAGAAGCATTAATTAAAATGTAATAATATATTTTTGTCGCAAATTTATTACGTGAGATGTATTATTTATCTGTATATTATCGGTTCTTCTTAATATATATATATATATATATATATATATATATATATATATATTGTGTTATTATCAATATCTATATATATAGACCATGTCATCTTTAATTTGTTAATACACTTTCTTTACTTTTATAGAATGTCTCAAATTTATAACGTGAGATGTATTATTTATCTATATATAATAACGGCTCTTCCTTATATATATATATATATATATATATATATATATATATATATATATATATATCTTTCATCCACTGACACGTGTTTCGAC
>CM042145.1:31026053-31061053 GCA_023376005.1 Doryteuthis pealeii | reverse complement strand
ACACACACACACACACTCACACACACATTATATATATATATATATATATATATATATACATAGAGAGAGAGACAGAGACAGACACAGACAGACAGACAGACAGAGACACACAGACAGAGAAAGAGACACAGACAGAGAGTGAGGCGTGTGTGGTGTAATGGTTAGAGTCGTAGGCTCATCGACCCGAATTCAAATCCTGAGCTAAGGGCTAGACGTGGCCAGCCGATTGATCGGAAGATATCTCACTCTCAGCTATGGGTAAATAGTTGGGCAGACTCTTTAACCATGGTTAGGTAACCAGTCTAGGAGATGGAAAACTCGGAATTCAAACCTGTTAAACAGTGAAATTTACCTTGTGTCACATCCTACTCGTGTGGAGGTGTTGAGCAACTGTCTGTGGCCGAGGGGATAAGATATCAGGTTGGCAAACAATCAATCGGACTCTAAACAAGGATAGTTGTTGTGTCTAGTCACACTGAAGAGGCGTGAAACGCCGAAACACGTGTCTTTGGATGACTTATTATATATACATATATATATATAAACTCTCACTTTGTTTACAAAGTTCGAGGACTCTAGTGAATTCATTTCCGCTTAGAAATGTATCAATTAAATATTCTCCTATATTTGACAGCTGCACGGGTAGGAGACTTGGCGAACGAAAATTCATTCAGGTCTCAGACCCGACCAGGGGTAGCTGTTAACGTGTAGCCACACTGATGAGAGGTAAACCTCGAAACACGTGTCTGTGGATAACTTATATATATATATATATATATATATATATATACATATATATATATATAATATATATATATATATATTGTAATTTGCTAGAAGCTTTGTGTGGTTATCTGGTTTGAGGATTGGTTTTGGAGGCGATCTTAATAGGGTGTAAAATTTTATCATTTACCGGTAATTAATTATTTTCTTAATATTTCGGGATTAAATCTCACTTCAGCAGAAAGGGATGTGCACGGCTGCTTTTACTAATTTATTCTATTATAAACAGCATTGGTTATCACTTTATAGAGCTCCGACCTTTTAGAGATCGTCTGACGAAGGGATATTTCATCCCGAAATATTAAGAAAATAATATCTCTAAACCATATATATATATATATATATATATATATATATATATCATTGGAATAATATATATATATTATATATATATATATATATATATATATATATATATATATATACTGTAGTGTGGGATGGTCACTGTTTCAGCTTTTGCTGGAATGGCGTACCAAAGGCATTGATCAAATGTTACACATTCATAGAATAATGTATTATGTGTGTGACCAGTTACCTCGCATACACAACCTTTATGCTGTCCATAAACACTCACATACATTCAAATTACCACCATATACATACGCACATCACTTTATCCAATCATATACATCCTATGTGTGTTGAATTTTCTGAATTTTTTAAAAATGTTTTCGATTTTCCTTGCATTTGAAACATCTTCACCTGATGATTGCCTTGCATGAAAGCAATATGGTCATGAATGTTCCTTTGTCACCTAATAAATAGATATGTAAAACCGTTATATATTTACTTTATTATTATATATATATATATATATATATATATATATATATATATATATATATATATATATATATATATATATATATATATATATATATATATATATATATCAACACCTCCACACGAGCAGGAGGAGACACAAGCCCAATTTTCAAATAGCCCTTTCTATTTTATCCATAGCTGGAGAGTTAATATTTAGATTAGTACCGTTCTAAATGATATTAGCGTTATGTGAAATGCAACCAGCCTCATCTAGGATTTCAACTCGGATCTTGTGTCCATTTCCTTAGACGATAAACATTACATGAAGAGCGCCTCTGAAATATATATATATATATATATATATATATAATATATATATATATATAAGAGATTTATCCAAAACTTGGTAGTAAGGGATGATTCTATATGTGATTTCAAGATCCACTGTACTAATATTGATGATCCAGTATGTATAAATACAGTGAATCATTAAATCACTAAAGAGAGCTCAATGTAAAATAACCTTTTAGATTATATACAGAGCAATATTTATCAATAAAGGAAGGAAGAACTCAATACAGTAATCCCATAATAAATTTATTTCGACAAAAATTGGGGCCCATATAAATCTAAGTTGATTTAAACCGGCTCCCCAAATGTTTGCCTCATCAGATGGGTCTCAATTCACTTATCTTTGATGAGGCAAACATTTGGGGAGCCGGTTTAAATCAACTTAGATTTATATGGGCCCCAATTTTTGTCGAAATAAATTTATTATGGGATTACTGTATTGAGTTCTTCCTTTATTGATATATATATATATATATATATATATATATATATATATATATATGAGAAGTAAATACACAAGCGATGTGTTTGTGATATGGCTTTTTTTAGCCGACAATTTTTTGGAGAATATGTGCTTAATTGAAGTTTTACCTAATTTTGAAGGTTAATTGATTAATAATTAATTAATTAGGCGGGCATACCTATTTAAATGTAAGGCTAAACAAATCGAGAAAAATTTACATACAGAGATTGATTTTTCTCGGTTTGTTTAGCCTTACATTTAAATAGGTATGCCCGCCTTATTAATTAATTATTAATTAATTAACTTTCAAAATTAGGTACGACTTCAATTAAGCACATACTCCCCCCCAATATATATATACCAACTCCCCCGCACAAGCAGGATGTGACACAAGGTCAATTTCTTAAGCGGTGTTTAACAGGTTTTAAATCAGAGTTTTCCTTCTTCTAGACTGGTTACTTAGCCATGATTAAAGAACCCAGTATGTCCTGCTGTTTACCCATAGCTGGAGGGAGAATTGGATTCATACCTTTCCCAATGGTATTAGCGCCATATGAAATGCCAATAGCTTCGTCCAGGAATTGAACTCGGGTTGACGAATCCATTTCCTCCAACTCCAAACATTAGCCCACGCGCCTCCAAATGAATATATGAATATATGATATATTTGTGTATGTGTGCATGTGCGTGAGTGCGTGTTCGCACTGCAAAAGAGCTGCGTGGATTTCATTACTGTTGGTTTTTTGTTTTTGGAATTTGTTGAATATTTTTTCAAGAGATAAGATTGTGTGTAGATTGCCAGTTTAATTATAAAAATATCGGTGTCTTCGTATTTCTTGTGAGACGGAATTGGCAAATAGTCTTGAGAAAGTGACAAGTAGGAAATCATGAAAGCCTCTCTCTCTCCATTTTTGTGTCCCACGCATTCAGGTGCAGCTGTCACTGTAGCAGTATTTTTTGTTTGTTTCTTTTTTTTTTCTTCTTTCCTTTAATTTTTTCTTCTATTTATTTCGCTTCTTTGGAGATATACTGTTTTGTGATATTGAATGAAAAGATCGGCGTTTCTATTTCCACGAAACGCCAATATGGATTTTATCGTCGATTTCAACGAGAGTGTCGATTAACAGCTTATAATTTCCCATGCACAAAGGTTTTGTCTACGCACACGTGCATTTTGGCTGTTTGTTAGATTACGTACTCAATGATTCAAACGCTCATTCATAACCAGAGAATGAACAAATTCTCAATAGCAAACAGCTAACAACAGTTGTTTTCGCCATCTTTTGATGCGGTCGACCGTCAGATGACAAAAGAAAGTAATGATTCTCATCAAACACAGCATCAATGATAATCATTCTATTTATTATTATAATAAATGGAATAACGAGCATCATCAATTTCTCAACTACTAGAGTAGAACTGATCACTACTTTTTATTACCGCCCTGTCGGCTGGAGCGTTAGAATGCACCGACTGCATCTCTGTAGAGGAGTAAGACTCTCCCAATGAGGCCACCTGTTAGCCGTGGGTGGCGACCCGTGATGCTTAAGGATAGAACCCAGGTGGATGAGCAGTTCATGACTTGCAATACTCCACTTTGGCCCTATCGTGGGCTAGACGGGCGGTCGGAGAGACACCCTCTGATCAATCGACTGGTCACGTCAAGCCCTAGCACCTATATGATTACCCCAACCCTATTGTTCTTATCGCAAGCCCCAACACTTTTTATCATATGGGTGCTAGAAGGCGGTAACTGTGGGTCTGCATGTCGTGGGAATGACGTTAAACTCTATCTGATGGTTAGGTTCCAGTTTTTGAGGTTTGGGGAATGTGGAGCTCCCGTTCATCACCATTGCTCCCTGGTCCACCCTGACCCGGAGTGGTAGTACCTGTTAGGGTCATATCTATGGGTTGAATAGAAAAACATGAGTTGATAAACAAAATTTCTTATCCATTAAGGATGAATTTATTTCGAAACTTTGTCGGCATTAAATGACCCACTGAGGTTGATATGCCGTAAAACAAAACAAACCAAAACCAAAACCTACTTTTTATTATTTTGATCGTTTTTAAATTATTGATTCATTATCATCATCAGGTTGTACCGAAAGCATGGATCTCCATCACTCTTCCTCGCCACCCGACCCTATTACACATCGCCCCTAGAAGATCCTCTGCACAGCATCCAGTATTCACCAAAGGCTGATCAACGTAGAATTTTGCTGGCCAACCTAGGCTAGTGTGACCATGTGCAGGTACCCACAGGAGAACGTCACTTACAAACGTCCTTGCCTCTCCTCCGTGTCTTTTCCGTCTTACTCTGGTTTGTGTGGTAGGATGTAAGTACAGCTGCTCTTTTGCGGGGTGCTACTTCCAGGATCGGTTCAAGAAAATATTATTAAATTAATAATACTTATATATTCTTAATCATTATGAGCAATATATCTAATGCTAATGGCGTTAATGTTTTAATGATAAATTTATTCCTGAGATTGATATTTAAATACGATGACTACCGCTAGCGGTGACAGTCCCCATCGTGTAGTGTCTAACCTGCTGGACTCTGGCATCGTAGTAAGAGAATTCAAACTCCAGTCGCATAATTATGCTAACGTTTGGACCTAATACCCTTGGGAAAAGTATTAACCCCTTCATGTCCCGAGCTTTTTTTTGTAAAATAGTACCATTACCATTCTTCTAAAAGGATTAATTTGGCATCAAATATATCACAGTAGTTGATATCTTATTAAACAGAAACTAAAACAATACCATTATCACTAACCGCCATCATAAAACCAACTCACAAGGAGTGAAATAATAATAATAATAATAATAATAATAATAATAATAATAATAATGATAATAATTGTTGTGATGTTAATCCAACAGTAAAAAAGAAGTCACGTCGAGGTAGGGTAAAATAAGACAAGTGTATTTACAATAATGGTACAGGAACGGCTAGCTTGCCGTTAAACGGTAACAGTACAACCTTTTCACTCGGTGTCTCACTATTTATAGTGAGAACCGGTGTATATTCTCCACTGTAGGAACGGCCGGTACAACAACAACAACAATAATAATAATAATAATAATAATAATAATAATAATAATAATAATAATAATAATTGGGAGGTGATCCACTGCGAATTATGCAAAAAATTAAACTTTGACCATACAACAAAATGGTATATGCATAAACCAGAATCTGTTCTTGATAATGAAATAAAATTTTCTGGGACTTCGAGATAAAGACGGATCACCCTATCCCAGCCAGGAGACCAGACCTAGTGTTGATTAACAAAAAAAGAGAACGTCTCAACTGGTGGACTTTGCGGTCCCAGCAGATCACAGGGTGAAGCTGAAGGAAAATGAAAAGCTGGATAAATACCTGAACCTTGCCAGAGAATTGAAAAAGCTGTGGACTATGAGAGTGAAAGTGATACCAATTGTAGTTGGTGCACTTGGAACGGTCCCAATAAACTTGGAAAAAAGACTGAAGGATCTAGAAATCAGAGGAAGAATTAAGACCATCCAGACTACTGCACTGCTGCAATCGTCTAGAATACTCTGAAGAGTCCTGGAAACCTGAGGAGACCTGTTGTCACTCAGACTCCAGTGAAATACCATCAGCTAACGCTGATGTGAAAAACTCAAAAGGAGTGAAATAATACATAAAATTCTGAGGGACTCCAAGATAAAGACGGATCACCCTATACTAACCAGAAGACCAGACCGAAAATTAGGGAAAATTAAAGAAAACAAAAAGATCGACACATATCTTAATCTTTCTAGAGAACCGAAAAGCATGAGGAACATGACGGTGGAGGTAATACCAATTGTAGTTGGTGTGCTTGGAGAGATCCCCAAGGAATGAGGATTGGAGGATTTTGACATTTGAGGATGAACAGAGTTCACCCAGGTCACCCATACCACATAATGTATAATACCTAGAAAGGTCATTGAGACATGAGACTTGTTGTCACTCAGACTCCATTGAAAGACTAGCAGTTACAGTTGATTTCAAAAAATCGCAAGGAGTAAAATAATCATATGAGAGGGAGAAGGAGACGGTAGATGAGGCGGAAGAGGTACTGGAAGAGAAGGAGGTATTATTAGCAGCAATATTGAGATATTTGACAATGATCTTGTAAAATATCATCACCATCATGTCATGCGGACAGTAAGGATCCCCATGAATATCTCTCCCCATTTGTTCCTATGATGCATCAATCCTAGCTAGTCCTCCTCATGTTATCCATTACCCGCACTTAGCTGATTAATTTCGGCCCACGTATATCCAGGTGTAAGAGTTCACAGGTAAACGTCACTTATGCGTTCGTCCTTACTTCTTTAACAGTGTCCGGTGTGGTTTTTGGGGGTTTTTTTTTGTCTTACTTGGATGGTTTGTGTGATTGGATTAAGAAACTGTTGTGAGGTTTTAAGGGACCAAATGAGACCAAAACGACGGGTAACAAATGTAGGAAAATGTATTAACAAAAAGTAGACAAATACAATACAGAGAAGTGGGAATTATGTCGTCAAATAGAATTGTGAGCTGACTCGTATTGGCTTACTCTCAAGCCGCAATTGTCCCTGTTACTTATAGTAACCCGTCGGCGCATTCCATTAGTCTTATAGGGTGTATCACCTATAACAGAAACAATGATCAATAAATAATACAACTTTGAGAAGTTTTGTGGTGAGTAGTGAAAATAATTCCCAATGACTAATCTCTCTTTCAAAATATACAATTGTTTTATCCAAACAAAATCAATATGGAACTTGACGACTTGCAAAAAGAAATTGCATTTTCTTAAAGTAAAATTCAAAAGGACCAGAAAAAATATTCACATTAATTCACAGTGAATGCAAAGCCATTTATATTTAAAAACTTAACATAATATCTCAAGCGACGAAATGCAAGACATGATTTACGCCTTTTTTTTTTTTTTTTTTTTGAGGCTTTTTCCTTCTCTCCTGGGTTGGATTTCACCAAAGGCAGTAAATCCTTTGAGAGGAAACAGAATCGGATTAACACGTCCCGATCAAACTGAGAATTTCTCATCGAATTAATATCATCTAATGGTGTAAAAGATTCCAAAGACTGGATCTGGTTATCAATAACAAAACAAAACCCAGAGAAGAAAAAAAGAAAAAAAAAAGAAGAAAAAGGAAAAAGAAAATGAAAATCATCCAGCTCTTGGATTGGAGTTAAGACATGCAAAAGGGATTGCGGTTTCTATTCTGTCTGGTCATTTGGGAGCGATGATTATTTGATTAAAAACAGAAGAAAAACGAAAAAAAAACAGATTAAGTTTAGCATAATCTGGTATATGCGTAGGGAGTGGTCGATATCTAAGTTTATTTTCCTGAACTCCCACCAGGTTAGATTAACACAAACTGAGTCGCATGAGATAACCAGTGCTAACAAATGCATGTTCTCATCGGCAGCCCCCACTTAAGCCGCCTCAGGCATCAGGCTATAAATCGACCCTCCTTCTTTTTTATGAGGGGGCAGATGCAGCCGGGAGGACGGCAACCTAGTATCACCGGTTCGCCTCAATCACCGATTCAGAAGCCGAAGCTCCTAAACCATTAGTGGTCGATATCTATGAATATTCTGTATCCCTTGCTTTCACCTGTAGCTCTCCAAAATACAGGTATAAAATATTGATTGATAGAGTACGGGAATAATATATAACAACTGGCAGGACCTGTGGATATACTAATGCATCTAGTTTAATTATTACAACGATTGATATGTTTATTTAAGAGCTATTGCGGTTATTCAATATGTAAAAAGTATTATAATCTTAGTTTAACTCTCTATCACCCTTTTTTCTTTCTTTACTTCTTTTCATCTTTTCATTATGATCGATTGAAACAGACAAGGCGCTATCGCTTCCGCACGTTCATCACTTCTCTCTGTCTTTCCCTTATTCTTTCTTTCTTAATATATTTTTCTGTGTAGCATGTCTTTTTTCTTCCCGTTCTTTCTTTATGATAAAAACGGAATGGTCCATTGTTTAGCTGAGGGAACCATATCCCTTAAGAAATAAGAATTCGGTGGATAAGCAACACTAGCTAATCAGGATTTACATTTTTTGCATATCATCTTGGACGATTTGAACGGTCTCATTTTTAACCTGGGGATGTTGCAAGATGATAACGGTCGTACTTCTAAGAAACACGAGTATTATATATAGAAATGACATTTCTTTTTTAATTAAAGAAAAACGAGTCGGTCATAATCCGTCTGTCCTTTTTTTCAGACGAATCCACAATGTGAAAATGCAATGAAATTATTTTACTGGGAGTGAGGGAGAGGTCGATATCTTAGAAGATTCTGTATCTCGAACTTTTACCTGCAGATTTCCAAAACAAAGGTATACAAAATATGTACAAAAATGTTATATTATAACAACTAGTACAAAATAAAAAAACACCCTCCGGGCGATGTAGAAATAGATTTTTTAAAACATATTGCCAGAGGGGTGAGAGTAAAAAATTCAATGTCAGTGAGTTTGTACCCTAAGTAAGTAAAATCATCAAATTCTTTAAAGGATTAGAAAATAAAACAATTTGAAATGTAAACTTTAAATATGTATTAAAATAAAATAAACTATATATAGATTTATAATACCAGTCATGTATTTATCAAAACTTGTTTTAAAAAACAATGAGGACTGTCTAATGTTGCATGTTCAAATTTTGAGTGTATTTATTCCATGTTATGATGATTTTGGGTAATGTGACGTAAGCAGTGATGTAATTTTTGTTACAGACAAAAACCGGAAGCGAATCTCCATTATTAGTAGATAAAAAAGAGAGTTACGTTTATAAATGGTGACATCTGGTAGAATTTCACAAAATCTAGCCCACCCTGTCGACTGGGGCTGTTGAATACAACAACTACAGTTCTGCAGAGGAGTAAAATCGCCCAAATAGGACCATCTGTTGTTGTGCCCGTGATGGCCTGTTATGCATAAGGATGGAATCCTGATGACTGAGTAGTTCATGACGTGCAATATTACACTTTGACTCTTACTTAGGTTAGACAGGCAATCTAGGAGGTCTCCTCTGATCAATCAGCCAGCCACTTCTAGTGCTCGCACATATATGATTGTGCCGACCATATTGACCATCTCAAATTCTTTTTATATGTGCGCTAGAAGTCATTTTTACTGTCCTGGGTATGATGTTAAACTGCATCTAGTAGTGAGGTCATTCTTGCGCTCGGGGGAATGTGGAGTACCCCTTCATTGCCATTACACTCAGATCTACTAGGACCAGGTGTGGTAGTACCATCTATGGTTAAATAGTTTAAAGAAATGAGTTTAAGATGTATTAACAATTGAGTGGTATTAACTGTTAGGATCCCATTCAAATGTGTTAAAAATTGAGTTTGAAGAAAATCAATACCCATCAAGAATGAATAACACAAAACGTCTTCGGCATAAAATAACCGAAGAGTTGACATACCGTAAAATACAACCAACAAATTCCATCTGTCCCCCAGAAAGTGTTCAATATCAAAAAAAAGTTCTAATGGCTGAAATAATAGAGTTTTTACCACTGGAATCATTGTTCATTTTCTGAGAAAATTCATGAATACTGGTCCTCTTTACCAGCTAAACTGTTTATATTAGTATCTCAATTCATATTTTAATTAATTTGAGAAGGCGCCCGTCGTGTAATGGCTATACTCATAGGAAGTACAATCGTAGTTCAAATCCTGGACGAGGCTGTTTGCATTTCCCTTTGCTCTAATACCCATGGGAAAGGTATGCATCCAACTACCCCCCCAGCTATGGGTAAATTGTGCGATATATATATATATATATATATATATATATGTGTGTGTGTGTGTGTGTGTGTGTGTGCGTGCGTGTGAGTGTGAAATTTAATCTAAATAACTAAAAAATATAAATAACTAAGAAAGTTGGCCTAGCGTGTCATGGTAATCAATAAGCTGATTTTGCATACAAGTTTGCTAATACAGTGAGTTCATGAGAAGCTCTATATTTTTGGCCTCATGCCAAACTTACTAAATAATAAGGATAATCATTGTGGCTAAACCATGAGCATTTCAGAAAATTATTCGAGGCAAATGAAATAGAATATGAGTCAATTGTTATCAGGTTGGATGGAATATAATATCCTATTTTCTAGATGAATGCTTTAGAGAAACATCTTTAAAGTATTTACCCTTGTTAATACAATGAGTATTTCTTTGTCGTTCAAATTATAAGAATACTGTTCGTGTTGTATAGCGGCTTCAAATTCAGGCTGCTACGTCGTGTATTTGAATACGTTGCGGGTATATATGGTCACGTAGCGAAGTACGTAGTAGTCAGACTTAAGAAACCACATCACATGGGTATTGTAAAAACCTTGACTTTATTTCTTTAATCTCTGTCGTGGTATGGGTGGCGAGCGTTGACAATAGGAACTGCCCAAGGGTTGACGATGACTGCTACTACTGTTGGGATGACTGGCGATGGTGAGGTGGAAGGGGTGGACAAACCACACTGCCCGTTGGCAGCGATGGACCGTAGCGACGGTCGTTCACTTATTCTCCGACCACTGTCTCCTGTCTGACTGACCTCGGCTCGAACCTTCCGGCCTTTATATTCATAGATACTCCTACGCATATTTATCTTTTGATCTAGTCTTCACATCCGCTAACATACCTACGCATTTTTATCTTTTGATCTGATAACGGACATTTGTTATATATTTCTTTATATTCTCCCTGCTTCCTTGACCGGAAAGCCTCGCTTCCGTTTTCCCCTTTTTTAAATATATATTTTATATTTCTCTTTGTCTTTTTGCCAGAAGCTTCGTTTCCGGCCGAGGCCAATACAACATTCGTAATCTTCTTCTGTATTTGCCACTATGTCCGTCGGATCTAAAAAAAAACATGTTAGACATGTTTTATATGTTTGACTCTATGTGTTTTATAAATTTTTCGATGCAAGTGCATCAACAAAATCCATTAAGAACACTTATGGAGATAATAAACTGAATGTAAACAATTTCCGGGAGGTTTTCCTCGTTTTTGAAGTGAGAATATCAGTCTAAAGGCGAGCTTCCTTAGTCATTTTACCTCACGATAAGGCTTAAAGCTACCTTCACTATGGATCGCTTAAGGGAGTTCGATTAGGAAAATTTCTTCGTCTTTCATATTCTCCTGACTTTTCGCTTCCGGATTATCAAGCTGAGGGAATCATTTCCATGGTCAGATTGACATTACCAAATGAAGTTTAACACGGGTTGGTCTCCTATTTTACACCAAAATCTAAAGGATTTTAAAAGCATGAAATCTATAAGCTTATTGACTGACGGAATGAGATTCTAGAAAACAATGGAGGTTATGTTACTGATTAGATATTTCTATAAGCATTTCTGTTTTCATTTATAATATACAGTATACTCTGAAATCAGAAAAAAAAATTCTTTTTAACCTAATATATTAAAAGATACTACGGAGATTATAAGTCCTTGGAGTTTCGGTTTGACTAACCAAGGTGAAAGGGTTAAAGTTAAAAGTTACAGAAGAGTCGTTGCTACTAAAATAGTCTCTCTTTAAATCTATGGAAACCTTTCTCTAGTGAGATTCTCACACATAACGTTCATGTGTATCAATCAATATCTAACACATGACTTTCATGCGTCTCAATAAATTCATAGAAGTAATCATTAACAATTAAATACCTTTGGTTGACCCTCAGCCACTACCTTCTAGCACAAATATGATAAAAAGATATAGGTGCTTGCTATAATAGCAATTTGAAGCATAACCAGCCGATTGATAGGTGAGGCTTTTGCTCTTCTAGCCCAGAAAGTATAAATGGGAGTGTGCATGTCAGGGAACCACTTAGTATCAGTTTTACAGACCGCTCAGCGACCAGAGTCCAGTTCAGTCCAGTCCTCTGGCATTAAGCGTCGCCAACTATGGATAAAAGGTGTCAACAGTGAGTGTGTGTGTGTGTGTGTGTGTGTGTCGAGGGTGGAGGTTACCCCTCTGCAGAGATGCAGTTGGCATAATCTACAGCCCCCGTCGAAAGGGCTCAGGCCTGGCAGTGTCGAAATTCAAATCACAAAAATTAGCACTGAAAATAATCTAAAACTTGTGTGAGATAATTGGCGAATTTGAATACGACATTTTGTCACTGATATACATCTACATGCACAAGATTTTTGAGATACGCGCTGGGTAGTGTCGTGTCAATTAAGTTATTAACTGGTTTCATTAGGGGGTATCGGGTCTTCCAACATAATACCCCCCTCGCCAGTTTGACCCCATTAGAGATGTTCATCCTCTAATGCGCTACCCGTGTTTTAGTCAACGTTAACAGAAAGAAAATGGCTTTAAATTAAGTTTTTGCCAACGCTTACCTCGGCTTTTGACCATGCAGAAGGAATTTTGATCAAAACATTTAGAAAAATCAAATGGCCAAGAGCCGCTGACAGAGGCACTTGGCAGGAGTTCGACACAAAGATCTACATGCACAACAGACATTTTGACAGGATTCGGCTTGGGATTGCTATAGTTTAAAAACAAACTAATTCACACAGAATTATTTTGACACATGGCGCAACGGATATAAGGGTAGAGTAAATACAGTTCTAAGAGACAATCATCTGTAGGTTGCAGGTTCAGTTCTCACTACAGGCGAAAACAACATAGAATATTTAACATGTATTAAATATCTATTAATAATGGAGATTCGCTTCCGGTTTTTGTCTGTAACAAAAATTACGTCACTGCTTGCATTACCCAAAATCGTCATAACATAGAATAAATAAACTCAAAATTTGAACATGCAACATTAGACAGTCCTCATTGCTTTTTAAAACAAGTTTTAATAAATACATGACTGGTATTATATATCTATATATAGTTTGTTTTATTTTAATACATATTTAAAGTTTACATTTCAAATTGTTTTATTTTTTAATCCTTTAATGAATTTGATGATTTTACTTACTTAGGGTAGAAACTCGCTGACATTGAATTTTTTACTCCCACCCCTCGGGCAATATATTTCAAAAATCTATTTTTACATCTCCCGGAGGGTGTTTTTTTTATTTTGTACTAGTACAATTAATTAAACATTAACGTTTAATACGTGTACCCAGTCAGGGTGAACAGAATTAGAATCATCGACCCCAGTGGATTAAATAAAGGATTTGATTCGTAAGCACCCGATTACGACATGAAAGAACCCGAGATCGAGGAGGTTTCTGAGTTCGACAACTTGAAGAATACCGGAGGATACATAAACCGAAACGTTTTGTATATAGCAATAAAGCTGAGGTGTGAGAATTATTTTTCTCTTCCCCCCCTCTTTCTATAACCTAGTAGCAAGTTGGTGAGGTGGTCGCCGACTGGGTTGTCCCATTTCCCTCTCTTGAAGCTGACACCTCTTCGTTGTGGTTTATACCAAGGCCTTAAAAGTCCGACTGCGAGGCGGGTGAACAGGAGAAGACAAGAGAACAAGCTGGAAGCGAGTTGGTTATACGTGCAATTCCATATTACTTCTTCCCCCTCAACTATTTGACCCAGTACGAGTAACAGGGGGTCGCGTTTTTGAAGTGGTTAGCTGCAAAGCCCACTAAATTTCGCAACCACTTTATTTACCTGGTCTGGTGGCTACCCCACTAAAGCTCACTACTGGCCCCTCCCCGCTGCGTCGGGATAAGCGCCTCATATTTTTCTCGACAGAGGAAAACAGTCTGAAAGTCTCAATAATACTAATTCACATAGTGTTCTGCAACACTACTTTCCTATTTTATTATTAAATCAGGCTGGTTGGTTGGTTGGTTGGTGGATTTGAGTGGATCACCTTTTTCTCTCGGTTATGCCTAGTTTGCCCCGGTTACACTAAACAAGAACAGCGGTTGGACTAATCAAGGTGATAAGGATAAAGCTTAAACGATTCAGAAGAAGAGTGATTGATGCTATAATAGTCTCCATTTAAAGCCGAAGAAACCAATCCATTACCTACAGCTTTAAACTATCGAGATAACATACGTAAACAACTAGTAGGTGTGTTCCTTTTTTTCTTTTTTTTCTTTTTTTTTTTACAGCTAATAGTTTTGTATGGATGAGTCATCGTAGTAGTAGCCGTAGTCATACCTGTAGTGAGATACTGTTGATGAAGATGACTTTAAAAAAAAAAAGATGAATAACTAAAAGCTACGTTCTCGACGCGATATGCGATGTTTACTAAACGTCCCAGGGAAAATCCAGCTGTTCCGAAGTTATTGTCACAAAGATTCAAGCACTCAAGCAAAAAATAGGATTTACGCATGCGCCGATAGTACCTGCGGTGTTTTGTATTTCTTTTTTTTTTTTTTCATCATGGTATTTTGTCGGCTTTCACTTGTTAATTTATTGCCCTACTCCAATCATTCGCTCTTCCGATTCTGGATTTCTTTTTTATTTTTCATACATAAGCAGAGAACCTATTCACAGATCTACGACCTGTTAATCTTAGTTCAGGTGCATCTACTGGGAAGTAAGAGAAACAAGTCCCTCACATAGCTGACGATATTCAGGAGCATTGTTGTCAATATATTTCAGTTCGTCAGTTTTGATAGAGATATTAGTATCATTATAAATTTTCGGTTCACATGAACTTTAGTGCGTCATTTGATTTCTTTATTATCATTATTTCACTCCATTCGGATTTTTTCACCTCCGCCTAAGCCGCTGGTTCACTGGAGTCTGAGTGACAGCAAGTCTCCTAGGGTCTACAGATTCTTCTCGGTATTCTAGCCGATCTTAACAATGTTGTAGTGTGATGGTCTCGATTCTTCCTCTGATTCCAGTTCATCCAGACTAATTTACAGACCCACCCTGGAAAGTCCAAGGAAAAACAAAAAACTAAAATTAAAAAAAAAAAACCCCAAATTTTTTTTTCACGATCTTCACTTTCATGTTGCAAGAGTTCTTACCTTCCTCTTGGTAAGGTCCAAGTATTTGTTCTTTCCTTTTTGTTGCTTTCTTTCACTTTTAACTCAGAGGTCGACATGACTTGCATCTGGTTCTTCCTGGTTTCTGGATCTTAGTGTTGATATCCGTACGTATCTCAAAGTCTCAGAGAAGAATTACTCAACGTCAAACTTCGTATGCATACCATCCGATTTTGTTTGAAACCGTTCCCGGAGTATTTAGCTGATAGTCATGAACGCGTATTTGAGAACGGCAAATATAAGAAAAAAAAGCAATTTACACACACGTAATAACAAATATGTTTATAATACCGCGAAAACACAATCCAGTATACAGATACAAAAAGATAAAAAAATACTGCAGCCGAACTTCGGGACCTGTGTGCATCTGGAGAGTGAGAGTCATTCACACACTAAAGCTACTTCGAGCATTCGCACTTGGGCATATTGTTGTTATTCAATAACCAAAAGTAGCCCGAATGGGAGAATAGTATGTGGCATATTTGTAGTCTTATCATTATGCCGATCTCTATTGTTCGGCAGATGTTTACTAATTATGGAGAATTATCTCCTTCTTTCTCAGTATGACTGGATCTATACCAATAGATCAAGGTTTTTTAATAAAGATAAGAGATTATGGCACTACCACAGACTGTCAATACGGCGGATTTCACGTAGTGTTTATCTGAGTAATTAAATCTTTGTCCATCACTGAGCAGAGTAGTCGGTCATTCATAACACTTCCTCAAGCCGATTCATCAGTGTTTGATGAGGCTGAAAATGCAGCGTCCTGCTATTATCAATTTTCGGCCACGACCAGTCGCTATTGAATCGAACATATGCCAGTGGAGTGCACGGACCGATAAGACGATAATAACATTTAACAACGAGACGTGGCTACACGCATTACAAACTTTAAGGTTTTTCGTAGTTCCACTTATAGAAACCAAGATTGGTGCACGCTTTTGGAGGATTCCGGAGGATCAGACCTATTACAGACAGCAAACAAGTCGATATATGCGATATCTTACTCAAGCGGACTATTCTCTTGGCAGAGGCAGCTGCCAGATGACAGAAAAAGGAACTGGTGGGATCGAATGTGAACATTATATGCATGCTGTTTAGGGCACAGATTTTCAACCAATTGTTTAGGAGTTCGGGGTTGGAACCACATTGAAATTGATTCCCAACTACGATCTTCTCCAGTATTAGAGGTAAACAGCCCCTTACTAAAATAATGCAAAAAAAACAATCAAGCGAAATAACAAAGACAGGTTGCCACCTCCCAACCGTATAACCAATAAAAACGAAATAAACGAAAAACATGATTTTTAAAACTTAGGCGACAGCCACATCTAAAATTAAGAAGATAAGAACATTCAATCAACATATACCATATATGTTTCCATGAAAACGACTCTACCATTCATAAGCGTTCTATTTCTAAAAAATCAATTTGGTTACCATTATCTTGCTTTATTTAAAAGAACATCGTTAGGCAAAATTAACTTGTTGTTCAACGCCCTGTTTCGGCTTAGACGGCCGTTAAAGATATGCACCGGACTGCAGGTCCTTTCTGCAAGTTATTGGAATTCTACGACCGGTTTTGCTAATTTTTTAAAAACTTATAGCGTAGTTTTATTCAGTGGTTACGGTTCCCGAATGTGGCTACCTGATGGCTCGGTGTCGTTAGGTGGCGATCCCGTGAGCATGCAATATCTCCGGTCGTATATAAGAAAGAAATAATTTTGAACCCTATGCGCACTAAATTTTTCTGGATAACAGAAACTGTAGCAGTTCAAGATTATTGATACTCATGCATTTTATCTCTCTATTTTTTAAAAAACTCAAAACTTCTCTATTCTTTTAGCATAAAGAACTGAACGGAGCATTGACATGGTTTAGTCGGAACAGGGAGGCCCCCTCGAATTTCAAATTCCAGTGGTGCCTGTCTCTGGTCGAACGCGGGTCAAAGAGCCCTAGCACCTATTATTTTTACCAATCTATTTGGCTCTCTTATATGGGGGCAGATGCCCCAAGCCCTACATATCTCTATATTTCTTGCGCTTGGAAGTGGCACGCTAGAAGTACTGGGTGTGATCTTCAGGGGTATAGGGGGATGGTCTACATGTGTCCTCTGAGGGGAGTGTTAGTGTTAGCATGTTATTTCATCTATAACCCACCTCCTCTCCTAGTAAGTCAAACTTGCTTATAAACCACGCATCAAGTCTCTAAACTCGTATCCCAGTTAATCATTCCGCAGTTTCCCGATATGATGGTGATTAAACAGTGGGTTTCTCAAGTCAGTTTAATGAGGAGGGTTTTTGGAATGTGGTGAGTAATTAAAAAAGAAATTGCTATTGAATTGAGCCAACATAGAGATTAATAAGTATAACAACAATCCGCTCGTCTTTTAATCAGATATTCAAAAACGATCCAAATGTCTCTGTCCTCGTTTCCACCTCTGACCCCGGTTGAATTTTAAATATATAAAAGTGTAGTACTCTGTTAGTGATCGTAGAATAAATCCCCCAATGTCCCTGTTATAGAGAAAATCAAACCTGGGTATTATTTATATAAAATATTGCATTATATACGAGAGGGTTGAAAAGCAAAACATGTCCTTTTTGAAGTAGCATACTATTATCAGTCACACAATGCTCAACCCGTTTGGGGGCTGAGTACTTTACATCGTGTTGGATTCATAGCGCTCGTCCACCCATTGTCTTTTACGCGTACCCTAATTTCATCTTTGAGAAATTCGTTACATTGACTGATTTCTAAAGAACATATAGCAATGAATCAAAATAGCGAGAATACAATATTTGACCAAATGTTCACCGAGTCTATTGTAACAATACCCATGTGCACTTGTATCGGGGTATGATTTCCTTAATTCCTAATTTTAACAACACCTGACAATGGAAAAACTACTACTATAATATCAAGACTTTCTCGACTAATTCTGATGGACCACTCATATTACCAACGCAAACAGAAACGAAAATGACACAAACAGAAGCCAAGAGACGTAGCAGCAAAGAGTCATCTGAATTTGAAAGCCCAAATGATACAAACACGGAACAGATTCTTAAAAATAAGTTGAACGACAAGAGAAATACTCATTGTTAAATCCTAACAAAGAGGGTACAATACTAAAGATGTTTCTCAAAGCATTCAATCTAGGGAAAAAATAGAAGAGATATTATATTCCATCCAAGCCATTTTAGTGATTTACACCTATATTTTTAAAATTAGCTATCATATTTCTCACTGTTCGATTTGCCCTCGATATTTCTACCTTTATTGAACATGATTGAGGACAAATATCATGCGTCGTTAGTGCGATTAAAGCGTTATTATATATGTATTATTATTATTATTAATTATTTATTTGCCCAAGTACCTTTTCAACATACGCAAGCTTATTTATCTACCTAGTTATTTAAAAATAAGAAATTTTATCTACTGGTGGTATTTGAGAGTAATAAAACACGTCGCCTAATGGTGTTCAGAGACATCGCTCTATAGGCATTATTCGAACTGATACGTTGAGTCACGTACCTAATAGTCAAAGTATTAGAGCTTCTCATGAAGCTCGTATCTGGTGTTTGGTTTCTTTTCTCTATTCTATGACTACACCACTTTTTCCACATCTCTGTTCCGAATCCCTGTTCGAGAGTTCCAATCGTGATGTCAACATCTACTTCTCAGTATACACATCGTGTTATTCCTAACTCTATTACACACTTTTTATAGTTCTCTTCAGACGCTATCAAGCTTATCTTGTAGGTTCTATATTATTTATTTTTAGTTATTGTAGATTAAACCATCACTTCACTACGTCTTCGCACACAGATCTTACTATCGACTCCAGTCACTAGCACCACATATATATATATACTATATAATATATATAGTCGCCCACCAATTTTACCATACGGGCGGTCGGGTAGTGATGGCATACCTTCCCGATGGTATTTAAGCATAGCGGAAATGGCAAAACAGCCTCGTCCAGGATTGAACTTACGATTGTACTTCCTATTGTAGGACCGGCAAAATCATTATAAACTCTAGTTTTCTAACATCTGAGTTTAACGGGCTGTCTAAAGGCGTTTTCTGCATACTATAAGACAAGAATCATAGAAGATGTAACAATTACTAAATAAACTAATCATTAGTACTGGCATGGATGAGTACGAATCCTGGTCAAGGGTCGACCAAACGCAGTAACATTTCTATTGGAATAAAATTATTATCTACCACCTGTAAAACACCCTGTACCCAGCTATGAGTTATGTAACGAGACATATATATTCCGAGAACAGACACCCCAGGTTGCATGGGAGCGTTAAAAACTTGCGATATTTAAAGGTTGGGTTCAAAGTTCGAATGAGATGTGCTCGCCAATTTACGACTACGTATTAGCTAGCCAGTTTCTAGAACCTTTTGTATGTTCCCCAAAAAGAGATAAAGTGTAACACACTCTCTGACTTCTAGCAAGAAGAAATGTCCCTGAAGAAGGGCGGCGAAACATGTGATAGAACAGATAATCAAGTGAAAGAAATATGATTGAGATGTGGGTGAAAGAAACAATAGTTGGCTGTATGAATATATTCGTGAACGATATGATTACTAACAATCTGCGTTGCCATTGTTTGTCTCTCTTCCGGTCCGTTATATGATATAAGCCAAGAATAAAAAATCGTTTCTTTTGTGTTGTCATCTCATATTGCCCTTGCCAGCTTCAAACTCGAAATGAAGATTTATATGCAAAATTGAAGAGCAATCTGATATCATCAGATAGTTGTTGCCCCTGAGCTGTAATAAATTGATTTTCTTATCAATAAATACATCGAATTGTTTTCACTTCAAGCATAGTCAATGGGATCGAGGATCCTAACAGTATACCACTCCAATTGGTTACATTTACAATCTTAAATCAATTTCTTAAAACTATTAACTCAAGATTGTTAGAATGATCTGTTTTACTTAGCAATCCCAATGTACTTCGGTGCTTTGCTGATAGAGTTTGCACGTTGTGGCATTGCACCCATTACTTTGGATAGCAATACTCGTAGCAGTGAATATGCATACTTTAAGTGTATAATGGAATTGTGTGTGTGTTATCGGTCCCCACACTGCCCTGTACACCCGAAGACAGCGCATATATTACTATTCAAATCACCAATTCCCTTACTAAGTATTTCAGTTCATATTCTCCATGATAATGAATGGTAATTTCATTCAAACCCTTATTTATTAATAAAATGTTTTACACAACTTAGCATTGCAGTTGAACAATTCTATAAATCTCCAGGAAACGTTGCCAGTAATACTAAAATGACTTCTACTTGACTAACTAACATGCAAGCATCATATAAAAAAAGAAATTTTGTAGATTTATACAAGGTAACAATTAGCATATTTTTGGTTCGCACAATCATTATATGTGCAGCCACTTAGACAAGTGGGGTGCGTTGAACCGGTGGGAAGCTTTAATTTGCATATTGATATGCAAAAAATTGGCTGATTAATTTTGTTTATAACTAATAAATGATGTTGCCTTTAGTAATAAGAGTTGAATTTCTCAATTCTGTCTTTTGAGTTGTAATTTTTGTAACAATATGAGCAAACATATGTTCTGTTGGCTAACCTAAGTATAACGATACCTTAGTACAACAAAGAATTCCATTATCAAGCAGATTATTATACCCTTCAGGTATAGAGTTTAACGTACCATATTCCTCAGGGTAATACATCATTAGTTGTTTAGACCCACCTATCCCAGTTACCTCTTAGTGAACCATCTCTACTTAGAAGCCTAAACAGTATGAAATTATAATAAAAGGGGGTAAGAATGAGTAGCTTCCAAGTAGTGGTTGGATTGAGATTGAATTATCAGATGAAGCTGGTGTCTCTGCAATACTTGTTTACGAATTTCGATGGTGAACATCCCCCCGCCCATTCTGCGCTTATTGTAACATCAATTTGTAATCCGCGACCAGATCTATTTTTAGTTTGCGCACTATCAAGTCTTCTAACTTTAACATCATTTCGATGTACCATCAACACATATACAATAAGCATGTTCCGCTATTCCGCGGCCGGAAGTGTTGACTTCCTCTGCCTGAGACATATATTTAGCACTGAGTAGTATTTTCATAATTGATATTCTTCAAACAGCCCCAGTCGACAGGATGTGTAGGGATACCATAAAAAGAAAAAGAGTGTGTTGTTCAACAACTATAAACATGAAGACCAGGCCAGCGATAGTTATCCCCCGACCACACAATTAACTAGTACACACAGTTGAACTTCTTTTAATTTGAACTAATTTGCTTACTCGACACCTATTCAGATCTATCAGTACGATTGCGCGAGCTATCTTACTGCCACAGCTTGTATGTCTGTACAAAAATTACATATCATACCTTACTACGCATTACCCTTCGAGCAGGAGGCAGAAAATGAACCTTCAAACCACTATGCTGATAACTCTCAGATTTAATAAAACTGTAGATTACTATAGAGAGACTTTACACGCAAAAGGAATACATTCTGAACACTGTGTGCATATCGATTAGAACCCATCTCAATGGTTGTCCTCTTAAAAACAAAGTATCTCCCAAATATTATAATAACATGAACTTCACGAGTTACTATATAAGATCTTATATATTAAAGTATTTAATTTTACTCATTCACTACAAAAAAGCATTGAATAGTTGAAACACTACTACCAATATGTACAATGCTTATTAATCGAAGTCTGGCCACCACTATCAATAAATGTATCTCGTCATTATATGGAAATCCGACCTCTACTCTGAACACATAGGCTGAGAACGATAACTCATTACTTCTGACACGATCTTGGAATTTGTTTATGTTTTACTCACCCCTCTGGTTTACTGCTATATGCGGCAATATGTATCCTATCTTGTACATCTAAACTAATTCGCACCTATGAGCATCCTGAAAGCTAGAGTGGTGGTTATTATTTATTTCTGCATGCAAGAATGAGCGTGGTGCTATGCTTAGGAACATCTTTTGCATATTAATCAGTGGAATACGAGCCCCCACTATAAGAAAGACAATTTGTGATGTCCATCGCATGCACCTACTCTCCACATATCACGATGAAAACACAATTGTCACGAAGTAAGGAAGGTACCAGGGTTAAGGCTATGCGCCTCTAAGGAACACTGCTGATGAATACAGCAACAATCCCTGCTCGTAAGTGGACCTCCTCTACTAGTGAGTGCCAACAACATGGAACAATATGCAAAACTTTCTATGTGCATTTCGCCCCAAACCATTGATGCGAATCTACAGTGCGACCCATATCACTTATGTGAGGAATGAACAAGACAGTGACAGACTCGCGCGGATCGTGAAGCATCCCAACTCTCGTTTTATCGTATTATTAATATAATCTAGAGAGGGAAGAGTATGGTCGTATTCAAGATGTACCGTCAGATAATCCGTGACAAATTTAATAGCACCTCGCATGGATCTATGATGAAGTGATATGATGATGACGTGAATATTTCACGAACATCAAAACCAGAGTGCAACATCCCCAGATTCGTATATATAAGACTAGAGAACTCTATGCATACTCCGTCGAATGGTCCCTGTATATCAGTGTCCAAAAAAGTAAAATCGCTATTAGTATAGCATAGATTGTGCTTAGCTTACCATTGTGCCAGTATGCTCCTGGAATGGTCTGCACAATTCTGCTTCTCACTCTGGAAATCATTCGCCTAATATCCCTCAATCTATCTAGATTAAACATACTGAATTGTGCTATCCACAATATATCCAATATGCACATACAATAAATAGTAGAAAGATATGCAGTGAGAAGAGAGTTACAAAAAAGATTAACTTTACACAATGTGACAAAACTATAAATTTATAAAACAGAACTTAAGATTGTGCACCTCCCTCTGTCAATTGATATGCTGATGAATAAAAATTACAAAAAACAAAACATATTTCTCTCATTGATTAAATAGAAGGAAATTATTTACAACTAAATCATTTCTCTTCGTTGAATTCACTAATAGTTTTGATATCATTACACTACCAGCCCGTCCTTCGAGACGGGGGTCCGATGTGCTTCGGCCACTGGTCTGGTGTGTTTGAATTATTAGCATCGATCCCATAGGGCTTTCCCCCAGGCAATATCTGCCCCCTTGATTTAAAGGGACAAGGCTGAGTTTATTGTCCAGTGCCTGAGGCGCCCCCTTGAGGGGGAATGCCGAAGGGATCGACGCAATTTTTGTTCTTTCCCGCCCATGAGCTTCGGCTTGTGGGTGGGTCCACATTAAAACGAGGCCTTGTGTCCAGCCCATACAAGTGGGGTATGAGGCAAATACCCACTAATAGTTTTGTTTTTCATTTTCCATAGCAAACCGAGTCGTTCCGTGGACCGCGGCATTCTAATAAGCGAGTTCTAACTCTATGTTAACTTTTAAACTAATTCCCAACGGGCTAAATATTACCACTACTATTCATCTACAAGGAAGACTTTGGCATTAAATAACCCACGAAGGTTGGTATGCCATTAAACAAAGAAATCAATACCGTACACATCATACGTATATATATACACACACACACACACATATATATATATATATATATATATATAAGTGTATTTAGGCAGCATTTTTTCTTTTATACAGGTTTCGTTGAATTGAACAGACAATTCCTGTCTGACAAGTCTTTCGTTGATCCTTTCTAATCTTCGGGCCATCCTTCTGGTGTCAGGGTGGAACTGGTATACCAGTCCACCGAAGGTTCGTCACTAGCGAAAGCGCTAGTGACGAAACCTTCGGTGGACTGGTATACCAGTTCCACCCTGACACCAGAAGGATGGCCCGAAGATTAGAAAGGATCAACGAAAGACTTGTCAGACAGGAATTGTCTGTTCAATTCAACAAAAACCTGTATATATATATATATATATATATATATATATATATATATATATTATATATATATATATATATAAATGTCTTTGGCTTGATAATTTGAAAACTAGTCAATTTGTATACTGTAGTGATTTCAAATTTCTCTGGTTGATCCTAGTATTCAGTATATACGCAAATGAAACCTAAACCTAGCTTTCATAATGCACGATTTAACCTACATTTTCTGTTGTTAGAAAGGAGTTGCAATAATCCTGACGAATGGAACAAAATCTCGTCATGGGGGAGTCTCCGTAGTTTATTGTCAAACATGCTAAACTGTGACATCGTTGTATCAGGTTTATTCGTTGGTCAGTGTCCATCGTTCGTTCCTCACTGTATATAGTTGAACGGCTTGAAAAAGAGGAGATGTAAACTAAAGCATGAGAGAAAATGTAATGGTTGCAGAAAACAAACGTTACTATTATATACTCCCACGTTATCCTGTTAGATAACAACACAATCCGCTTATTCCTCTTTTGTCCATAATTCCCACCACACATCCTGTCCCGTAACAGCTTAAAAAAAGCAACAATTTTATCAGATTTTTTTCTTAAATATAAAATCTGCATTGTTTGAAATTGGTTAATCGCAAAATTATTTTCCTCAGCCAGAAACTTTTTCTGTGGAACTATTCAAAATGAACATGGACATTTTCCAATTAATCAATTAAATTTACAAAAGAGCCTCCGTGTAATACAATCGAATGATTTTTCTTAAGACGTATGAAAACATTTAATTTATAACTGGATTATAACATATATATATATATATATCCACACACACACACACACACACACACACACATATATATATATATATATATATAATATATATATATATGTATAAGAGAGATTTATCCAAAACTTGGTAGTAAGGGATGATTCTATATGTGATTTCTAAGATCCACTGTACTAATATTGATGATCCAGTATGTATAAATACAGCGAATCTTTAAATCACTAAAGAGAGCTCAATGTATAATAAACTTTTTAGATTATATACAGAGCAATATTTATCATAGAAAGGAAGGAAGAACTCAACACCGTAATTCCATAATAAATTTATTTCGACCAAAAATTGGGGCCTATATAAATCTAAGTTGATTTAATATAGCTCCCCAAAATCCAGTCTCATCAGATAGGTCTCAATTCACTTTAGAAATTGCACTTCACAAAAACAAAAAGTAGAATTTAAAAGAATACATTCAAATTCTCATTCTCATTCTACTTCCTGTTACCATAGTGACAATCTTATACTGTTAAAAAAAATTTTATATTTTCTTTTTGTTTGAAAGCACTCCCTACACTTTTACTTATCGTACGAGAACTGACCAAGACGGCCGCGTCTCTGCAGCACTCTACAACCACAGCGAGTAGATTCCCTTTCTAGTGCTAATTTACCTACGAACTGTAATTTCACCTCTCAGATAAGTCTCGTAGCAAATGCCATCAAAATTTGCAATAATATTTTTTGTGCCCTTTGTCAATATATGTGTTTAATTTACATTGTGTTGTTTGTCTTCTTTCGTTCGAATAATTGCCTACCACTGGGAGAAGAAAAGCTCCCTACGACCCCGTAATTCCTCTAAAGATGACCCTAAAACTCGTGAGTCGTTTGAAACATCATTTCATTTTTCTAAAGTCTAATTCTTAATTGCCTGTTGAGTTACAGCGATAAGATCTGTATTCGGTTGATTTATTTCCTTTTATGCTATAATGTAATTTTTTGTATTACAATTTCTTTATTTGATTTACATTTCAAAAAGTTTTTTTTTTAAAAATAACTCTTGGTTTTAAACATTTTTAGATCTCCAAAACATTAGTATTTTTTTCAATTACAAATTTTGTACTAAATTATAAAACAATAATTCGAAAAGGCGTTTAAATTCAAATTTCGCCTATGAAATCTCTGTAATATTTAAACATTTAAGCATGCACATACTTTTAAAACTTACTTATGAAGAACTGTGAAGAGTTTCAGAAATCGATTGGTTATCTAATTATATCATATAATCAGTAAAAATCAAAAACTAAATTTTTGTACATTTCCTTATTATAATCATAGTAAGGTGTGTACGCCATTTTGATACTCAATGAAATCTCTTCACTGAGTCGACACGTACCAACCAAAACAGACGCGACTCTTACACATATATTGAAAATTTCAAAATGAAAGAGAAAAGTAACGAAATGTAGTGCGCATGTGTTCATTTTAATTGCAATAAAAATCACTGCCAACTTCGAAGGAAATTACATTTTATCTAGAGGTCGCTCAACATGTTCACGTTTGAAATTATTCTCGTTCATATTAGATATATTCAAACCAGGGGATGCTAAAAATTACATATCTCAAGAATCAATGATGTGGGCTTGATGGAACTAGGTGACCAGTTAGAAGGGATTTTCATAGAAAGGCATGAATAGACATTCTCATAAAACTGTTCAGTCAACACTAACGCACATTTGTGTAAATGATTAAAAGCAAGAACCTATCAGTGTACCCTTGTCGAATATTGACTATGAAAACGGAATTTTAATATTTCTTCTTTCATTACTCAATTCAACCAAGAGAATAAACATAAAGAATGTCAAATCAGTTTATAACCTTATACAATATTGTACACTGTTATTGAATTATATTCTTGGTATAAGATTAAGTCAAAGATTGACTTCCATATAGCCGACGCTAAAGCGTTTCGGTTTTAATAAAAACCATCAACATTGCTTAATATATTGATATTGATTATACGGAAGGAATGGTGTAAAAAGCAGCAAAAAGTGTGTGAGCCTTAATTTGCAATGTTGAGCCATAAGGCTTATAAACTTTTTGCTGGTTTTTACACCATTTAAATGCTGGATATTGGCACATGACATTGGCCAACCATATAGACTGAGAAACTGAGATATATAGACAGATTATACAGACTGATATAGATAGATAGATTGAAAGATATATATATAGAGAGAGAGATAGATAGATTATACAGACAAATAAATAAATAGATAGGTATAGAGATACATACACAGATACATAAGTACATTAAACAGACTGTGAAAGATACATATATAGATCGATAAATAGATAGAAAGAGTTAGATTGGTAGATAGATAGTTAGATAGATATATAGATAGATAGATAGATAGATAGATATACAGACAGACCGAGATAGATTATACAGACCAAGATAGATAGATAGATAGATAGATAGACCGAGATAGATTATAGAGACCAAGATAGATAGATAGATAGATAGATTATACAGACCGAGATAGATTATACAGACCAAGATAGATAGATAGATAGATAGATAGATTATACAGACCAAGATAGATAGATAGATAGATAGATAGATCAAAATTGAACCACGCATATTTCTGACATCCCTTTACTCTCTGTATTGCCGTTTTGTTGTTTCCAAACCTTTAACATGTGAAAACCGTTTGATATCACTCTCCATTATTTTGGTTTGTACCGCCAAATAGGTGAGATTTGTAACGGTTAGCCTAACCTTTGATGCCCAGTGCCAACAGCACGTGACCCCATTTCCAAGTCTATATCGCTGTTTTCGTCTCTGCGCATGGAGACAAGACCAGTTTAAGATATGTCCGAACAAAAGACTGCGTTTCTATGTTACTCGATGATTCACAGCAGGATTTGATTCTGCTGTTCTTGTCTGTGTGACGTGGTAAATTTCTCTATCAGGTCAATACAGCGTCATTCTTTATTGTAACGAGCAATGTGGAGATGTAGATATGGTAACGTCTAAAATATCATCACTGGTATCCTTAGCAGCTGCAATGAATAAATTATGATGAAGTTTATTTACAGTATTATGCCATTGTAGTATTTGGAATATTTTATAGTAGTAGCAGGTAAGTCCTTGCTCATTTGAAGACACTTTTTCTTAGCGAAGGTTCTTAGTTCTCCCATCTGCTTGCCAGATTTTAGAGCTCCAATTCATGCATTTTGGGAATCCGCCCACGGTCTGTAATTTCTTTAGCCCTATTACAATAAATTACAGGGATTTTGTGCTTGTGCTTCTACTGTTACAGATTGACTATTGTTCAGTTTGTTTTGCGCGGGAAGTTCGAAAAGACAAAGGAAAATTGAACTGAGAAGACAATGGCTAAGGTAGACAGAGGGTCTGGTGTAACAAAAGACTTCATCTGGACAAACGCGAATTTGAACAAAGAGAAAGGACTTCCGGTCAAGGAACAAAAGGATGTGCTGGCGGTCGTCAATACTTAAGCGGTCATCAGAGCAGCACAGAGGCAGACCCCAGGAGACGGCGAAGAGAGCACAAGGACTGACTGACAGTCGACACGGTCGTGCGCTGCTGCGGGTAGTGAGGCTCGCCCACCACCTTCCACCACACATAGGTAGTCGTAGTGCCATTATCCATGCCCGCCACTCACCTACCACACACCGAAGAAAATAAAGAAGAGTCATCTTTTGTATACGCGTATCTGTTGTTATTGAAGTTCAGTAGCTGACTACTACCATACATCGCTTTTGGGTTAGTGACGATATCCGCTACTAACATACACGAATTCGAAGCCAGTATACAACACTACGGGCACTAGTAGCTCATGGTCAAACATGGACCACGTAGTTGTGCCAACATTGGCCAAACTTTTATTATTAATGATTTTTCTTTGTAAATAGTGAACGGTAAAGATGCAAATTCTTTTGAAAAAATAAAAGTAAAAAAGAAATGAAGATGAGAAAATGGCTTAAAATAACAAAAAATAATTCTGGTAAAAGTTTTGTTGAAACAAGTTTATCTGTTCAATGATTCACCGGGGTTTTTTTTTTCTTTACAAAAATTTAAAATTTAACTGAATTTCTTGTTCATTTATTCATTTTGACATAAAAAATAAAAAAAATAAAACAAAGTAAAGAAGGGAATTAAAAAATCTTATTTCGGAGCTGAATATAATGTGAACAAATTTGGCAATAAGGAAATATCTCAAAATGTTTTATATGCAAAGAAAGAAATGAAAAAAAGAAAGGAATGAAAAGAAGACAAACATTATATATATTGGAATAATGGATAGTGGAATAATTTTGCACATCTTGTACAGGGTCTTGTTGGAGGTTATTTGCCATCGGTGTCCGGTGATAATTCTCAGGTGTTTGCGGTTGTTGCAGATTAACTATTGTTTCAATTCTTTTGGCGCGAAAAGAAATTCAAAAGACAAAGGAATTGGGAAACAAAGGATATTCTAGACAGAAGTCTGGATAGAAGAAAGAGGAAGAGGATTAAGATCTGAGTCTTCCTGCTGACCGGGTCAAACGAACTGTCCGGAAAAACAACAATAACAGGATGACAAAGGACTTCCTATTGACTGGTGACAAATCTAGGATTGCAGGTCACGCCGTACAGTTCCGGTGTAATTTGAATAGACCAGAGCATGCTGGGTAAAAATTGAAAAAGTGACGGTTAGACCGAGAGTTCGGCAGTTGAGATTTGGTAGCGCTAACTTCAGTCACTCCCGTCGACTCTCCGAAGAAAGACTTGTTATAACTACGGTTCCTTTCTCCACTCATTCAAGCCGGCGCTATCACGTCTCACACCTCCTTTCATCCACGCCAACCGAGGAAAGAAAATAAAAGCCCAGCTTTCTTTTGTATACCTGTGTTGGTTTTTAATCCAGTGTACTACACACCAGCGCTGTCAATTGATACAGTATATAACACGGTGACAGGAATCAAACTTATTCATAGCTATCTTTGAAGCAGTTGCAATTGTACTTCATTAAAGACACTCATGCTGCAGCATATAGGCCATTCTCCTTTTTACAGGAATCTTTAATCCGCGGATTGATATCTTCCAGACACGCCGGAAAGCCATGGTAACCAATACACAATGTACCGCTATGTCAGAGGAACTACATAGCATTGAGACAAGAATCTTTCTCTTTCCCGAATTATATATCTTCCCAAATGGATATGGCATTTTCATCGTACGGACAGGAGATATGAATGAACAACTTGACTGGCATTTAGAGGGTTATTTCTTTATCTCATGTAGTCATTATTATAAGACCAACATGTTTTCAAAGGCAACTTTGCATTTTCTGTGGTTGCTGTTTAAAATGAGTTTTCATAACCACTAGAAATACGAATATATAGCTCTATCACTAATCACATTTTATAAATGTTCAAGACACCATTGCAGCGTTCACGGACCACTGTTATTGACGCTGTGGCCTCCCAGTGGTCACTGAACCAAAATTTGAAAACTACTGAGCTAAACGATTGCATTTGTCATTTCATAATGCTCTTCACCTTTTACTTTTGAGCTTCAAAATCTTTATATTTTCGTGTCTTTGTTTCCCTGTCACAAGTTCAAACTAATGAAGCACTCATTAATTTGATGCTGGGATGAACTCATTCTGTAATTCCGCCCTGTCGGCAGGGGCGTTAGAATGCACCGACTGCACCTCTTCAGAGGGGTAAGACTCCCCCAATGGGCCACCTGTTGGCCGTGGGTGGCGACCCGTGATGCTTAAGGATAGAGCCCAGGTAGATGAGCAGTTCATGACATGCAATATTCCACTTTGGCACTATCTTGGGCTAGACGGGCGGTCGGAGAGGCCCCCTCCGATCAATCGGCTGGTCACGTCAAGCCCTAGCACCTATATGATTTTCCAAACCCTATTGCCCTTATGGCGAGCCCCAACCCCTTTTTATCATATGGGTGCTAGAAGGCGGTGGCTGCGGGTCTACATTTCCTGGGAATGACGTTAAACTCTACCTGATGGTGAGGTTCCAGTTTTTTGGAGGTTTGGGGGAATGTAGAGCACCCCTCATCACCATTGCTCCCTGGTCCACTCTGACCCGGAGTGGTAGTACCTGTTAGGTCCCATCTATGGGTTAAATAGAAAAATGTATTTATAAAAAAATTGTATTATCCATTAAGAAGTGATTTATTTCAAAACTTTATCGGCATTAAATGACCCACTGAGGTTGATATGCCGTAAAACAAAACAAAACAAACCAAACACCAATCATTCTGTAATTGTAAAGACATGAATGTCTTATCTTCTACCACTATGACATACCCCCCCCCAGTGACGACCAGGCTATGGCGCCTGTGGACTGGTCATCCCATGTGGGGATTTCCTCTCGACAGTCTCCAGCTTATACATCAGTTGGTGTAGGTTAATTTTATCTATGTCTCCAGCAGCTGGGGTAATTTACCCATAGTTAGGTTGGGTGGTTTCATCCCTAGGGGATCCCACAAACCCGTCCATCTGCCAGAAGAGACGTTTGAAAGAGCGAGGAAAGAGTCCTTAGTTTCAAATTCTTCCCCGCCTGATAATATGGCGGTAGGGAGATAGACCCCCCCCCACAAAAGGCTGAGCACCCCATAGGCAAACTAATAATAGTCAGTGGTGGCTCTGCTCTTATAGTAACTGTCGACTTCCCTACATACCTGTGATAGGGTCAACCCCCTCTCCAGTGCTACCGCCCAGACCCCATCGGACACTGAGGTGCTCGATGATTATCAACAGGAATTGCTTATGTTGTTTATTGAGTGATTGTTTAATTTCTGTATCAGATCAATTGTTATTTGTAAATACAGAAGTGTATTAAATTCTTTTAAGTCATCCTTCATACTTATCACGCATTGTCAAGCAATATTAAACAGTTATATTTTCAATCCTGCCTCTATAATCATCATCATCATCATCATCATGTCACACAATTAGCACGGATATCCATGACAATCTCTCGCCAACCCTACCTATCATTCATTGTGGCAGAATCCTCGCAAGTTGGTTAATGTAGGTCTTTGGTGGCCGGCCTACATTAGCATGTCCATGTGTTGGCTTCCACAAGAGAACGTCGCTTATAAGCTCGTCCTTGTTTCTCCAGCAGTATCCAGCATGCTTGTCCGTCTCACTCGGATGGTTTCGAGATGGGGGCAGGTGGCCATACAGCTGTTTCCTAGTTCGGTGTTGTTTCCACGACTTGTTCAAGACCGCACGCAGCATTCTTGTGCAGCTCCCATCCAGCTTATTCTCAAGGCGCTTCGTTAGGGTCCAGGTGGTGCAGCCATACAGCAGTACTGATATAACCATAACCTGGGAGAATTGTCGCTTTAACTTGTCGGTGAGATCGGATTTCCATATGACTGATAATTTTTTCTGTCCATTTGTTTATTTCTATTGCTTATCCGTTTCTGCGTTACTTGTACGACTTTTGAATATTATCTCTGATATTCTCGTCTGACTAGAGTTATGTTTGCTTACATACAAATTGTAGCGTTATGGCTTAAACTATCATCTGGTTACCTTGTAGCTGTAAGACCATCGCTTGTGGCTGGACACAGAATAAGATAAAATGGCCGATTTTATCGGATAAAACACAGACTGGGAAGAAAATCTCTCAGAAGACAAAATTATTGTAAATATAATTTTATTGTCAGCAACAGCTCCGAGTTACGACAAACTTAAGATTGAGAGAGGGTCTGAAAATTGTCTCAGCATGGACTCTGGCTCGCCAGAATACTTGAGTTGACTGTCCGACTAATGTCTGCCGGATAAAAATACGAATCGCTTTTATGTGTGCATCTTCCTCTTAGTCGAAAGGCTCATTAATCAAGTCTATGTTCTGTAGCTTACCGAGGTCGAAACGCCCGTGGGTTGCCGTAACGCTGACCAGACATCCTACTTAAAACATACAGGTGCGCGTGCGCAATGCATTGTATTTATTTTGATCTTCTAACCACTCATGCAAATGAGTTGACACATGTTACTTATTAAATAAGCTTAGGAAGACAGAAAATTGAAACCTAAAGACCTGAAAGACGGAAGGATTTTAAAAGAAAAATCCCTTCCAAACGACAGCAAAAGTTCCCTATATAATGCTGAAGATGGTCGCCCTCAGACTGGTTGCGTAACAAAGCTTAAAGAGCTGTGTCTGCCCTACTATTTACCCATTGCGGGTGGGAGAAAGAGTAGCTGCGTACCTTTCATCCGCCTTTAGCGTTTGCTGAATATAAGCATTATACGCTATATATATATATATATATATATATATATATATATATATATATATATATTGCGTGTAGTGCTTATATTCAGCTAACGCGAAAGGTTAGGGAAAGGTACGCAGCTACTCTTTCTCCCACCCGCAATGGGTAAATAGTAGGGCAGACACAGCTCTTTAAGCTTTGTTACGCAACCAGTGAGGGCGATCATCTTCAGCATTGAGAGCATGGATATCCATGACTCTCTCTCTCTCTCTCTCTCTCTCTCTCTCTCTCTCTCTCTCTCTCTCTCTTTGTATTCAACCGTCCTTGTGGGTCTTCGGCTAGGTTCGCCACGAAGTATCCAGAACCCGCACATAACTGATCAATGTAGTTTTGTTTGTCGGGGTATAGTGGTGTCTCCATATGTTGGTGTCCAAAGGATAACATTTATTTTGAGTTCCTTCTTACCTCTCAAAAAGTGTCCAGCATTATATATATATATATATATATATATATATATATATATATATATACAACACACACACACACACACATACACATACACACACACACACACACACACACACACACACACATATATATATATATATATATATATATATATATATATATATAAACAAAAGTACCCGGTCCATGACCGGACTAAAAAAAAATTTACACCAGGTAGTGAGTGGGTAAGAGAGAAAATAATTTATTGAATTAAAAAAATGTAATCCTTAACTTTTGAGTGTTTTGAAATATAATTCTATTTTTCAAAAACTGTTTTGTACATATAACAAAAACTTAAATTCAGTTCCTTATTCCTTGTTCTTCTTAATTGATTTTTATCTTAAAGTGATAAAAAATATTAATTTAATTTGTTTTCTTTTTTACCCCTAAAAATAACAATTAAAAGGAGCTAAGTATTAAACATGTGTCCTTATTTACTTAACTCTATCGACTAAGGCTGTGCAAATATGCTGACAGCACTTACGGTAAAACTGAATCTAGAGGTGAGATTTCAATTATGGAGCTCTGGGAAGTGTGGAGTACCCCTTCATTTACATTACTCCTAGGCTCACATTGACCCGGAATGGTAGTAATTTGTTAGGCCCACCATGTATGACCACTCCAGGTCCCATCTATTGGTTAAATAGGAAAAAAGAAAAAGGATTTTTAAAAATCTGTTTGAAAATGAATTAGAAATAATTTGAATACCCAGTAATAATGAATAAAATAAACATGACTTGGGCATAAATTGTTTTAAAATCTCAATATGTTTTTTAGCACGTATTTTTAATTCAGACAAGGCGTCCGTTTTTGTAAATTTTTTGGCAGAATTTAATGTTTAAACTGTATCATTATTTACATATGTAATATATTTTTGCTTTTTTACTGATGCTCATTATGTTACTACTTTTTTATTTAAACAAATATTTGACCTTTTATGATTGATTTAATTGATTTTAATGGGATTTTAAAGTGAAAATTGGCGCTTGAATTGTTGATACCTAATAAAAATACATATGAGTATCATTTGCCTTTCTACGACCATATGCTTAGAAGTTCAAAGCCTGTACTGACTAGTGGGGTACAAGGTTTTTATTTATTTATTATAGAACTGTTGTTTTTTATTACAGTTAAGAACAGTGTTAACGCTGTGTTAACGCTACTTCAAAGCTCGAATTGTGCCGACGGGAGATGGGAT